>VDFB02058242.1:624935748-624966604 GCA_007258455.2 Sequoia sempervirens
ATAGCCACTCTAACAATATCTAAAGATGTGAGCACCATCTAGGGCTAGGACTACCATATATCCACTATTAATTTGGGCATGGTGACTCATGAGTAGAACATGGATGACCTTCAAGGATCAGTGTCCACTATCATCCAACAAATGAATAAGGACCAGTCTACAAAGGAAGAGTTGAAGGAATAGGTGGAAAGCCTCACTGCCTACATCCAACAATGGTCATCAATAGAGGAAGAAACCCCAACGGAATCATTTACGCTTGTTTTCCTCTCCAAGGAAGAGATAAATAAAATGGATAAAATGAAGAACTAGACCATTTCAACTACAAACTAGTTCCATAGGGTAATATACAATGGTGACATGTGCATCTGTCATATGGTCAATATGTACAATAAATTTTGAAGTTTACAGAAGCAAGTAGAGGACATGATGAACACCTGCAAGGAGTTCCCCAAGCTGTATTGGATCACCTATCCAAAGCTATAGATCATCCTCAAGCTCTCCAAGGAAGCATGGGAAAAGGAACTAGAGTTGCCTGAAGAAGATCATTGGCTAGTCAAAACATGGCAAATGAATTTTGATTACAAGAAAGATATCTTGGAACATGCCTTGCACAAATTGGAGCTTGATCATGAATGGGTTGTAGAAAACTAGATGGATAGTAGAGATTATTTAAATATGATGATAGGCTATGAAATTCCTCCCTTGGAGTTGGATCCATAAAATATCATCATTATTTCTCAAGAAAATCGAATAGGGGGCTAGTGACATGCTATCATCAGATTTTATGGATTTTGCTGCAAGGGATTTCACAGAATCAGAGTAGGTCATCAAGGCTACACCCAAGTGCACCAGACACTAGGATCAAATCACTAAAATGTTTAAAAATATAGCCTTTCAGATCCTCAAGTTTGAGCTATTTGAAGAGAAGAAGCTTCTAGCCATGATCGACAAGTTTGTAGAGTATGCAATAGTGAAAAAGGAGGATGGAAAGCCCATTATTGATGATGAATACTTGTTGAAATAGTTGTAAAGGCTAGAAATAGCTAAAAGAAAAAATAGAATAGAAGACGAAATAGGGAAAAAGAAAAAAGTCTATTTTATATTGTAATATATTGGGGGTAGGTGAAACCCTAAGTAGAATGAATCTAGGCCACTCATTGCAAATGAATCTTGTCCATTCATTCTAATTTTTGAAAACTATAAATAGTGACATCCTCTAATTTTCAAAGGGAGAGATGAGTTGTTGTAAATACATGTTGCTGCAAAAATATATGAGAAAAGCATTGTTTTGATGGTTTCTTGTGTATTTCTCTCATGTGTGCATGACTATATCTCCAAGTAGTAGATGTTTGCTTTGCTCTTTCAAGTTTAAGTTATTTTCAGTTATTGGTTCATGCTGAACTTTAATGGTAGATGTATGCTATGGTGTTTGATGTCTTCCTAGCTCATACTTTTTGTTGTTTATTGATGATAAACTATTGTGTAAATTTAGTCTAAGAATTACTTATCTTTTTCACCTAAGTTCAATTGTTATTCATGCGAAAGTGAATGAACAGTCTAAAAATCTTTAATGACACTTTGAAGATTGCACTAATTTCATGAGACTATGGGTTGTCCCTAGTTATGTGGAACTTAGTTTTAGGAATTATGTCCACTGTAGCATCCTCCATTTTTGTTGTTCATCATTAGTTACAGGTCTAGGAAAAATCTATCCCCTTGTTTCCTTTTTGACTTTTCTTTAAAATCTAAAGTTAAAACAAAGTTCCAACATCATAGTAAAGCCAAATCTGAAGAGCAAGAAGGAGTTTTAGCTTGTTTTTTTCAAACTTGCAGCAATTTTTCATCCATTTCTAGAATTTATAAAGATTCATTTGCAAACCCAAATTCCCCAAGCTTAGTGAACCATAAATACCCCTTGTGATTACCAACAAATCACAATAATCAACCTAGTTGTTCTTGTGCTATCATGACCTCACACCTGAGAGACCTTGGGGTGATTTTCTAAAACTTAGTTGCAAAAAAATTCCTTTCAAGAGAGCCATTGCACTTGTGCATTGTCTATTTTGAGAAGTATAAATACACCCTTCGATAGGTCCCTATTCCTCGAATACACATTGTTCAAGGTAAAATGTTATGTATTGGCATTAAATATTATCAAGTTTCCCCTTCAAAAAATGTAATTTATTAGGCTTGTAAATGAATAGTAGGGCTTCTTAAGGAATAATTAAGTTAAATTGAATTAAGAGGGCCCCAATAATTGTGAAAATGTAAAGGGATTCAATTTTCAATAGTACATTAAGGAATTATTAAGTTCATTTTAATTAGGAGGGCCCAAACAAACTGTGAAAAAGTAAAGGGATACATTTTCTTACACTACACCATCAAACCCCTTAGTTGTGATGACTTTGAAATGTTAGATGAAGGCCTTGAGGACTTAATCTAACCTAGTGTTAGAACTATAAATTTCTGAATATTTTCACATGTTCTCCATTCATAATTTTCCAATTAGGTTCCATCTTGAACATTTTCTGCTCATATTTTTCCGTATAGCCCCTTTGAATCCATCGAGTCATGCATCTTTGCTAACATTTGTTTGCTGTAGGCTTATCGGCGTGACAATATCAGGGTCTCCCCGATCCGTTTTTCTGATAAAACGTCTGTGTTGCCTATCAGCAAGACGTTTTTTGTGTCACAGCGATTGGAGTTTACATATTGGCAATTATCGGCATAGCTTTCATGTCGCTTCGGCGACAGGAGGATACATATATCGGCATAGGTCATACCATCAATGAAGGGTTTTAGCGAACTTGCTTTGTCTTACCGATTTGCTCATATGGATCTACTTCGGCCAGAGTCATAGTTATCGGCATCATGTCATGGCGAGTCTTTCTTGTCTTACCGACTGGCGCTTTAGGTTTCATTTCAGCGAGAGTTGGTGTTTGGGAGGAGGTCTTGGCGAGTGACCTTCGGTCTTGCCGACATCACATTTGGGTTTCGCTTCGGCCGGACAGGCGTCTTCGGTCGAGGGTCATAGTGATGTGTATGTCTCACCAAAGGAGCTTGAAGGAGTTTCTTTATATTGGCTTTCGGCGAGAGTTTTGTTTTCTCTTGGCGATCAAAAGTTATCTCGGGGTGACTTTCGGTAAAGCAATGAGCATTCTATAAGAGGTCTCCCCGATATTATTAAGTCACAAAGGTTACAACGAAACAAAGGGGGAACAAAAGAATACTATATGGCTTCGCTGTGACAAATGGAATGCTATAGCGACATACAAGAGGCGAAGACATAAAGAGATCTAACGGACATCTCAGCAACTCCGATGGGTCACGACGAATGCAAGCATAGTGAACACGAGATGATTAGCGATTGAATTGCCTTCGGCATAGTTAGCGATATGTCTCGCCGACTGTCTCACTGATGAATAACAGAAATATGAATCTTGTGGCCGACATGTGAATTCATATAACTGTTGCAGGCCGACTTGTTTGGAGCCCAAATTCTATGGAGGGCCAACATTATATTTCAATATGTTTTATTTTCTCATGCTGGGGTATAAATGGGAATTTTGTAATTGTAAAATGATCACCAGTTATTAGATTGTGATACATAGCAAGTAGTACAATAGAGTAAAATTATCAGATCAGAGACTATTGTTACATGATTTTAGAATGGAGGTATTTATGAAATTCAAGTGATGTTGCTGCATTTCTCTGGTGTCAATTATTTGTTGAATCTAATGAAAGTATTGCTAAGTTGTCTCCAATATGGATTCTTTCTGACTGTTTAAATTGATATAACAAGTTTATACTCAATTCATCAGTACAAATTTGTTGTATTTGTGTGATTAGTTGATTGGTTCTTTCAGGCAAAGATTAAATCCTTTTAATTGATCACAGTGGTCTGAGAGATTCATTTGGATTGTTCAAGTAGAGCTTAGTAATCATATTCTTGCATGTTTACATAAGTTGTGAACATAATATATGCCAGATAATTTGAGTTTTCTTCAGAGAAGTGTTGCTCATCTTGATCTCATTTGACTCCGCATACCCAACAAGGCACTGGTCTCTGCATTTTATCATTTGATTTCTTTCTGCTTCTTTATATCTATTGATTAAGCATTTAGAGATTTAGATTTAGAATATTGTTCACTTCCATCTGCCATTGTAGACAAATTATTACATGAAGGATAATCATAAGACTAGTCTGCTCAATCCAAAAAGGTACACCCGCCTGGGTCTAGTAGCACCTAAAGAGTAGAAGGTTGAATTCTTTTAACCTTGTCTGTTACCCTGAAACGTATCAAGAGATTGGCAGCCTCTTGAGGCATTTAACCTGCATTTTTGAGAGCTAAAAAATTGGCAACTCTACTGGGGAACAATTAGAATCAAGGCCTTAATCATAGAGTCGGAAATCTTGCACAGACTCTGCTAGGAATAAAAAGTATCAAACTTTTTCTCATTTTTTGATAAAAGTGAGTGGCGACTCTGACATAAATTTTGCAGCTATTCATCATGAATGGAAGAAGATCTCAGTACAGGGGAGGTCATACTGGAGCTCCTGCTGGTAGCAGTAAGTGGACACATAAAGATGACAGAGCTGATAAGGGAAAAGGAATAAATGAGGACATGTGCATAACAAACAAAGGTAAAGCACCAAGAGCACATTGTGAAACATATAATTGCTATGATACATGGAGAGATGATTCAAGTGCAGAACTTTGTACTCCTGAAGATCAAAGAAATCCTTTTCCTTTTCACGATTCTCAGAAATAGGCTGAGTTTGAAGCTAAGAAACAGGCTAAGTTTAGAGCTGAACAAGAGGCTGAATGGATCATAATTCAGCATGAATATAATCAAAGGATGGAGGGTAATCATGAAACTCCTAAAGGAAACCATGAACTCTCGAGTCCTGATGAAGTAAAAGAACAGTTAGAACTAAAAGAGAAGAAGATAAAGGAACTAGAGGCTAAATTGTAGAAAGCCCAAATTACTGATCAGACGACTAGTGGCCCAAAGTATGTCCCACCTCACAATTAGGGTGATCATGGTGCAAAGCCCTCTAATCAACAAAATGCTCCTCACAATTAGATAGGGAATCACTACAAGTAGCCAAATCATCCATCTCACATTCCCACGCAGCATACAGGTATGTATCCACCTCCTAGTTAGCATTATATCCCACAGCATAATGCATAGTACAATAATCACATGCATCAGTATCAGCATCTTCCTATTCCTCCCCCTCACCAGCATACAACCATGATCAAACAGTTTGATTTAGCTAGTTTTTAGTTATATCCTTACCCTATGGATGGCAGTTGGAGGAATATGGTGCCCAAATTTACAGGGAGTAATGCAATCATAGCTGAAGAACATTTAAGGAGTTTTAATGTTTTTTCCCAAGACATAGATATGTCTTATGAAGATTTACACATGAAGCTATTCATGATGTCACTTCTTGAAGATGCTAGGGATTGGTTCAACAGTCTGCCAGCATTCTCAATTAATTTTCTCCAAGTATTTCAAGACAAACTCTTAGAGCAATATGGGAATCAAAATGCTCCAGATGCAACTCTTCATGAATTAATGAGAATTTGAAAAAATCATAATGATTCAATTTATGATTTCAACCAAAAATTCAACAAGTTGCATACTAAAGTACCTCTTGGATCAAGGTTTCCAGATTCTATTGCATTGAGTGTTTATTTAAATGCATTTGATCTTAAGATAGGGTATGAACTAAGAAGTAGATCCCCAAGAGATTTGGCTGAAGCTTAGAAGATAACACTGACAATTGAAAACAATGGGAAGGTTGCTGGTATAATCAGTAAAAGAGACAACCCGAGGCCTCCTCAACAAAGCAATAATTATCAGTACAGACAAGATAATACATATAGAAATGAGAACAAAAATGAAAGGCCAAGGTTGCATGATATGCCTTACAATACAGACTAGAAAGATGGGAAACCTATAATAGCCAGGCCTAGAAGTAAGGAGACTCCTAATCCATTGAGCAAAAAGGGAACTTGTATGGTGAGTAATAATTACTTCTGTGAAGTTTGTAATCAGCCACATTCTCTGGACTATTGTGTTGTAGCTCAAAGAATGCAAGAAGAGGGAATGTTGATGGAGAATGATGGAGAAGATCACAAGGTTTATTTGACTTCAAATACTTTTTACCATGTTGAAGGGTACTCATCTTTAGAGGATAAAGGTTATGAATATGATGTTTCAAATCAGAAATATAATGTCCATATGGCTTAACAACAGATCCTTTTTTATTTTGAAGAAGATTATATAGAGCCACATTTTGTTGAGTCACTTGCTCAATGTAGTGTGAGGAGACTCACTGAAGATGAAATGGAGAGAATAATTGTTGCAGCAGTTGAGGAAGCGAGGAGTAAATATTGGTTGAGAAACAGAAAAGTGAATGAGATGGAAGGCATTCCTGGGGGAATTTTTATGAAGGATCAAAAAGCAACACAAGAACTTATGAAAAAGCCAGAAAATAAATAGCCTAGTAAAAATGGAGAGAAGCCTATCCAAAAGCAGAAAGTTGAAGAATTACACAAGGAGATGCAAAATTCTGATCAGCCTAGTAAAAAAGAAAAAGAAGAAAACAAAGGATAAACATCAGAACTGAAGAAGACTATTAAGATGGAGAGCTCCTCTTTTGACTTCACACAAGCATTATCTCAGGTAAAAATGTCTGTTCCACTACTTGAATTGATGAAAATTAAGGAATACAAAGATAATGTTGTTCAATTGATTACAAATGGGAATGAAAAACATATGAATTATGAAGAAGTCAATAGGTAGGAAAAGATAAATAATTTAGAAGTATGTTTGGGTGATGTTTTAACAACCTCCCCACAAGTGGATCCTTTCTTCACCACATTGATTATCAATAATAAATTGTTGAGTAATTGTATGATAGATTTTGGTGCTGCTATGAACATTATGCCAGTAGGAGTAATGAAACAGCTTGGCATGTGGGTTGATACATGTGAAGGGAAGTGATATGCAATGGACAACAGACCTGTACCTGTGGTAGGCATTAAAAGAGGTGTTGAAGTCAAACAAGCTACTTATCCACAGGTGGCTTATAATATAGATATAACAGTGATTGATACTCCTCCTCAGTTTGGGATGCTTATGTCAAGGCAGTGGACAACAACTGTTGGGGGCAACGTTCAGTTTGATTTGTCTTATGCTACAATCCCAATGAATGGTTAGGAAGTCAAGTTGTATAGAGAGCCAAGAATGAACCAGCTTGTTGATTATGTGCCTCAAGATCATATCAATTGTTTTTGTGATATTGATCTTGGAAGTTTTAAGATTGAACTAGCTCAACCAGAATTAACCAATAGTGATCCAATTGAAAAGCATGTGGCACAAACTTGCAATGAAGTATGGAAGATGTATTTTGATGGAGCATGCAGCCAAGAAGGTAATGGCATTGGGATTGTATTTGTTTCCCCTAAAGGTACTACTTTTAAATATTCATTCTTGTTGGCATTTGAATGTACAAACAATGTGGCAGAGTATGAAGCTTTATTGACATGTTTGAACATAGCTATGAAACACAAGATTAAGTTGCTAAATGTTTTTGGTGATTCTGAGTTGGTTGTTTCATAAATTAAATCCAAATATGCAGCAAAGCACAAAATATTAAAGCAATACAGGAATGCTGCATGGGACACAATTGAGTTGTTTGATGCATTTTCAATTGAGTGGATCGATAGATCAAATAATATAATGGCTAATTTTTTAGAAAATGTGATGCTAAAAAGAGATGATGTCACATTGGCTGGGTATCACAGATTAAGTTCAAGATGAGGCCTGATGTTCTTGATAACATTTATAATTGGCAGGTCTTCAATGATGATACTGACCTTTTGAAATTTTTTCATTGCATAGATTAGTATGAAGCCTAGGAAATTGATTTCAATGCTTCGCTGGAGGAAATGGATGGAAGTGTGCTAACCCTTTTCCTAGGCACTGCAGAAACAACATGAATAAACAAGTTAGACAATGAATTACAAGCTAAAAGAAGGATTCCCCATGAAATCCATTTACAAATCAAACTAGGAATGAAAATATTGAAGAACACAATGCAAATGATAAAAACAAGATAAATTCTAATTAGATATGCAAACTCTCAATCCCATGGGGGAATTGGTACTAATTTGATGTGTAAATTTGGCTCTTTCCCAATCCCTAAGATGCAAGATTTGAATGTTGAAGAGATTGATGATCCACTTTTGATGAAATGGTGAGAGCTCCAAACAAAATCTGCAATAACCTAGCTAAGAACTCAAGATGGATAAATGGAAATGGCTGCTATTTCCAGTAGCATGGTAACTTTGCTTGGATTGTGGATGATAAAATGAGAGGAGCTCTACTATAGGATTCAAGATGGATGAATGTCCAAATTTGAGCAATGTGGGACTAACCTTCATCCAATGATATGATGCCACTTGTCAAGCCATGAATGGATGATGGATGTGGAAGATTTGGGATTTGTGCCAATAAATGCATAATTTTGAATTTCAAATTTGTTGAAATGGCATGTAAGAGGGAAGGGAAAATGCAATAAATTCCACTTGGCTCAAGGCAAAGGACATGTAGGATGAAGTTATTGCCTTGTTGGATGTACATGTTGACTCTGGAATTTTTAAATTCAAATTGAGAGAATATTCCAAAGATGCCTTGTGAGTGAAGTTTAGAAAGATTTTAATAAATAAATTAAATCTATTTTCATGTGCAACTCCAGCCATTCTAGAGGATGTGACATGAGATGAGTGTTAAATTAATCAAGGGTTTAATTAATTTAACAGGAGATTAGATGATGTGACTTATTTGACTTATATTTATGGATTTATTTAAATCAGATAAGAGAGGAATATGGTAAGAGGCTAATTAAATAAAGATTTTGATTTATTTAATTAAAAGGGATGATGTTAGATTAAATCAAATAAGGTTTTAATTTATTTAATTTAATGGACAGACTTTAGGGATTTAATCAAATAAATTGATTATTTAATTAAATAGGATAATTAGGACGACAAATCGGATTTAATTAATGTGAGATTAATTTGATTAGATAAATGATTTATTTAATTAAGAGATGAATATTGATGAATTTAATCGCAAGGGAATTTGATTAAAATGGTTAGGACCAAGGAATGATTCAAGAAGAAATAGTGTTAGTAAGTCGGGATTAGGTGCACGATGTCAAATCAGTATATTTTCGATGTCTACATTTTGCCCCTCTTTGAAGCAATGCACTCGTTGCGTTGGTTCAAAGAATACATGATCTCGATCAAAACCAACATTTTCGATTATTAAAAACTTGCCCCACTGCTACATGGTGAGAGAAAGCATGCCATTATAATGCCCCTTCGAGAGATTGGACGAAATTTTCCATTTTTTGGGTGATCTTGCGAAAAAAGTGACAAAGTTCCTGACAAGTCCGAAAGGGGTCCGAGAGGCTAAAAATGTGTCTAAACGCAATAAAACAATGAAAACAAGCCTCAAACAGACGAAAACAGGTTCGGGGGTTCAAAACCTAGGAGGATGCAAAATTTCAGAGGGTCAAAACTTAATTTTAGGCTTAAAAGGGCCCGAGGGGTCACTTCTCAAGTCATTTTCGCGACACCTCCGCTTAGCAAACCTTGATAATCGAAGCTCGACATCTCCTCGACGATGGCACAATGACAACTTCTCTCGCGATATTTCGGACCGAAGTTCGACCTTACCGCTACACCGCATCGCTCCTGCATGTGACCCTTAACCTGCTTTGCTTATTTTAACGATTATTACCGCTTAAGGAGAGCTCTTCACTTCCAAATGCTGGTTGGAAGCAACGCCGTTGTTTAAAGTGCACCGCTAATTATGTCTTCGCGACCGCAAAGGGCATTGTTTAGTGCCGTGATGGGTGCTATTTAGAATTTACAAACTCAATCACTGGCTTGCCCTCGCTCCTGACCAAGCAGCCGCTTCATAGCAGTACCGCAATGCACCCTTTCACTAAACCGCGACGCTTAGGGGCTGAAGTGAGTCGCGATGGCCATTTTGGCAAAATTCTCGAGTCCAAAGATTGGAGTTTGAGGAAACTCAACCGATGCCTTCACAAACTATGTTGCTGGGAACGAGTTCGAAGCGCTAGGTCAGGAATTTTCCAAAAAATTTAATATGCTGACTTTGTGTGATGTAGGACGGGCCTAGGGAGCTTTATCCTTTGGAGCACCGATCACAGGATCTAGCGAGCATTCTATGAGACTTTAGCGACAAAGATCGTAAGTGTTCGACTAGGTGCCCAGATATGGCATTGTACGCTGCTCGCGGTGCACACTTTGGGGATGTTGCCAAAGATCGGGCGCTGGTGGCACGTACGAGACGTCAATATCACCTCCACCCCGGTGAGGCAACCGTCACATTGGAGGATGTCTGGCACATATTACAATTGCCCATTCATGGCCACCAGGTGATCTACGACATGGAGGAGGGACGCATTTGCTGCACCCGAGTCCTCGCCACTTGAGACATTATCTACTACGAGGGGCAGATCGAGCTAGAGAGGTATAGAGTTATAGCACTTCCCTTCCTACGGGTGATTGCGTGGCGATCATTTTGCTTAGTTGTCCCGTGATAAACAAGGGCACACTTTAGTCCCGGATGGGGACACCGCCGGGAGAGGATGGTAACGACGTGCCGGGCTGACGGTGGCATGGGAGCTCATACTTTTGGCTTCACTCTACAAGGATTTACACGAGTATGTCTATGCGGATGGCAGAGCGCTGGGAGTCGGAGTGACCTTGCTGCATGTATGGGTGTGGGAGCACATTTCTGTGCTACGTCCACGAGTGGTTCCAGTTCCGATGGGGGCGGAGGATGCCCTTGTAGCACGATACAGAGGGGGTGTGTCATTCACACATACTGGAGAGCATAGGATCCCCTATTGGAGGCGGGTCATAGATGAGATGCTCGTGTTCACTTGGAGACCGCATTCTCACTCGGATAGCTTAATGATGCAGACCAACTCTTTTATTGTCGCCAGGACAGATACATGCAAGGCCGAGAGCATACGATGATAGAGAGATACCTTCCCAGGTGCATGCAGTGTCAGTTTGGAGAGCCGTAGGATAGGCCAGATGACGGCTATGTAGCCATGTTTGCACACAGCATGACACAGGTGTCATGGGGGCCTGGTATTCCTACTGCCAAGGCGGTTGGTAGTTTTTGACATTTGGTGGTCTAACCTTGGGCCTACGATCAAGGATTGCCATATCTAGGCATGACATAGGCATAGAGGGATTGGTTCAGGCCTCCTCTTCAGTTGACTATTCCAGGTGAGGATCCAGAGGCATACAGGGTCAGAGGTAGGGGGAGAGGACGAGGACAAGGACCTAGGGTCGTGATTCAACAGGATCTACCAGAGGTGCCCCCAGTTTCGCCAGATCATGAGGATGTCCATATGCAGGACCAGCAGTAGGATCTTCCAGTTCCACCCCCACGAGCCGAGGGTGAGGATCAGGTCCATGCGCAGCCACGGGTATAGCCAGCAGGGCAGGCGGACGCACGAGATGCCTTAGTTCTATAGTTGTAGGCATAGGTACAGGCATTGACGACTGAGAGGGACCAGGCACAATCTGAGAGAGAGTGGCTCAGAGCAAAGAGGGACTAGGCTGTATAGTAGCGACAAGCCGTAGAGCTACAGGCAGCTACAGAGCTAGGTTGCAGACAGCAGATTGAGAGCATGACAGCCACGGCCTCCGCCCAGTGTACAATGTCAGTCTGATCTTATAGAGAGGCTATCTGAGAGATAAAGTATTACCGCCGAGCCTACCATGACCATGTACCTAGAGTAGATTGGGTTCTTGAGTACTCAGAGCGGGCCAGTCAGAGACCACCAGAGGGTCACGGTGACAGGGGCGAGGGCAGCATCCACGGAGATCGGGCTTGATCCAAATCTTATGATGTTCCTTTTGTGCTTTATGTGCTCATTTTTGATAGCCCGATGGGCATTTTGTACTGAATGACAGTGTACAGTGTCAGTCTGATCTTACAGAGAGGCTATCCGAGAGATAAAGTATTACTGTCGAGCCTACCACGACCATGTACCTAGAGTAGATTGGGTTCTTGAGTACTCAGAGCGGGCCAGTCAGAGACCACCAGAGGGTCACGGTGACAGGGGCGAGGGCAGCATCCACGGAGATCGGGCTTGATCCAAATCTTATGATGTACCTTTTGTGCTTTATGGGCTCATTTTTGATAGCCCGATGGGCATTTTGTACTGAATGACACATATGTACAGTGATCTAATTATTATTCTTTGTACTATGACAGTGATATGTTAATATGAGATTTATACGAGCTGATTTTGATGCAATGCAATGTGTTGTTTTATTTATGCATGTATGGCTTATTTCTATATGCTTTACAGTGACATTTTATGGATGCATTTATTTCTAATGATGTTTATGCAATGATGTTATCTATATGATGTTTTATTTTATGACAATGTGATATGTGAAATGATTTGATGCAATGATGTGAAAAAATGCTTATATATGAGTTGATTTATGGGTGATTATGATATGATGCGATGGTCGTGATATGATGCAAATGAAATGGCGGTACGAGATGCTTAGAATAACAAATGTTATTATCCTAAATGATGATGTATGTGATGCAATGATATGTTAATGCGATGATATGTATGCCTAATGAATTAATGCTTGTGTTCCTATTGTTTATGATTATGAAATGCTTTCGTTCATGTTATGTGGTGATTTATGTAATGATAATATGAAGTGCTTATGAAATGCAAATGAATGCTTATGCAATGATCAATATAATGCTATGAGATGTAATGTAATGGATGGAATGCGGTGTCATGAATGCACCTATTTAAAATGTGATGTGTATGTTTCCTATATGATATGCTTTTTATATGAGATGTGTATACAATATGTTAATGATTTGTGGATGCATGATTGATGCCGGTGATGGTGATGATGTTCGTCTGTCATAGTACTTTGTTAGCGTGGTTAGTAAGAAAAGAAGAAGTCATTTCAACAAGACGCAAGATAACACAAATGCAGATGATGATGATGATGATGATTACTTGCCGAGGAATTGGGATTTTCAAAGGGCCATATTTTCTTATGTTTGATAACACACGTGGTACGATACATCAAGGTATAGACAACTAGGTGGCGTGGTACTTAGTGTGATGGACTTTGACTCGACAATCAGATAGGAGTATTCTTATTCACACCTGACATACGAAAACCTTGCTAGGATGCATTTCAGAAATTTCAGACACCTCGGACCAAAACACGGAAAGGTAAACCTTTCCATGCAATAGTCAACAAGTTGTCCTAGACCTCTTCCGTACATACCTAACGAAGCAAGTATTCGCCGAGGTTATATTACAAGAACGTCCAACAAGCACAACAGACCAAAGATAATGATTGTTGCCCCATTCCTATTTCTCTAAATCCTCTACTTTGGGATATCATCGAGACGTCCTTGGAATGAGCGTAAATAAGATAAGTCACAAGAAAAAGACCAAGTAAACAAACACACTGATTCTCTTCGATACCGCTAACGGAAAAGGGATGTGTTTTCTAAGGATGATGAACGAAACTTATTGCCAAAAGATAATGCCCATTGTAGGAAAGATTCATCCTAGGACATGTTAGTGGATGGCGGCACGTCATTTTGTTTATAAGGGATGATTGATATGAGACCATTTCAGATGATGTGTTACCGATACGAAGAAATAACTAGCTTGCTTGTGTACTGACTTAGACTTTAGACTTGATGTTTGGAGTTCTACTTTTAGACTGCTAGGCTTGTTTCCGACTGTTTTTCCAAAGGTTGATGATAATGATCAGTTTATTATGGATGATGCTTATTGTGGGTGAAAGCGAAATGAGATGAATGGATTTTTCTCAAATATTTGGACGTTTTTGATGTTTTTGCAATGTTTTGAGGTTTTTTTTGGTGTTTTCGAGATTTTTACAAATGTTTTGATTTTTGATATTTCAAATTGTTTTGGAATTTTCTGAGATTTTGACCAAGGAACTAACCTAAAGACCTATCCTAGGGGTCTCGAGGGTTGATCGACACATTAGCCTTGCCTACGTTATATACGCAGAGACCACGTAGTTCGACTAATGACTTGACCGATTTACAGATGATATACATGATGAAATGTTAGTTTATTATGACGGACTCCTATAGGACTGACCTAAATGTCTTGGGGGATGATCAAAGATCAACCTTGCCTATGTTCAAGCTCAGAGACGACATAGTTCAACAAGACGACCTTGTTTTTGGTTTTTTAAATGACTTTTTTACCTATTTTTGGATTTTGATGTGTTTTGAATGTTTTTGGATTTTTCTATTTTTCTGATGCTTTTGGATTTTCTAATTTGAGGACTTTAAGAATATACATGAATCTGATCCGATGAGAATGTGCCCCCAGCGATGCAATAGACTACTCTGATAAAGGCAAGACAAACTGACCTTGAGGATGGGCCGAGTAGTACTAGGAGGGATCATAATGCGAACACAGGACCAAGCGATGGTGCAGATGCGAATGGATGTGTGATGGATGGAGACCTGAATGCGATGGATGATGGAAGCGAAATGGATGGATGATGCAGATCAAGCCATAAAGATCTTGGTGGATGGATAGTGCTTATTTACACAAGGTGCCTGTTTGCTAGGTTTTCACCAAGGTACTTGCCCAAAGTGCCACCTCAAAGTGGTTTTCTACTAGAGGACACTTTTTTATCCTTTTATTTTTTTAACGGATTTTTATTTTTATTTTTTGCTTTTTTAATTTTTTTGTTGTTACCAAGATGCTTGTTTTCCAGGTTTTTGCCGAAGTAACCATTTTTTCAAGACTTTTTATGATATTTTAGATTTTTTTGGTTCTATACCTTGAAAGGTTTAGGCATAAAAATTTTTAAGATGGGAGCTATTCATGGGCTCCGATAGAGGTTCCCCTTCGGGTGTTGATAGCTGATATGCCCCTAATTTATAGCTTGTTGTGAAAATGAAATTCCCTAACCAATTGGGTTCGAACTTGCATTTGCTACTAGGATTCATGACATTCTTCTGATTTTCTTTTAAGACCAATTCTCCGACTTGGAAAGTCCTACTTCTGATCTTCTTGTTGTAGCTTTGTTTGAGTCTATTTTGATAGACTTGCAGATGAATCAAATCATCTATACATCTCTCATCCAATAACTCCAACTCATTTAGTCTTGACACCCGGTAGTCCTCATCAGTGATGAGGTTTTGCAATGATATTCTGAGGGATGGGAGCTTGATCTCGATGGGGAGTATAGCTTCTGATCTGTAGACCAAGGAGAAGGGGGTGGTGCTAGTGGGTGTGCGGATGTTGGTTCGATAAGCCTAGAGGGCGGGATTAAGCTGCAAGTGCCAGTCATGACCTGCATCATTGACTGTTTTCTTGAGGATTTTGAGGATGGTTTTGTTTGTGGCTTCTGCTTGGCCATTGCCTTGGGGATAGTACAGGGTGGAGAAGAGATGCTGGATTTTGAATTTCTCGCACAAATCGTGAACCTCCTGGTTCTTGAATGGTGTCCCATTATCTGAGATAATGGCTTGTGGGACACCATAACGACAGATGAGATAGTTTAGGATGAATTTTGAGATTTGCTTCCTAGTGATATATGTCATGGGTATGGCTTCCACCCACTTTGTGAAGTATTCAGTTGCAATTATGATGAATTTATGGCCATTGGATGAGGTGGGTGTGATTTTCCCAATGAGATCGAGTCCCCACTGTGAAAAAGGCCATGGTGTGACGATCAGGTGAAGCTATTGAGCTGGAGCATGGATGAGGTCCCCATGTTGTTGACATTTTAAACACCTCCTAGCATGATCATGTGCTTCTCTTTCCATTGTGGGCTAGTAATACCCCATCCTCAGCAATTTCTCGGTGATGGTCATTCCACTTGAGTGTGAGCCACAAATACCATTGTGAACCTCTGTTAGAGCGGTTAATGCCTCCTCAGCATTTAGACAGCGCAGTAAAGTACCCTCTATGCTTCTACAGTATAAGGTATCACCTAGGATGAAAAATCTAGATGCCTTTTTGATAAAGGTTCATTTTAGGCTCGATGGTAGGTTAGCAGGTATGAATCCTATGTGAAGATATGTGTAGATGTCATGATACCAAGGATCGCCAAGACCAATGATTTGACACACATATTCTGATTCTGGTACCTCAAATGTGGGAACGAGAAGCTACTCGATCAGAAATTCATATTTCAGCACGTTGTGAGGGATATCTACTAGAGACCCAATTGTAGCCATCACTTCAGCGGCTCTATTGTTGGTTCTTGGAATCTGCTCAAATGTTATGTCGATGAAGGATTCCTTTAGAGTCTCCACCAATTTTTGGTATGGGGTTAGCTTGTCATCCTTTGTCTGATATTCATTATTGACCTAATTTATGATCAACTGAGAGCCTCTAGATACCTTGAGAGCTATGATATTCCATTGTACTGCTATCCTGAGGCCTATAGTCAAAGCCTTGTATTCCATGATGTTGTTGGTGCAAGGAAATACCAATTTGTATGACTTCGGTATGCAATCCCCTTGTGGGGTGATGAAGAAGATACCAGCTCCTGATCTGTGTTGCGTGTATGAGCCGTCGAAGTATAATTTCCAGTGATTGACTACATTGAGGTTAAAGATGGATTTGTCTAGAAATTCAGATACAAGAGGATTCTCAAAATATATGGGTGCTTCTGCTAGTTGATCTACAATAACTTGACCTTTAATGGATTTTCTTTCCACATACTCGATGTCATACTCTGACAGTATCATCACCCATTTTTCCATTCTACCCATGAGCATTGCCTTGGATAAGAGATACTTGAGGGGATCAATTTTTGTAATGAGCTTTATCTTGTGTGCCAACATGTAATGTCTGAATTTTTGGGATGCAAACACTATGGCGAGGCAAGCTTTCTTGATGAATGAGTAATTTAGCTTGTGACTGACCATTGTTCTGCTGATATCGTAGATAGCCCTCTCTGTTCCATTTTCATCATGCTGAGCTAGGAGAGCTCCAAGGGTTGCTACTGTTGCTGACACGTATAAGATCAATGGCTTCCTTGGGATAGGTGGCATTAAAACTGGTGGTGTTAGTAGATATTCCTTGATCTTGTTGAATGCATCTTCGCATTTTGTATCCCATTTATATGCTACCCCCTTATGGAGTAGGTGAGAATATGGATTCTACTTGTCTACCAGTTGTGCTCTGAATTGTCGGATGGATTGAAGTCGGCCCTAGAGGCCTCTTAGTTGTTTTAATGTCTTTAGTGCTTCCATCTCAAGGATTTCTTTTACTTTTTCTGAATCCACCTTGATGCCCCTCATGGACACTATGTATTCTAGCAGTTTACCTGATTGTACGCCAAAGACGCACTTCTTGGGATTTAGTCTGACTTTGTATTCCTCCAATCTATCAAAGATAGCACTTAGGGTTGCTATATGATCTTGTCTTTTTCTTGACTTAGCTAAAATTTCGTCGACATAGTCTTCGACTGTTTTGTGAATCATGTCATAGAATATTAGTGTCATCGCCCTTTGATAGGTTGCTCCTGCATTCTTTAGGCCAAATGGCATCATGTTCCAGCAGTAGGTCCCCCATGGACAAGTGAAGGCAGTCTTATGTTGATCTTCCTTTGCTATCATGATGCAGTTTATATCCACGAAAATCTGTCCATTAGTGATAGCATCTTATGCCCACGCTGCTCATGTCTACTATACATATCGATGTTGGGAAGTGGGAAATCATCCTTTGGACATGCTTTGTTCGAATCTCTGAATTTCGTGTAGATTTTGATAGCTTCGTCAGGTTTTGAAATAGGTACCAAATTTGATACCCATTCTGGATAATCAATTGGTCAGATAAATCCTGCATCTAACAACTTTTTGAGCTCCATTTTGACTAATAAGGCTATTTGAGGATGCATCTTTTGGAGCTTTTGTTTGACTGGTTTTGCTTCTGGATATACTACTAAATGATGGACAACTGTCTCTGGATCTAGCACTGGCATATCAGCATAACTCCATGCGAAGTTTATTTGTCTCTCCTTTAGGAATGCTACTAAGAGTTCTTGCTCTTCTGATAATAGCGATTCCGCATAGAATGTGATATGCAGGGTCTCCTCTGTTCCTATGTTGACGGTTACATTTTCCGGCCAAGGCTGTTGACTTCACCTGATCCAATAGCTCTTGGGGAAGATTGAATCCTTCATCCTCGGGTGCCTCGAGGAGAGGTTTTCACCATTGAGATACATCCTTTCTTTTTACTATTTTCTTGTCAGAGAGTGCCATAGTGTGGTTTTCACTAAAGGACTTGGATATGATTCTTAGTTTCTCACTTTTTTGACTAAAGGATTCAATCGTTTCCCCATAATAGGCATGTGTGTCCAACTCCATTATAAACCCTACCTTGTGATCTCCATTTGGAATGTTATCCCTGAATCCCATGAATTATGAGAGCACCTCATCATTTTTGAATGTATCAAGAACTGGTGGTCCTCGTTGGTCATAATCCCGATGGTTGGGGGTAGACTAAAGCGAATCTCATGATTTTGACTATATCTGGTTCAAAGGATATGGTACTAATCATACACAGGTGGTATCTTGAATAGCCTAGGTAGATTGGATAAGGTATCTTCGTCATCGCTACTAATATAGGGCTCAGTTATAAAATTATGTGTGTCCCTACTTGTGACTATTAGTGAGTGTACTTGTACTAGTACTAGATGAGGAGAAATGTTAGCGGCTCTAACCGGAGGACTTCGGCCACGTATGGTTATTCTTGGAGTGGCACATCCAAGACCAAGATTTGTTATGGGTTGCATCTCAGGCATGATAGGTATTATGAGCCCATTGTCATTTTGTCCCAGTCTTTGATTTCGGTTATAGCCCATTGCAAGCATCATGTGTAGGCCTTTGCTTCTTTCGTCCATTGGTAAATTAGCTGCTAGTCTTTCATCTTGATACAACATGTGAGATGGATCTACTTCAATGACCTCATGACCAAGGTCTAACCATCTTGTGAATTCGGGATAATCCTCAAGATATGTTTGTGATGTGGAAGCTTGATTTTCTTGTGGGCGTCCTCATGATCTAGGAGATTGTGGTAACTCTCCTATCACAAAAGAATTGTTAGGGAGCCTGTAACTTCCACAACCATCATCCTGGATGATGAGCTTGATGTCGGATATGGTGGGAATGGTGGGAATGGTGAGTGTCTCTATCGTAGAAGTGGACTCGAGAGTGGTGGGATCGATGTATGGTGTGGATGGGCCTTCATCATTTTTTGGCACTTGGGGAATTTTGTAATACTTGGCTTCAAGATTCTTGCAATATGAAAACGGCTCAGGATCTCCATGGGCGGTAACCTCTTGTCCATTATGTGTGAATTTCACACATTGGTGGAAGGTTGATGCTACAGCTTTCATCGCATGAATCCATGGGCGTCCCAGGAGGATATTGTATGGAAATTCGAGGTCCAATACCTGACATGTGGTTTCCATAAGTGTTGGCCCTACTTGGATAGGGAGCTTAATTGTGCCCTGAGACACTCTTTCTTGGTCATCATATGCTCTAATTGTGATGCCCTTGCCTTTGTCGATGGAATCTTCTGATATTTTCAACTGCTTGATGAGGCTAAGAGAACAAATGTTCAAACCTGCACCTCCATCCACCAAGACCCTTTTGATTTTTCTTTTTTTTACAATGGCTTCCAAGTGAAGTGTGCGGTTGTGAGATGGTTGGGTGGGGAAATCTTGGTCAAAAAATGTAAGGAGATTAGGTGTTATGATATTTGAGACCATAGCTTGGAATTGCTCTGCATCAAGATCTACGGGGATAGTGGATGAGGCTAGTGCTTCCTCAAGGATATTTTTATGCACTAATGAGATTTTTAACAACTCCATGATGGAGATGTGTGCTGGCATTCTATTGAGTTGGTCTACAACATTGTAGTATACAAAACGACTCTTGATGTAGGGACTCTATTTGGTTGGGATGATCCCAATGCAATGGTGACTTTGCCACCTCTTGTGGTGACTCCACAATCTTCGATGGGTGCCTTGATGGTGATGACATGCAGTCCTCATTTAGGAAGCAATGACTGTTTCATATACATGATTTACACTGCCCTTCCCTTTATCATTTTTATTCCCTTTGTTGCCATGATTTGGCATCAGATTCGTGTAGATTTTAAGATCCTGATTTCCTATGGGTGTTTCCACGTTTATGATTTTCTTGTCGATAAGATCTTGGATGATATTTTTGAGTCTCATGCAGTTGTTCATGGTATGACCTTTGATTTTGTGAAATTTTCAAAGTTGGTTCTCGTTATACCACGGAGGTTTGACATCAGGTTCTTGGTAGTTTTTGAATGTAGGAGGTTTGATAAGTTTTTCGTCAATCAATTTTTTCATTATGTCCTCCAATGGTTCCCCCAAAATAGTGTATTTTCGTTTTGGATAAGTTTTACGTTGTGGCGGTTCCCTTTGGTCATTGAGATTGTTGACGATTGGATTGTTATTAGGTTGATATGTTGTGTGATGAGCGTTTTGATGTTGTGTTTGGATTTGCGGTGTGGGTGTATGTTGGCATGGACCACTAATGACCACCTTGGCATTGACGACGCCATCATTAGTGATGTTCTTGTTTCTCACCCATGTACGAGGTTTATCATTGTAATTAGATGATGGGTGGTTGTTTTGCGGTTCATGATATGACATTGATTCGGTGGGTTGGGTCACAAGGGCTCTTTCGATGCTAAGCGCCTTGGAGATTAATTGTTAATATGTGGTGATTCCCTGAACCTTGACATGAAATGGCAAGTGGCTTTCAAGGTTGGATATGATTGTGTAGACTTGTTGTTCTTCTGGCATGGTCCACTTGCTATGATTGGCCTTGGATCGCCATCGTTGAAGGAATGAAGCAAAAGATTCATTCTTTCCTTGTTTTAGAGCGTATAATTCTTCGAGACTGACATCCATTGCGATGTTACATGCGTAGTTCTTGATGAATTCATCTATGATTTCTTGGAATGTTCTAATGCCTGAAGGTAAGCAGGAAAACCATTCTATAGCGGGACCTGCCAAGCTCCTAGGGAATAGCCGCATCAGATAAGTATCATCATATGCGACCTCCATACAATGAACTTGGAATTCCCTGATGTGATCTTCAAGGTTTCCCATCCCTTGATATTTGTCAAATTTGGGGATTTCAAATCCCTTAGGGAATGGTTTCATGTCTAGGTTCCTATCGAATGGGTAGGGACACAAGTTGCTTTGCGTTTTGGTTGTCTGCCCTGATTGAAGGTCAAGCACTTGTTGCGAGAGCAACCTGAGTTGTGTCATCACATCATTCTGGGGATCAGGGGGTGGGATGAAAGTGTTTTGGGGTGTTTGAATTGTTGGTTGGATGGATGGGTTGGTCGGTGCATTGTTTGATGGTATCTACATGTTCTGTCGAGCGAAGTAGGCTTCTACTTGATTTTGTATGAACGATGCATGTTGTTGATCCTATTGTTGTTGTGCTAGGATTTGGGCTTGTTGTTGTGCTTGTTGTTGCTCCAACAATGCTTTTTGTTGTGCTTGTTGTTATTCCCACAACACTTGTTGTTGGGCTACTAATTCTGTTGCTTCTTGTTGCTCTTGGTATTGCTTTAATGCTTGCTGACATGCTTGCAATTGCGCTGCTTGTGCAAGAGGTTGTGCTTGTGCTTGTGCTTGTTTTGCTTGATATTGAGATTACGCTTGAGCTTGGGCTTTCACTTGTGCGGCTTGTTGCTGTAATAAAAGTTGTGCTTGAGCGACTCTTTGTGCTTGCACTGCTTGTGCAGCTTGGGCGGCTTGTTGTTGTTGCTATTGCAATAAAGCTTGGGCTTGTTGTGCTTGTTGCACTTGTAATGCGGCTTGTGCAGCTTTGACAGCATGAGCGGCTTGTTGCATGGATTTTTGTTTCTGCACTTGTTGGTATCCTCTTTGAAAAGTGGCTTGTAATGCTATGTCGAATTGGTTTGATGTGGTGAACGTTGGTGGTGGTGGAGGTGGTGGTGGATTTGGAATAGTGGTAGATGATAATGTTGTGTTGATATTTTGCATGTTGGATAATGGTATTGATGTGATTGGTCCTTGTGAGACCATGCTTTGTGATGTTAAGGGTGTGTTTGATGGTGTTGCCATTGCTTGTGTATTTATCGTTTGTTGTTGCGATATCAATGATAAATTTTGTGTGTTTGGTACAATGTTTTGATTGATGGTTGGGATGTAGGTCTGATTGATACTTGGTAGGGTAGGAAGCCCTAGACCAAGGAGTGGTGCAGATGATAGTGGCAATGGCAGAAGAGGTGGAAATGTAAGGGGTGTGAGTTGTTGTGAAAATGTTGTGGTGTCGAATAAGCCCCCTAGTCCGAACGTATCTCCCTCTTCTTGTGAATTTGTGAGAAGAGGTGTTTGTGGTGTTGTGTGAAAATTTGATGATGACGGATCGTGATGGAATGTGAGGAACATTCTTGTGTAATGGGTTTTTGGGTATATTTTGTTCCAATGTGGTGCTTGCATCCAAACTTTGATTATTAACAAGGGGATGTGATTGAAGAGCATTGAGAAATGTGTTTCCCTTGTTGACATTGGGTTGGGTTGGAGCAAATGATGTTGTGATTTGCGGAATGTTTTGTGTGACGTTTTGGTATGGGGGTGTAGATGAAATGGGGATGGTGGATGAAATTGGAGGAAATGATGTGTCCACGATAGTACTCACATCAAAATCTGAAGGCAACTTGGCCCCTTGTTTTTCTAGTTCAAGCATGTACAACGAAGGGTTAAGTCTCATCATAATGTTGATGATTCTATGTTGTTTGGATTTTGGAGCATTTCTGCCATTTCCTCGTGAGACATTCTGAAAGTGAGGTCTTCTCCTTGATTTTCTTCTTGGGGATGTTGTGATGATGAGAGGGTCAATGGGTTGCTTGATTCTATTGGATTCATTTCTGCATTGGTTTGGCTAAGGTCACTTGAAGCGGGTGTTTCTTTGTTGGCTTCCATACTCTTCTTGTATTGAGATCTTGTTTGGACCATAAAACAAGGATCAACCTTTGGGAATATGGGAGATGAATCTCTTGATTCTTTGGATTGATCTCTATTTTATGTCCCAAAGTGAAAGTTTTAAGGATGCTTTTGAGGATCAAAGGTGATGATATGATGATGATACTAGGGATGGATGATATGGATGCTTTTGACTTTTGATCAATCTTGAATGAGACACTAGTCTTTTTAGGACTTTGGATTTTGATTTTGGATTTTGAGATTTTGAGATTTTTAAGATTTTTGTCCTTGACTTTTGATTATGCTTTTGATTTGGATTTGGATTTTTTTTTTTTTCAACAAAAAGATCCTAAGATGCTGGATGATGATCTAAGGGATAGCTTTGTCCAAAGGATGATAATTTGAATATGTGTGAGGAGAAGGATGCATCTACCCACACCTATTCAAACAAGATGATTGTTTCACTAAGCATATGGAGAAGGATTCATCTACATACACTAAGCTAGACAAGATGATTTTGATAACTTTGACTAAGCATATGCAAAAGAATGCATTTACACATACCTAGCCAAAGGTGTTTTTGATAATGTTCTCAAGGATTTTGTCTCAATGATTTTGATTATGGTTTGGATTTTTCCATAAAGCCTAGTATCAAGGATGATTTCAAGATTTATCAAAAGGTGATGATGAGGTTGATTTCGTTTTGATGTATGGATGAAAGATTTTGATAATGTTTTGATCCTAAGATGAACCTAAAAGGACACTTTGTTTTCCTAGATCTAGGTATTGAAGAGCATGCAAATGCTTCCTAAAGACCTTTGTAACCAAGAAATGATTTCATTTGGACATGCATTTTCGTATTTTCAAACAATGACTTGTGCTTTGGGATTGTAAAGTCTTTAACACACATGAAAGTTCATTTTGCTTAGCTTTGCTTAATGTCTTTATTTTACCAAAAAACACTTTCTTCAATTAGGTTTTCAAACTAAGATGTCCAATGTCTTAATTTCTTCAAACCCCACAAGATATGTTATGTGGAAATTTAATGAACTTAATGCAAGGGGTTTTCCTATTGTTTACTTAAGGAGACAAATTGAGATATAATCCAATGCTTAGAAACCTCTAAGGATGTAAATCCCAAGGGAAAGCAATAACATATGGATTGAGTCAATTGTATTTGTCCTCAAAAGGATTTGAAATTTGGATGATGTTAAGTGTTTGTTTCCATGGTGTTTTCGAACAAGCAATGCATTTTGTAACCCAAGAATAAGTACAATCCTATGGATGTGTAAGACAATATTTGTTGGATTCCCATTTGGACAAGTCCAGCTACACTTATCTCTAGCGGATGGTTAGATGCTTGACCCCACTGGCTCCCCTCCATGGCACTCACTTATATGGGGCAACCAAGCATCAACGCCGCATCTCCATGTATGGCATCTCCATCTCTACTAGAAGTAAAAGTAGTTGGCTTTAGAGGCGGTTCTTACGCAATAAGAATAAGGATTTTGGAAAAATTAGCACATGGGTTTTAGGACTTTCTATTAGGTAGGAGTTGACCCAACATGGCAAAAATTTGCCCCCAGGGGATCCACAGCCAGTCAAGCGTGATATTATTTCTTCAATATCCACATTTATCTTGGCCGGAAATACTCAGGTTTCAAAGAGATGTTACCCGGTTGATGGATTTACCTTGGGTGGGTACCCCAGGTGAAGGCCCTACAGGATAAACAAAGCGTGAGAACAATATTAAAACAGCGATCCAGTGGAAACAGGGAAAGTCTGCGACAAAGCCCCCGCTGCAATAGTTTTTCCAATTTTAGCCCAAATCAAAGGGTGTGGAGTGATTGCTTCTTTATCTCAACCCAAAGTCATGGAAAAGACCTTTTGATTCTCCAGATAGCTATAAGAAAAACATGCCAGAGAAATGCGATCCCTTTTCAATGGCTTTAGTCTAATAAACCCTCACCGAAAAACACAACTACACTTGTTCTTTTAGATCCTCAAAAGCAATGAGTTCACCAAAGCACCAAATCACAAGTGAAAAGACATTTTTTTCAATTGCTTAATCCATAAACGAAATCTAGTAAGTTGTTGATCCTAAGGTTCTTTTTAATCTTTTTGCAAGAAATACACAAAAAGAATCCTTTTTAAACCCAAATGAAAGCTAGTGTTCTAAAGAAAGGAAAAGATGACAAATTACTTAAAGAAGTGTTAAACAAACACTTAAGTGTTAAAAAACACTTTGATTAGACAAAATATCATCTCCATGCTTCTTCTTCCTTTGCTTTTGGCTTCCAACCTACAAAGTAGAAAATAATCAGATTCTGGAAAAACACAGAATTTAAAAAAATAGAAAACAATAGATAAATAAATCATGAACCAAAAGCACGTGCTAAGTAACTAAATTCTCCCTTTTTTTGTTTTCCAGCGTCACAACTCGTGAAGGCATCACTATTTTTTCCTTCCAGCGGTGCTATTACAGCGCCGCTTACCAGTCAGCGATGCTCTGTGTTAGGATAGAGAGCATGATTGCATCACTCTTTTCTCCTAGCATTGCAGTTTTTGAAAGCGTCAGAGTTTCAAAAATTTTGAAAACTAGTGCAGATCGGCGAGTCCAGCGGCGCAGTTTAGAATTTGAATTTTGGCAGGATGAGCCCATCGGTGCTAAAACAACGACGCTGACGAGCCCACAGTGCTAAAATAGCGACGCTGATGAGCCCGCGGTGCTAAAACAGCGACGCTGACGAGCCCGCGGCTCGAAAACAGCGACGCTGGGGAGCTCATGTTGGAATTTCCTGTGTGTGCAGAAAAGCGTGGAATTTTTGAGAAAATGTTAGAAATTTTGATGTCTAGCCCTCCTTCTAGCGCCAAATGTGTGAACCCTTTTCCTAGTACCTGCAAAACAACATGAATAAACGAGTTAGACAAGGAATTACAAGCTAAAAGAAGGATTCCCCATGAAATCCATTTACAAATTAAACTAGGAATGAAAATATTGAAGAACACAATGCAAATGATAAAAACAAGATAAAATCCTAATTAGATATGAAACTCTCAATCCCATGGGGGAATTGGTGCCAATTTGATGTGGAAATTTGGCCCTTTCCCAATCCCTAAGATGCAAGATTCGAATGTTGAAGAGATTGATGATCCACTTTTGATGAAATGGTGAGAGCTCCAAACAAAATCTGCAATAACCTAGCTAAGAACTCAAGATGGATGAATGGAAATGGCTAAGTATTTTAGCATGGTAACTTTGCTTGGATTGTGGATGATAAAATGAGGAGAGGAGCTCTTCATTTATAGGATTTCAAGATGGATGAATTCCCAAATTTAAGCAATGTGGGACTAACATTCATCCAATGATATGGTGCCACTTGTCAAGCTATGAATGGATGATGGTTGTGCAAGATTTGGGGTTTGTGCCAATAAATGCCAATATTTGAAATTCAAATTTGTTGAAATGACATGTAAGAGGGAAGGGAAAATACAATAAATGCCACTTGGCTCAATGCAAAGGACATGTAAGAGATCTTAAATGCCTTGTTGGATGTACATGTTGACTTGGAATTTTTGAATTCAAATTGAGAGAATATTCCAAAAGATACCTTGTGAGGAAAATATAGATTTAATAAATGAATTAAATGTATTTTCATGTGCAACTTGTATTATCTAGAGGATGAGACATGAGATGAGATTAAATTAATCAAGGGTTTAATTAATTTAACAGAGATTAGATGATGTGACTTATTTTGACTTTAGATTTATGGATCATTTAACCGGGGACAAGATATAAGAGGCCAATTAAATAAATATTTTGATTTATTTAATTGGTAAGGATGGTGTTAGATTAAATCAAATATTTTAATTTATTTAATTTAATGGAAAATCTTAGGGATTTAATCAAATAAATTGATTATTTAATTAAATAGGATAATTAGATCAGATAAATTGATTTAATTAACAGGAGATTGACTTGATTAGATAAAAAAAATTATTTAATTAAGAGATGAATATTGATGAATTTAATCAAGTAAGGGAATTTGATTAAATGGTTAGACCGAGGAATGATTCAGGAAGAAATGGTGTTAGTAAGTTGGGATCAGATGCACGATGTCAATCATCACATTTTCGATGTCTACACTTATAACTAATTAATCCCAAAACTTTCACCCCTTAGCAATATTAACTTTTCCTAACTCTCAATTATTGAGGTATAAAATAGATCAATTCTCTTAAAATTTACCCAAACCAATTGCTTTCAACTGTTTAAATATTCTTTAGGTAATACCCATCCAATAAGAAATTCCAATTTAAATTCTTTATTAAATAACATTGTAGAGTTCCTCTAAGTCATTCTTTTAGATAAATCTCTCAACTATCTAAACATGATTCAATCTACTTCTCTCATTTCATTGTATACCCTATCTTCATTTTGAACCATTATCTATCATTTCAGTGACTCGAATATCTATTTATCAAGCATACACTATTACATACTTTAACATTTCTATAAATGACAAATCCATAAATAATTAATCTTTTGCAATATATAAACAGTAGTACACATATAAACATGTGCACGTCACAATCAAACGTAAAGTATATTCGTATATATTTAAAACTCTAAAAATATATTCACCAACCTATAATGTAATCACATTCACACTAAACATAAAATGTCTCCTTTTGTATAAATCACTCAAAAATTCCAACTAGTAACCAATCCAACTATTGCTATAAATGACAGCTGAGTATCAATAACTATACTTGAATATAAATCTCTAAATTTATTTACACTATATATTGATTAGAAAATTTTATTATAAATGTGAATACTCTCAAATATTGACAAAACAGTCCAAATTAAATATATAACATTGGTTATTGAACTATTCATTAACAATAACCTTGCATGATTTTTCAAAATCAAGATAAAAATCTATATACATATTAAATACGATGTTATAAATATTTAACTATATAGGGTAAAGGATGTCGTACTGTTAAAACCTAATTGTGGGCATTATTAGGATCTAGTTGTTGGAATATGGCTTTGTAAGAGAGCTTTTGGCTTTGAATGTTGTCATTGATGACAACTGATGTCATCCCCTTGGTCCGCAGTTATGCTTTCAGTCACACCGGCAGGTAAAGTGAAAATTTGTGTATTATCAGCAGAATACTTAAGGAACAAGGTATCCGGTCTGATAGCTTCACTAGATCATCATTTTGTGTTGTGGATCACTGAAATAGCTTGTTGAGCTCATGGATTATCCTTCCATTGAATTTTGTAGTGTTGCACTTGTCACTATACGAGTTTGGAGGTCCAATAGGACATTTTTTGTCTATTTGCTTGATAGAGCCGACTCAATGTAAGTGGTGCGTTGTGGATGTATAAAGTGAACTTATTTATGTCATTTTCAAATTCAAATGTTTAATTATTGGCCCTAGATATTTTCTAGCCAACTTGTTTCGATACGCATCGAAATTATTCATGATTTGGGCTGACAAGTTACAAATATTATTAAGTTTTTTTGAGCCGACCTGTGGTGATTAATTCCTTGGAAGCAGATATATTTAGATGATCGATCATATCACTTTGTGTAATGAAGAAGGTGTGTGTGTGGGTATTGTGAATGTTGAAGGAGTATTTGAGCGATTTAATGTGCAGTTTCACTTGCGCATAAGGTTTTTGTGTGCGAACTTGAGCAAATCAAGATAGAAGTTCATCATTAGAGCTTAACCGAAACTGCAATCAAGCATTGGTAGATGTTATCTATTCAGTTCATTCTATTTTGGATCTATTCCAAATATTGTAAGGGCAATGAGCCCCCATCTTTTGAGCAGTGAGCTCTAGGCAATGAACCTGAATGCAAGTGCATTCTCATTTTGTAATATTTTTTTTTAGTATACTCAGAACTTTTTGTGGATTGGCCATCCATCGTGGTTTTTCCCCTAACAAGGTTTCCACATAAAAATCCTTGTGTTATGGTTGTGTGGTTTCTTATTTTCTATTTCTGTATATTGGCTTTGATCAAATGTTTTAAGTGGATTAAAGATTAGAATAAAAGAATTATTTTTTGCAGAACACTGATTCACCCCCCCTCTCAGTGTTGCTTGTTTCCAACAATTGGTATCAGAGCTAGTTCCTCAAAAGAAGTCTAATAGCTTGGGGAGATCTTGGAAAGTAATGGATACAAGCAGTCTTCAACAACAACTCATGGTGGCCTTGGATGATCTTGATCAGTCAAAATATGAGATTCCGGAACTACAAGAGAGTCTTGAAAATGCAGAAAACTTCATCTAGTCATTGAAAGACAAGATCAATGATTCAAGGGAGAAAAGAAAGGAATTATGTGGTCAACTCAAATAGAAGAAAAAAACTAGTGAAGATGAACAACTCAGTCAAGCCCTAAAAGAGAAAATAGAAGAATGTGAAAAAAAATTCCAGGAGAATGTTGCCTTGAAGTGTGAGACAAAATCCATCATGATGAAGATGACCAAAGAGCTTGAGGAAAGAAAGAAGATGTAAGAAAATCTTGCACAATCCTTGAAAGAAAAGTTTTAACAATGTAGCCAACTAGAAAATGAATTGGAGCAATCCAAGAACAATGAAGACGAGCTTGAAAAATAGCTTGATGATCTCAGAGATGAAGTTGCTAGTGTAAATGATTTTAAGGAGAAATTAAAAGCAAGCTCAACCAGACTTGATGAATTAATCAAGGGATAGAGAACTGATGGTGAAAAATGAGGTCTTGGATATCAAGAATGAGAAAGCTCTAGATCTTGACAAAGGAGCTCTGGACAGAGGACTTCTGGACAAGGAAAATCCAGACAGGGAAACCAGATGAATGGACTGAGAAGAAATCTGGTAAGGCAGCCTAATGCTCAAATATTTAATGGTTATTGTTATGTTTGCAACAAATTGGTCATATGGCTTCTTAGTGTAGAAGTAGGATGAACACAAGTAGACCATCATTCTTAGGTCAATGTTTTAATTGCTACAAGTATGGTCATAAATCAAGTGAATGTAGAATTATGATGCATAACCCTCATAGAGATATCAAATTCTATGAATGAAATAGATTTGGACATGTTGCTAATCGATGCAGATCAAGACAAAGTCAATGGAACAACTAGCCTAGACAGAGAAGTGTTGTATGCTACAGCTGCAACAAATTTGGTCACACTTCTAGATTTTGTTGGTACAAAAGAGGTCTTGTAAAATAGAACATGCAAACTAATGTTAAGGGAAAAGAAAAGATCACTGCAAATGAGATAAAGAAGCAGATGCAAAAGAAATGGGTGAAGAAGAATCCCTCTGCAGAAGGAAATGGATCCACACCAGAAGCCACTTCTAGTAATACCTCTGGAAATTAATTTTAGGTCTCTGCCTTAGGGGGAGTTGTCAAGAAAATCTACCAAACCCCCTACAAGTGATTGGCACTGGAATTTATATGATTCCAGTAGGAAATCAGGTATCTCTCAGACCTTGTGAAATGAATCTAAGGCATCAATGAAGAACATTGTAGATCCACATGAAAATTATCTGCCCCGGAACATAAGAGACAAAGAACCGGTTAAATTAGGGCAAGGGCATTTATTGCAAAAGTAAGGAGTTAGGTTAGATGAAAATAAAAGAATGGTATCCACTCTCATTTGTCACATTGCATTCGAGAGAAAGAAGTTTGAAGAGCTTTGAGGTAATCTTT
>VDFB02058242.1:624976188-624990919 GCA_007258455.2 Sequoia sempervirens
CTCAAGGTGGGAGTTCTTGTGGATGGAACGTAATATTCAACGAATCTACATGAATATGAGCCAACAACGTATTAACATCCATAGAACTAGTGGAGGTAGGTACAAGGATCTTCTACAAGGCTTCCTAAAGCATTTCTTGGTAAACTATAGTAGTTTGAAGCAAGTCCCAAATTGAGATCTTAGCTGGAGTGACACGAAGTTGCTCGAAAAGATCATAATCACTTGGTGCTTTAGTCACAGGCTTAGGTGCTAAAGGAAGGCTTGGTTGAGAAGGCGGTAAAGAAGTAGGAATTAGAATAGGTTAAAGGAAGGCTTGGTTGAGAAGGCGGTAAAGAAGTAGGAATTAGAATAGGTTGATACGTAGGAAAAAAAGGTTGTTGATCTAGATTTTTTTTGTTTCTTCTTGTATTATATGTGTGCCCAACAACATTATAAGAAGTAGAGTTTGTAGCTTTTACGAACCTTTAGTATAAATCAGGTGAATTATCACGATATGAAATCCCATAGATAGAATGGTCCTCCCTTGGAGAAGGGCTAGTTGAGGTCACATAAATGACAGGTTTGTTAGGGCTTGGAGGAGCCACATATATCGCTACTACATTTATTGACTCCTTAGCCTACGGAGAAGAAGTTTTCTCAGAAGATTTATGGATAGGGGAAGATGCTTCTAAGAAATCATCTAGAGCATCATCCAACATGTCAAAATCTTCCTTAGAGAAAGCATTATCATAGACATGAAAAAAATATAAAAATAGATTTGACATGTTTCATGTCGGTTTCACCAAAATGTGAGATAAGAGGGATTCGCTGCACGCGGGTCTCTTCGTTCTCAAGAGATCACAAAGGAACGAACTGCCCTTACCCACCTCAGCATAAAAAAATATGAAGGAATTGTAAAAGAAATGTGCACAAGATAACTTTTTAGAGAATATTGCTTCAAATCCCGAGAGAGTGAAACCTCTAGATTTCTGCCTCCGATAGAGGAGCTCCCAGCCAAAGGACGATAGCACAGATTTAGGATGCTAGTGTGGTGTGTTGTCGTATAAATGGTGCGCTGACATCCTAATAAATAGAAAGATTAGGAGCTCAGATGGGCATAATAAGATCTCACTTCCTAACTTGGATCTGAGGCCTACTAAATGGAATAATCAAACAGAGAACAAAAAATTGAAGAAAAGAACAAGGAGAACTTGGAGAAAACTTACCCTCAAGTGGACGTTCAAATCTTCACTCCAAGCTTTGCTTCACAATCTACACACAGAAGAATGAGGGGAACTTTTTGGGGTTGTATAGGGGTTTTCCTTAGTAAAAAACCCATTTTGGTGTTCCCACCTCCATGGATAGCCAGATAGGAAGAGAGTGTAACTGAAATGGACAAAGCATGTGGTGAAAGAAAAACCCGCTTCAGGAGTGGAACCCACACCACTAAGTAGCAAATGAGCAAGTAAGTAGAAAATAGTGAGAGAGAGCATTACCCATGGGCCTAGGCCCTCTTCAGAGCACATGGATGCACCGTTGAATGCTTACTTGAGATCTGTAGCTATTGGAGGGACCTTAGTCTGACAGAGCTTCACTTGTAGAAGTATTGATTGTCAAGGATGAGAGAAGTCTTAAAGGGGGGTTGAAGAGAGCCTGAGTGAAAAATGAAGTTGGACCCCCAAAATGAGAGAAAATGAGGAGTTTTGTTGCATGCACGGGTGGAAAAGAGCTGTTACCCCCGAAATCCTGACTGCCAAGACACATGTCAACAGTCAAGATTTGAGATTCCTTGTTTTAGACTCGACAAACTGATAGGACGCTAGTGTGCCGCGTAGATGTCCAAGGCCTCAATTTTTGAGAAACGTGTCATTAGGCTTCTGCTGCTTCACCACTGGTCCACATGGAGCTAGAATTGTAAAATTATGACTCATGGGATTTTTGTCATTAATGCTCTTAGGCATCATAAATGCTAGGCAAAGTGCAAAAATGTGGAATTGCCCCTAGGTGCAATTCTGTGACATTACAATATATATATTATTTTTTAGTTGTTCTTTTGTTTTTTTATATTTTAACGAATACTATACCTATTCATGGCCACATTGATCTTTCTATGTCTTAGTGTGTCTTTATTGGAAGACATTGGGGCATGGTATTTTGTTTATGGGCTATGTTTGTGGGTTGTCCACTCAAATGATCTACCAAAGCTAGAAATATAATTTTGTTTGTGGGGCCCTTCTTATGCTTGTTGGTTTCCATTTACATGACCCACCAAGTCTGCTATCAACCTTATGCATGTGTAGGGATGTCCTTATGTATGATGGTTTTTCATTCACATAGACCCATCGAGGCCATTCTATCACCTTGTGTGTATAAGGACCTCCCGATGCTTAATGTTTCTTCCCTCACATGACCTACCAAGGTTATTCCATGTCTTGATTGTAATAGAGAAACCTATTATTTGAGTGTTAGTCCATGCAATAGATACATTTTCACCTTGGTTCTCATACCCTAGTGCATAGCATGCATTGCTATATCAAAACCTAGGATTTCTCTCCACATGCCAACATAATACAACCTTCCATACATCCTAACCATATTCATACAACCACTCACATATTCTACTCCTCACTCTATTCCAAGATAAATCAATACCTATTTATCTCCTCATATTGGGAATGTACTATACTATTGGATGTTGCTGATATTGGTTTTCATTGATGTCAACACTATTGGAATTAATGTCTTCAAGGCTATATATGTCGAGGATATTGAGAAAATTGTAATGAAATAAGTTGTAGGTTGGCAGTGATGAAGTGAAGTTCAGTTTGTTGGCAAACTCAGTATGTTGATGATCAAAGGTTGTGGATTAAAGGGTTTGTTTTTGAGTATATCTAGTTTATCTGCATTAAGTTTCAGAGATCCGCATGAAGATTTGATCAAGTTAAGAGCAGTTGTGTTTTGAGAGTCATTCTGTTGCTTTAGTTGGTGTTCTTGAATGAAGATGATGTGATTCTAGTAAGTTTAGTTGTTGAGGATGCTTCTCTGGTGATTCATGATGTTTTTGGATGTTTCTAGATTGTGCTCTATCTATGTTGCATGTCCGCATTGATTGTTGTGCTCGCGATTGGTGATTTTCTCTTGCGTGTTGATGTTTTTCATGCTCATGGCCGAAGGGTAATTGTAGCATGTTGTGGATCTTCAAGGAATAATTTTTGAAGGTGTTTCATGTTTGAGGATTTTTTTTGGGTCTTCATTATGTTGTGGCCAACCTTGGTTGATTCGCATTGATAATTTTTTATGTTTTGGGTCGACAGTTTGTATTTATTTTATTATTTTGTTGAAGCCGACATGTAATGATGTAATCTCTTGTTGCAGATATATATAAGTGATTGTTTATTTCATTTGAAGGCATGCGTGTATGAGATGTGTGAATAATGTCCTAATCATTCGAAGGTAGAAGTAGAGTGTGAAGAAGAGTGAGCAAAGTGTGAAGAAGTGTTCATATGCTTAATCGAAACTGTAATCAGGCATTAGCAGATGCTATTTTCTCAGTTCAAAAGCTTGTGGATGTAATCCAAATATTTTTTTAAGATAGTGTGCCTTCTTTTGGGTAGTAAGCCTTTATGTATTTGAGTAGTGAGCTCTAGGAAGTGTGCCTAAATGCAAGTGCATTCCACATTTATTTTTCTTTATAATTTTAATAGGGTATAATCTTGTGGACTAACCTCCACCGTGGTTTTTCCCCTAACATGGTTTCCACATAAAAAGACTTGGTGTTATGTGTATTTCTGATGTGTTGATGGTTTATGATTTCATGTTCATTTATCAAATCTAAGAATAAGGTTAATAAGTTTGATAAGTTTAAATTTCTTAGACAACTGATTCACCCCCCCTCTCAGTTGTCTACCCTTGTGTTTCCAACAATTGGTATCAGAGTAGGTTCCTTGGAAGAAGTTTAATAGCTTGAGGTGATTCGGGATGGCGACATACAAGAAGGATAGTCTGAGATTTGATGGAAAAAATTATTCTCTATGGAAGAATCGAATGGAGTGTCATCTAAGATGCATTGGTGAACCCTACTAGAACATTACAAGGAATAAGTATGTTATCCCACAGAATGGTCCTTCTACTACTATTGAGATTAAGGATGCTGAATACAATATCAAGGCTAAGGAAGCATTGTTGAGTGCTTTGACTAATTCCAAGATGAAAAATGTTATGGATATGAAGACTACTTATTAGATTTGGAAAAAGTTGGAAACCTTGTATGAAGGTGATGCTCATGTGAAGATTGCTAAGTTGCAAAGCCTAAAAGGGAAATATGAAATGTTGAGAATGGGTGATGATGAGAACATTACTTCTTTCATGAAGAGAGTGAATGAACTTGTGTGTAGTATCTGATGTGCTGGTGGAACATTGGATGAATAAGAAATTGTTGCTAAAGTTCTTAGATCCTTGCTTCCCGACAAAGCCCAAACTGCTATTGAGGAGATCCAGACTATGACAAATGTAACTGTGAGACAATTATCTACCCCGCACCCCTCAACAAAATGAAGTTGTGGAAAGGAAGAAAAGGACAATTCAAGATGCTGCTAGGACTATGATGTTGGAAGGAAATGTTCTCATATCTATTGGAGAGAAGCTATGAGTATTGTTGTTTACACCCTCAACTGGGTACAAGTCAAAGGTGATACTGGTAAGACCCCTTTTGAGCTATGGTTTGGTCATAAGCCTATTGTTAGATATTTCAAAATATTTGGGAGTAAATGCTTTATTAGAAGAGATGAAGATATAGGAAAGTTTGATGCTAGGAGTGATGAAGGAATCTTTCTTGTTATTCTACTAAAAAGCAAGGCCTACTGAGTGCTACAATAAGAGATTGAGGAAAGTAGTTGAAAGTGATAATGTCAAGGTTGATGAAGACATAGCTAGACCATCCAGAACTTGCGGATATGATCTAGATGATCAGAATAACAGTTCAATCATAGGAAAGAAAGTTCAGACTTCAAATCAAGAGGAAGGAACTAGTGAAAGTGTAGAAGTGAGATCACAAGAGCCTGAAGTTCAAGAACATCCTAAGACTCCAAGGTATGTAAGACTAAATCATTCAGAAGATCAAATCATAGGTGATAAGAACAAAGGTGTTCAGACTAGGAGAAAAATTGTAGAAGAATACTGTTTGATTTCAAATACTGAGCCTAATAGTGTCAATGAAGCATGCAAAGATGAACACTAGGTAGAAGCAATGAAAGAAGAATTGCAACAGATTGAGAAGAATGATACATGGATTCTTGTTGCTAGACCTAAGGACAAAAATGTAATTGGAACTAAATGGGTCTTTAGAAACAAACTGAATGAGCAATGCGAAGTTGTTAGAAACAAAGCAAGATTGGTGTGTAAAGGACATTCTCAGATGGAAGGAATTGAATTTGAAGAAAAATTTTCCCCTGTTGCTAGGATTGAAGCTGTGAGACTATTTCTTGCTTATGTTGCTTACAAAAACTTCAAGGTTTATCAGATGGATGTCAAATCAACATTTCTAAATGGTGAACTGGAAGAAGAAGTGTATGCTGAGAAACTTGATGGATTTCAATTGACTGATCATGGAGATATGGTTTGTTGGTTGAAGAAAGAATTTTATGGACTTAAGCAAGCCCCAAGAGCATGGTATGCCAAATTGGACAAGTATTTGCTAAAGCTTGGATTCAATAAAGGTACTATTGATAGTAATCTATATTTCAAGATTGATGATGATAAAGATTTGATTGTTGAAGTTTTTTTTTGGACGAGATGATGGTTTGTGCATGAAATTTGCTAATGAAATGCAAAACAGGTTTGAGATGTCTATGATTGGAGAGATGAAATTCTTTTTGGGATTGCAAATCACTTAGATAGATAAAGGGATCTTTATATCTTAGTCGAGGTATGTGAAAGAATTGCTAATGAAGTTTGGTATGGAAGATTCAAAGCCAGTTGGTATATCTATGGTGACCAGATGCAAGTTGACACAAGATGATGATTCCCCAAAAGCAAATCAAACTAGATACAAATCGATGATTGCTGGATTTCTCTATTTGACTCAAACTAGACCTGATATCATGAATGTTGTATGCATTGTTGCAAGATTTCAAGCTAATCCTAAGGAATCTCATGTGACTACTGTGAAGAGGATTTTAAGATACTTGAAGGGGACAGTTGATTTTGGCCTGTGGTATCCTAAAGATGTTGATCTTACTTTGAGTGATTTTACTAATGCTGATTGGGCAAGTGATGTGAATGACAAAAAAAGTACTAGTGGTGGTACATTTTTCTTGGGAAAGAAGCTGATTTCATGGTTAAGTAAGAAGAAAAATGCCATTTCTTTATCTACTGCAGAGGAAAAATACATTGTTGCTGCTAATAATTTTACTCAAGTATTGTGGATGAAGCAGATGTTGAAAGATATCAGAGTTGTGTATGATAAACCTATTGCTATATTCTGTGATAATTCAAGTGCAATTAACATTTCTAAGAATTCGGTGCTGCATTCAAAGATCAAGCATATATCTATCAAGTTTCACTTTTTGAGAGAGTTGAGTGAAAAGGAAGTCAGATTGGAGGATGTGCCTACTAAGGAACAAATCACAAACATCTTTACAAAGCCTTTGCCTAAGGATAATTTTGAGTATCTCAGAGGGAAGCTAGGGGTGATTACCCCTCCTAATCAAAACTAAGATGCATTGAATTACATCATTCCATGGATTTCATAGTCATATTTTGATCCAGATTGATTTTGTGGTGGCTGCTACTCAGGGGGAGTAGTCAGATGTTCAGATATGTGGTTTAGAGCTGTGTGGAGAAGATAGATCTTTGTCATTGATGTAAAAGGGGGAGAAGAGTCATGTGAAAATCTATGAATTATCTAGAGAGAAGAGTCATGTGGGGAGAAGAGTCACGTGAAAGAGTTGAGGAGAAAAGAGTTAGAACCTGAGGAGGAGTAAGTGCTAAAGATAGTTGTGTTGATGGTTTTTTTCACATCATGTGTTGCCATCAATTCCAAAGGGGGAGATTGTTGGATGTTGTTGATATGTGGTTGTCATTGATGTCAACACTATTGGAATTAATGTCTTCAAGGCTGTATATGTCAAGGATATTGAGAAAATTCTAATGAAATAAGTTGCAGGTTGATAGTGATGAAGTGAAGTATAGTCTGTTGGCAAGCTCAGATGTTGATGATCAAGTTGTGGATTAAAGGGTTTTTGTTGAGTATATCTAGTTTATCCATGTTAAGTTTTAGAGATCTGCATGAAGATTTGATCAGTTATGAGTAGTTGTGTTCTGACAATCATTTTGTTGCTTCAGTTGGTGTTCCTGAATGAAGATGATGTGATTCTAGTAAGTTCAGTTGTTGCAGATGCTTCTCTGGTGATTCATGATTTTTGTGGATGTTTCTAGATCATGCTCTATCTATGTTGCACATCCGCATTGATTGTTGTGCTCATGATTGGTGATTTTCTCTTGCGTTTTCATGTTTTTCATGCTCATGGCTGACATGGTAATTGTAGCGTGTTGTGGATCTTCAAGGAATAATTTTTGAAGGTGTTTCATGTTTGAGGATTTTGTTTTGGGCCAACAATTTTTATTCATTTTATTATTTTGTTGAAGCCAACATGTAACGATGTAATCTCTTGTTGTAGATATATATAAGTTATTGTTTATTTCATTTGAAGGCATGTGTGTATGAGATGTGTGAATAATGTCCTAATTATTTGAAGGAAAAAGAAAAGTGTGAAAAAGAGTGAGCAGAGTGTGAAGAAGTGTTCATGTGCTTAACCGAAACTATAATAAGGCATTAGAAGATGCTATTTTCTCAGTTCAAAATCCTGTGGATGTAATCCAAATGTTTCTGTAAGACAATGTGTCTTCTTTTGGGTAGTAAGCTTTTTTGTATTTGAGCAGTGAGCTCTAGGAAGTGTGCCTGAATGCAAGTAGATTCCCCATTTATTTTTCTTTATACTTTTAACATGGTATAATCTTGTGGACTAACCTCCATCGTGGTTTTTCCCCTAATAAGGTTTCCACATAAAAAATATTGGTGTTATGTGTATTTCTGATGTGTTGATGGTTTATGCTTTCATGGTCATTTATCAGATCTGAGAATAAGGTTAATAAGTTTGATAAGTTTAAATTTCTGAGACAACTGATTCACCCCACCCTCTCAGTTGTCTACCCTTGTGTTGCCAACACTATATAAGAAATAAATTATCTCTAAACTATTATGATGATACACACACAGACTAGATAGCTTGCATACTTATCACTATGATACTCCCCATGCACAAATTCCATAAGATTTTAATTCAACTTGTGAATATACCAAACCTACCCATATGCCATAATCAAAACATCTAGATTTTCGTTTTCATTCATACATCCTCACCCCACCTTAAAAATGATATTAATGAAATAATTAATATCATTAAAACCCAAACATCATACCCCTCCATAATAAAAATATTATCTAAAGATTGTAAGTTTCACCCTCTTGATTACATTCCGCTTATAAATTACCCCATTATATATGACATCCTATTTATTTACCTAACCCCGAGCCCCCTCATGTTAAAGGTTCATACATAATTATCGGTTGTACTCTCTTAGCTGTAGTCTCCCACAACCCAACCCATCCTTACATATGGAATCCTATTTAGCCCCATCCCCAACCATCGAACCACCACTTTCCTCTCACATTATAACATAACAACTCACTCATCTATACATATTTTTTTCCTCATATTTAAACCACCTAAGAAATTATTCCTATCAAATATAAATTGTAAGTGTCCACATCATAAGCATAAGCTATGGGAACATAAGAAGAAAAACATATCAATACTAATATCAAATCTATTTAAAAAAGACATTTGTGTCCATCTTGCATATCCTACATACATCCAAGGTTAGTCACATCACCATGTAATCATACCCATCACATAATCACATCGTATCTATAGAGGAGGGTGATAAACCACACTAAGGCTCCAACTCATACCTCAAGATGGACAAACATTTGATGTTAAGGATAGAGAATGAAGAGCACTCTTAGTGCTCTTGTCACTCTACTATCCTAGGAGTTTTAATGGGGCTAAACAAGCAAGTTTCTAGAACCCAAAATGTACCTTAGAGAACTCTTTGCCAGAGGAAAACAACGTAGATTAGGGATGAAAGAGCGACACACTGGTGTCTCATAGGTGCATTGGTGTCTGTACAGACATAAAGTAAAAAAGTACAGTAAAGAGTGTAAGGAACCTACTGACAACTTAGCGAATGAAGTTTAAAGTGATGAATGAGATAAATAAAGAACAGAATGACTAAAGTAATGAGAAGGATGATATAGAAATGATAAGAGAAAAGGTGGTGAAGATTTAACTCACGAAGGGTCTAGTTCGCCAACAAGCTCCACATGAACGTGTACCTACACACAACCAAGAAGGGAAAAATGTTGGGTTTGTTTATGGGCTTGCTGCAATCAAACCCCTATTTCGGTGTTTCCACCTCCACGGATAGCCAGGCTAATAGAGAGAAATATGATAAAGAAAATAATGCTGGAAAGGAATTTACCAAATTCTACGAGAAACACTATGATACTTAAATCCAATAACAAAGTGATAGTAAGAAAGTGATACCACCCTCAACCAAAGGAACTCAAGGCCAATGAGAGAGGAATGCAAGTATATAACAATGGAAGAGTCGATATAGCCATAGCGACGTGAAAAGTAATCTTGCAAGACACCAAGTTGTAGCTTCTATGGTAGATGTGAAGAATGTTGTGATGTTGGAATCACAAAGCCAATATTGCAGCAAGTAGCTTGAAGTTGCAAGAATGTGGAGTGAGAAAATTCATGTGTAGAAGGTCAAGAATTGCTAAGAAGATCGAAGAAGATGGAATGAACATGAAACATAGCCATTTGAAGATGAAATGGGAGGGAAAGAGTTGTTCAAAGGTTGATAGGAAGGCATAGGGGTGTTACGTTTCATCACTAATGGAGAACATATCGCGTCTGTAGATTCCAGAGGCAGGAGTCCTATCAGGATAGCAGTGTGCTGTGAAGACGTCCACACGAAGTCCCCAATAGAAATTCCCCTACCGACACTAAAAACAAGTGCCAAGTGGATGAAGATTGGAAGGAGGACATGGAATTGCATGGTCAAATTTGATTCTTCTAAGGTGATAGATGTAAAAGGGGAATTTGCAAAGGGGTGAAAATTCACTCCTATACATTTTTCCCCCACTTTAGCAAACATGAGTATCTATGAGTGTTTAGTAAAGTAGGTCAAAAAATTTCTGAGAAAATATACTTGAACCGTCGAGGAAGCAGACTACAATTTGGCGAGCTCAAAAGTGCAGGGAAGGAAAATGACTACACAGGTACTCTCTCCTGAGGAGGTTTGAACAAAGTGCATCAAAGGCCCATAGATCAACGATGGACATATCTTGTAGGATACGAGTGCTTCATAGGTCCTCGGACTTGCAAAGAAGATGCCCCCAGGTACTCTCTCTTGAAGGAATCCCAATGTAAGGGGACTCTGCAAAGTCAAATTGGAAAACAACTTCACAGGTGCACCTACAAAACAACATGTTAATCCACAGACAAAACATGTTAGAAAACAAAAATGCCACATAGACAAGCAAGTAGACAGGCAGTTACGTAGATAGTCAAGAATTGAAGGAAGAAATTTCAAAGGGGTCTCTTGAGAACCCTTCAAAAGAAAAGAGGTCCACTCAAGGGACACTTTGTTTGAAAGCACAACAATATTTTTCACAAATCAATTCAACATCAAGGAATTCAAAAGGAAGAAGCCCCCCTTGCAAGGGGAAGGTAAGAACTTCACCCTTAGGATAAGGTACTCCCTCATAAGAGGAAATTTTTTCAAATCCTTTCTTTAAAAACCCATGATGAAGGAAAATATTCCACTAGGGGCCCTTGTTGAGGAATGCAACTTTTGAAAAATGTTTTGAAAGGATTTTCAAGAAAAAAATTGTTGGCCACCGAATGCATTTTTTGAAAATTAAAGTGACATGATAGCCCCCCCTTAGGATGGTGCATGTCAAACAAAAAGGTACGCGAAATCCTAAGGAGAGAAAAGCAAGAGTGAAAAAGTGATGTTGTGGTTTGCGAAACATAACAAGATGTAAATGTGGTAATATTGTTGCACACACGAGTGGTGCAGGAGCACCTACACCTTAGTGATAAAATTGAAGTTGTGAAGGCCATTTAGGGGAATAATGGGTAGTATAATTCTTTTTTAGGTTTTTTGTTTTGAATAAGGTCTAAAAGAGTCTAAAAGACCATTTAATATGTAGTTGGGCGTGTTTAGTATTCTAGGTGTTAAAAGGTTTAAAGTTGCAAACAAAGATGCAAATGTTGTTAATCAAGAAATGCAACTTGCTAATGATTTGAAAGGTAGTTATAGCCATTTGGGGAATTTTTTTTGATTTGAATAAGTTTAAATAGCCTCTCAAAGGCTTGAACTTGTTTTATGAAGAATGTATTTTTGATACCATTAAAAGAGAAAACGTTCAATCTGTAATTTGCTTTGTTTTCCTAAAGTTTCCTTGTGCTGTATGAACCCATATAGGTGTGACATGGTCTAAAAAATTTTGTGGATGAAGGTATATGTTTCTACTCTCAATTAAAGTTGATTTTAAGTCTTAACTCCAAATTTTGTAAGATATATCTCCTTTTCATTACGACTGCCCTGTTTTGTTGAGTTAAGGGTTTTGAGGGAAACAATATAATGTTTTAACCAATCCACCTATTGTTTAAAAATATTGTTTAGTGGATTGGCTTGTATGATGCTGTTTTATATGTTTCAATTCTTTGGGGAATTAAGGGAGTGAGGAAATTTGATGATGGTGTGAAGCCCTAGGGCTGGGTAGTGATATTTCACCATGAAAATGAGGAACCATGATAGGGTTTTGAAAAATTGATGAAAGAACCAGTCTTGTGAAGGTTTGGTGAGTTTTTGCAAGTGATTTGAAAGATGTTTGAGGAAATTTTTTGATTGGGTAAGCTCTGGAGGTGTGATATCCTATAAACCCTATGTATTTGCATGGTAAAGTGAGGGTTTTCAAGAACAATATTGTAGAAGCCTAGAAACTGCCAAAAAATTGTGGCATCTTATGTTTTGATGCATGACTAATGAATATTTGAAGTGATTTTATGGAGATAGGTTTATTGGAAAACACTTTATTTGCAAAAGTGGGCTAATTTACTAGCCTAGTCAGGGGGTGAGTTACTGAATCTCAGTTTTGGGCCAAAGGAGTCAATATTGGTTTTCACATATGTTGCATAACCTTGAAAAGGGTATCTGATTTACTAATTATTTGTGAAGTGATTTGGAAGTTTTGGGTGAAGAATCCTATAAATTGGGTTACATATGCTACAAGGAAAAGCACAGTTAAAAGTTGAATTTTGGGAAAAATCATCTGATTTACATTGAAATCTGGTTGATATCAACTTGATTTGCATATTGAATGGTTTAACACCCTTGTGCTCCATCAGAGTGGTATCAGAGCAAGGGAGTAGGTCTCTTGATAAAGAATGTTGAAAGTTTGTGTGTAAGGAGAAGGTGTACTTGGAGGAATCAAAATGCCTCCTAAGGAAAGTGCTATTGCAAAAAAATTTGACAACCAAGGTAAGAAGATATAAACCTTGGAAGGGTAAATTGCTATGTTGAAGGCTAAAGGTAGGGCTCTCTTGGAGGAGAGTGAAACAAAGGAAAAATCTACTAGTGATGAAGAGATGGACCTAGATGATGTAATAATGCTGAAGCTTATGCAGGCTATGAGGAAAGATGGACATAGAAAAATGGATGTTCCCATGTATGGAGATAAATTAGATGGAGAAGATCTCTTGGATTGGATAGGGGATATAGAGAACTATTTTGAAAGTGAGGATGTAGGAGAAGAACACAAGGTGAAGAAGGAAAAAACCATGTTGAAGGGACATGCCCTGTTGTGGTGGAATTTTGTGCAAGATGAGAGGGAGAAAAAAGGAAAGAGCAAGATTACTTATTGGGAGAGAATGAAGACAAAAATCAAAGGTAAGTTCCTACCTAAAGATTATAATGTTCTGTGTACACCTAAAAATGGTCATTGCATTCAATTAATTAAATACAACCTATTTGATTAATACTTCAACTACATATAAATAAAGTCTTACTTTATTTATATTGTTCACTTTCCTTTTAATTCTCCTAATTCACATTCCTCTAAATTAAATAAACAAAAAAACCCTAAATGTGTTATTTGATTCTTCCCTAATCCTGATTAAGAATTAGAGCACATTTCTACAACTTTTTTATGTGCCACCTCATAAAGGTCACATGAAAATAAATAACCTAATTATTAATTAGAATTATCCTCTGCACTTCCACCAATAAGAAAAACACACTTTATTCTAAACTTCCAACAAATTTGGGTACATGGGTCTTTGTTCCACCACTTGGAATCTTATACATTACCAATTGAATTAGGATTCTCTTCACACACATGGCATGTTACCCTTGGTCTAGGGATAACATCTTGATTCCTTTCATCCACCATCTATCTCCTTTGGATTTTAACCATTGTTAGAGATTCCCTCTAGAGCAGAAAAAACTCTATAAATACACCCTTATCCTTTGCATTTCATCCACCTTTTGAGTAATGTTATAATGTTATTTTGAGATACAAATTGGAATAGTGTTATAATACCATTTTCCATCCACACTTTGAGTATTGTTAACATGCAGGTTTTTCGTAGGAGCTTGGAGCTTTCATGGAGTCTTATACTTAGCTTTCATATTATGTGTTACTTTGCATTCTCATCTTAGATTAATTAATTGCTTCATAGTTACATTTTATCATCTCCATTGCATCATATTTACATTTTAGGTTAGTTTTCTTTTTTGTTGCATTTGAGCATATACCATGTCATGGATAGCTCTACTATGATTTGCATATCATCTCTCTCCATCTTCACTTGTTCATCTATCATCAACATCATCCTTCGTTTATCGTTACATCCATTATCCTTTCCATCGTTTTGTTTCATTTAGGAGCATACCACTAATCATTCCAGCACACATTTTCTTACCACTAATCCTTCCACCACACATTCGCACATAGAAATCATCTTAGCTTGCATATTAAGCATCAAATCTCATTTTCTAGGTAGTCATTTTATCAACCTTTGTGCCCATAGAAATTTGAGGGCCAAACAGTTTGATAAATCCCTAGAAATAGAGAACAATGATACATATTTGAAAGGTTTGATTGTATTACGAATAGACTAGTTTTACTTGCATCAAACTTTGAATGTAAACCATCTCATTAAGGTTTGTGTTGACATTAGAATAACTCACTCTACACATTCGACATGCGCACAAAATGGCACCCACCGTGGGGCCTTTGCCTCACTTATTACTAACTATTTTGATGATTTCATGATTGTAGGTTCAAGGTTTATGACTTGGGAACATTTTGCATCGGTTTGGAGGCAATTTAGAGTTGTTTCGAGGTATTTCTGGGCTATTTTTATAGTTTTGGTGACTCTTGCAAGTAGTGCAAAGACCATTTTCAATAGTTTTGAGACCATTCTGGCTTGTTTTGAGAGTTTTGGAGCCTCTTGCCTCTATTTTGGCACCTCTTGCAAGTTGTTCTAAGACTGTTTTCACCTATTCTAAGACCATTCTGGGTCACTTTTAGAGTTTTGGCGCCTCTTGTCAG
>VDFB02058242.1:624991019-625010708 GCA_007258455.2 Sequoia sempervirens
ATTGGCCACATTGACCCATTGTTGGTCGATCTGTACCATCATTTGCTTGGAATATCTCCACGGCCTGGCTGGTGTTCATGGTATGCAGGGTTTTATAAATATTTGCTCTCAATTGACAATGTTTATATTTGCTTTATTGTCGATTTATTAGCCTTGTCTAAAACCAAGTGGCCGACGAGTTTTTATAAAGGGAATTTTTTGGTAATCATTGCCACCGGTGGTCACATGGATGAATGAAAATTAAGCCCCGAGCCCAAGTTTTGCGATTTAGTCCTTTAGTGGCTTGTTTTTGCTCCCAAGTGCCTATTTATAGGCCTTTTTTTCATTTTTTCATAACTTTTGCATACGGAGGCGAAATTTCAGAAACGAAATATCGACGGAAAGGTGAAGACCTGAATTTTTCAGTGGTGCAGATATTTTGCAGAGATTTTGTAGTTTTGTGCCTCTTTTTCCAGGTTGAAGCCCGATCATCATTTTCTGCTTCCGAGCTCATATCTTTGTGCTCCGATCTCCGTTTTTCACCAAATTTGTGGAATTTGGAAGGTATTCAGGAGTACTTCAGATCTACTCATGCACTTTTGCAGATTTGTTTCCAGATTTTCATATTTTCAGTTTGTAGCTAATTTGATAGTTTGGGATATATTGTTGTAAATTTGCAAAAAAAAAGTGCAAATCTTGTTGGGACAAAGGGGTTAATTTCTTGTATTGTGAGGGAAATTTTCTGTTCTTCTCTTGTAATATCTCATTGTATCATGGATTTGACAAAAGTTGTACTTCTAACTCCATATAACTATCATGAGTGGAAATCTCAAATGGAGTTGTTATTATTAAAATCAAAGTTGCAACGAATCACATTTGGTCAAGATCCAGAACCTGCAGGAGCAAAAGAGAAAAGAAAATGGCTTGATAGAAGAGATGAAGCTCTTGGTACTTTGAAGTTGTCCATTTCTCCAGATCTTAGATATCATGTTGCATCATGCACTCATCCTAATGAAGCTTGGAATACTTTAGAGAGTCTCTTTGGTAAGCCAGATAAGATGAGGAAATTTAAGTTGGAGAATGAACTTATGGGTCTTAATCCTTCAGATTTTGACAATGTCCAAGACTTTTTCTCTAAGCTCAATTCTCTTAGATTGCAGTTATCTAATTGTGGGGTCACTAAAGAGGATGAACAGTTGATACTTTCTATTCTTGCTAAGCTTGGTCCTGATTATTCAGTGTTTGTTTCTACTTTCTATGCTACAATGGATGCTCTTGGAAATGCATACAAAATGCCTTCTCTTGATGAATTTGCAGCTCAACTCACAAGGGAACAAGCAAAGTTGGTACACATAGGCACATTGAATTCTTCTAGATCTCATGCTCTTGTTGCAAAGGAGACAAAGGATTCAAGTGGCATAGGTAAGAAGCAGAACAAGGCACCCAAGTCTAATGAGCAAGGTAAAGATTCTCCTTCACATAGCACTCCTGAGTCCACATCCTCTTCTAAAGAGGAATCATCTAAAAAGAAGAAGTCAAAATGTGCATATTGTAAAATATTAGGACATGATGAGCATAGATGTTATAATAAGAAGATTGATGAACTGACACACCTTCTTCAAAAGAATAACATTAAGTTGCCCTCATCAGTGTCTGCTACTTCTTCTTTTGCATCTCAATCGGCAACTCCATCATCTTCATCTAAGTCATAGGACACAGGATCTACTTCTGGGCTACACAAGATGAAAGGACAAGCACTATTGGCCTCTGCAAGTCCTGAATCTCATAGATGGCTTCTTGATTTAGGGGCATCTCATCATATGGCATCTTCTATGGACATGTTCTCTTCTTTGAGTATATAATTCACCTCATATATTGATGGGTAACAATACATATATGAGTAAGGAGTAGGAAGTTTCTATTGATATGAAGGAGCTTCCAATGATGTACTTTGTGTTCCTTCCTTGTCCACTAATCTCCTTTCTGTTATCCAAATTACTCATGGGGGTCAAGGTAAAAATAGTTGAGTTCACTCTTGAATAGAGTGTACATAAGGACTTGGGAGACTAGGGATATTGTTGCTATCGGGATGGTTGATCATGCATCTCATGTATATTCCTTTTCTCATTTTGCTTCAAAAGATGATAATGTTCCTTTGATTGCATCACACACTTCATTGAGTGTGAACCATGCTAGTGAGGAGAAGTTTGGTCATCTACACCTTGGTATTCTTGAGACCAATGCTGAGCTTCCTACTCCTCCACCTCCTGCTTCTTCAGTCATTGATGCTTCTATTCAGCAGGATGATCATAGTTTTTCAGATCTTGCTTTGTGGGATGAGTATTTGATAGGGATTTCTAACTTGTTCATGGAGTCTCATACTGCAGATTTGGAGGACACACTTGAGGGGATTTCTCTCCTCTTTGATGACAGTTTCAGTACAGTTGTTATCCCATCTACTTTGTCTTTGGAGATTGACATTCATGAGTCTCCTCCATCACTTGCTTTGTCATGTTTCTTGGTTCACTTTGACCATGATTCTGTTGTGGCTCATTCAAGCTTGGAGGATCTTCATCAGTTTTCAGAGGCATACATGAGCATTCATGGTTCTTCCTTTCAATTGGACATGGAGTGGCTTCATCATCAGCTTATGATATTGTTTCTTCCTAAGGGAAGATGTGTTGCTTGTAGACATTGGGTAATCTTTTGTTTTCAGGCATTCTTCATCAGCATTGGAGCTTCTTCATCATGGGGGGGATATCTTATCTCTCTACTTCCTTCTTATGGGGGGGTATTTGATTGTATATACATGATGCATGTTGTCCTTGGGGGGTATCATTGAGTCCTCCATACATCATGTTGTCTTTTGTTTTCTCTCTTTTGGAGAGGAGTTTTGTCCCACAGGGTTTTCTCCTTTTCTCCGCTTGTGAGATATTGCATCATTTGCATTGTAAATGGGTGCCTAACATGGCCTAGTAGCCGGGACCCATAGTCATAATCTTTGGACAGTTTGCATAATAATCTTCTCCCTAAGTTGCACTTAAGGGGGGTGTTGGTGTGAATAATTGTCTTGTACCTAGCTAATTCATCCACTAGGTAATTAGGGGACATATTCACATGGTTAAGTTTACTTAGGTAAAAGATTCTTTCTAGAAGGCTTAGTTGGCTTATCTAGAACTTATCTTATCTAGCTAGGATGCATCATTTCCTAGGTGATTAGGTTGTTAGTTGTCTCATGTCATGTGATTATGACATTTGTCAACATCATATTCATTCCTACATCTCAACCTTGCCCATATAAGCAAGGCATCTCATGTACATTTGTATTCAAGCTTCAATCAAGCAATCAATCAATCTTGCATTGTGAAGCAAGCTTTCTTGCCATTCTCTCTCTAGTGGAAGTGGTTTTGGTCGCAACTGATCTTGGGGGTGTTGAGGAGTCACCATCAACTCCTACAATCACAATGGGACCTTACTATGAGCAAAATGTTGAATCAATTTTATCAGACCTAACAATCTGATGATGCTTCAATCCTAGTTTATTCCAATAATCAAAGAAATAGAAAAAGAGAAGGGTTTCAAAGAGATTTCTAAGTCTAGTACTATTCCTAGGATTAACAATGAAAGTAACCAATACTCGAAATGGACCAATCCTTCAAAATTGTTTTCTACTTGACCAAGATAAATCTACAATCTCACAAAAAATAGTGCAATCTTCTAAGGTGTTAAGATTTTCAAATTGTAAATATTCATTCAAATAACCCTATTGCAGGTAAAATGAACAAATCCTCACAATCAAACTTAAGCATACAGAATATAAAGTCCAGGCTAACTTTGCAAAGCAACTAACAATCAGTTGATTGCGAAAAGTATGGACTGAAAGATTGCTACAACATTCAAGTATTAAATCGCAAACAGTACTGAACCCAAGTCTAACCTAAAAATTAACCCTCTCAAAGCAACTTTAAAGATGGAATAACAGGATCCATGCAAAACAAAAGAAACAAGTATGGCACCAAATCACAATGTCATTTCTTGTATTCAAATTGTTCACCATAGCAACAATTCTAGCTTTTTGTTACAATATTTTCTTGAGGGCAACTACTACTAACTTACTCTACCTCTAACTAGCTCTGCTCTATGTTCCAGTTACAAATTATAACCTTCTAACTATTTCTAATTGTTCTAACCCATCTAACCCCTTTACAAATGAGGCCAAATGCCCAATATATAGAATTCCAGAAAACCCGTCGGCCAGGCAAGGGTTTGCAGCATTAATGGCGCAACAACTTGGTCAAGAGAAACCCACGGTTAGTCAAATAAGCATAAATGCACATCCCGTCCAAGCCGGCTTGAGATCCGCAGTGCAGTTCAGACCAACGCGCGGGAAGATAATAGGGAAGCATAAATCATGTCGCAACCTATCATTAGCTCCCTTCCCTATTATCTTTGTTCTGATCCGGCTCTTCATGTACTTTCAAGAACGTCCCATCCAGGCCTGCCACAGGCGACAGGGGAAAAACCCTAAGTTGATTCTCAATGGATGCAATCTCTTCTCTTGACCGTTTGACCGACCTATCCCAATCTACCTTGTACCTTAGTTATTTATCAATAACTGCAAGGTAGGTGGCCGCATCATCCAACTGGTGCTCGAACATAGAATCATCATTACTTGGTGCATAAACGTCCTGCCACCACTCTCTCAACTACCCTAGACTCAAACATTCAGGAGCGATCTTCCTTCTTCCTGTCATTATCTCGAAAAAAGAAATGGATCCATCGTATACACCACTCAAGGTGTCATCAATCTGCTTTCATTGTTTGTAAATCTTTTCCAATAATTTATGCTTGATTTGCAGTGACTTTTTCAGGTATCCATCTCCCAATGTCCAGCTTAATCCTCCCTGCATCAGATAATGAGGAACCAGCTGCTGCTTTGCTTGATTCAGCCTACACTCAACATGAAAACCACAATAAAAACTATAGGAAAGCAAGGTTAATCCATCAAAACACCGTTAGAATGCATCTCATATAGTCAAGGTGTTATTAAAATCCATATAAAATGACCACAACAAATTTCGGGTTTCAAGATCACCCGCGGAATCTAAGCCAGAGAGGAATTTTGGGAAATTCTAGACCGATCAGATTCTAACGGAAAAAACCAAGAAACACCTACTTAACCATCAAACTTGATCATTTTTATCAATAAATCACATGAGAGATCCAAATATGACATGAAATAATCATCAAATGCATCACAAATTATAAACGAATCCAATTATTTCATGTTCCTTTATATTTCACCAAATTTCAGGGAAATCCGTGAGGGACGGATTTCTGTGAAGAACAGGCCAAAGAGGATTTTTGGGAAATCTGGGAGATGGCAGATTTTGAAGAAATCCAGACTTGACGAAAATCTGTGGTTAAGGCATAATCCTGGACTAAACAGTGCAAAGGCAAGTACTTCAGCCAAACAACCTCCATTTGAGAAGAAGTCACGCTGAATGAGGCACATCCTGCCAAAAGCGAAGATTTCGGCAAGAGTAGGGAGCTCGCGGTAAGGTCTCAACAAAGCATGAATGTCTCCCCGATAGAAGGTCACTTGACAAGAGTAGGATATGCTCAACGAAAGGTCTCACCGAAAGGGGAAGGTCTCGGCGACAGAACGGAAGATCGGCAAGACGAAAGGAGCTCGCCATGAGCTCTTGGCGACGAGGGTTGTCTTGCCGACAGAAAGACTTCAGCGTGAGAATTACAATGTATGGGCGATCAAATGCAAACCCACGAAGGGTTTCCATGTGATACAGAATGATCTACATGACATCCCTCTGACTCTAAAGAGTCATAGTAATAAAAATTCAGGAGGGACAAAGAGTCACAATTTCATCCAAACACTGAACCAACTACGGATTTTGAAAAGTTTAACTTAGGGCAAGTCGGGGACGGACCTTTCATGAATTTTCTCTGCATTCTAGGTCAATTTGAAGATGAAATCACCTTATGTGGTACTGCCCTAGGCTTAAAACCCTACTCATCCACCATTAGCACATAGGCAAGCTCAGAACTCAGCTAGGAGATGACAAATGACGCAATAATGAACAACCCTAGCATGAAATAATCCAAGAGACCCAGAAACCAAGTTAGATACACCCCTCAAAGCATGCACAAAGCCAACAATGCAATCAACAGGACAGCCAGAGAAGGAATTCAGGAAGCCGACGACAAGGTGGAATCCGGGAAAATCTAGCCCACGCGAAAATCCACGAATACTGAAAATCCCCAAAAAAACAAGGGTCCAACCGGAGTCCAAGCAAGATCGGGGAAAATCCGACCAGGGCAAACAATCCCGAATCCAAGAAAAAGCTCAAAATTCATCTAGAACTCAAGATTTTCATTAAATAACCTGGGGAAACACTTAGGCATTCAAAATAAACAATTTTTAGGCACATGCCTAGGTAAGAAAAAACCTCAAAAGAAAGGGCCAAAACACCAAAACCGAAGCGAAAGAGGGTCCCTGCTTCCAGTGGGGCATGTGTGCAAAAACTGCACAAGAAATGGTGACTTCTGCTGGGAAAATGCTCCAGAGCATTTGATGACAAATAGAAATTGAGAACCTAGAATCTTTGGTTTCAATCTCACCATCAAACAAACAAATCATAATGCAAAGATTTAAAGAATCGGAACCAAAGGATAGACCAAACCCTCCATAAACTTAAAATCCAAATGTGTGCACATGAGTTCATTTCCCTCCTTAAGTTACTACAGAAACCAAGTTTAGTCAAGTCAGGCTAAGTAATGATTCTAACTTCAAAAGCAACCTGGATAGGGCCTCATTGCCAGTCATGCATCCATAGCCCCGACGAGGTTATCGCTGTGGCCCTTCTAAACATAGCTCTACTGCCAGCCAAGCATCCATAGCCCCGGTAGAGATATTCAGGTAACCTTGATAAGTTGAATTTATTCTTTTGTTTTTCAATATTTCACTTTTCTTTCTTTTGATATTCTTTATATGTCACTTCCATTTCAACCTGTGAACAATGAAGTTCACACTCAGGGCTGAGAACCACAGTGGCGTTGAAGCAGAAATAGGATTTTTCACTTGACAAGACTTCACAAGGATTCCTATAGTGACACTAGGATTCTTAAGATATATGATGGATATAATATTTCAGAGTATTTCAAGTTCAAATCCACACCAGTGACTCAATCTTCTATAAATCTGACATTAAGACTGCTGGTAATAGCAAAGACTTCAACCATCCTTTCAAGATGCAGGACTAAAGTTCACCACAAAATACTTAGAACAATTCCAGAGAAGATAGATTTTCCTTGCAGGTGCAACACATCTAGGTGAAAACAGAGAAACCCCCAAAGCAAGAGTAGAGCAAAAAGAAAACAAACCAAAAGAAAACCTACACTAACCCAAAACAAACAAAAGCGAAGCAGAAAGGGAAACCTAATCTAAAGAAATCTATCCTAACTATGTACAAAAGACTCATAGCCATTCATCATCATACAGGGTGAACTGAGACCCACCCCTACTTGACTCTTCAGGGCATGAATAAGCAACAAGGTGATGGTAATAGTCCTTAAGAATGCGAATTCATCTTTATATTCTGCAAAACAATGCTCAATAATGCAGCATTCAAACTCAACTTCATAATCAGGAATGATCAACAATTGAGGAAACTCATTGAAACCATGATCAATCCATATGCAAGCTTCCTTTCCTAAATTCCCATAATCAAATTGATAAGACTCAGAATTTTTAGTAAAGAAATAAACAACTTGATTTTGTGTGGTTGTAGACTGAATGTGGTATTCATCATTCTTCAATAGTGAAGAGCTAATATATATGTCGTCAAGAGGTCTCCACTTCTGATGCAATATCCCTCCTTCATGAGGGAACAATGTTGAAAATGTAAAATCCTCATCATGCGTAGTAACTTCCTCATCATGATGTTTGTCAGGAGGCCTCACAGACTGATCTTCAAGTACATCTTTACCTAAAGTAGGATAATCAAGCTCATTAGTGATGGTTGCAGCATTGTTTTTCTCAACACCATTTGGGTTTTCCTGCACGTCCATAGCCATCTTGTCATTAATACAAGAAATATGTGAATTTTTACTGAATTCATTGACAGAATGTGATGAGCAAAGGGACTCCCTGAATTCCTCCCCTATTGGAATTTGTTCTAGTTTTGGATTGCAACTATAACCCTTAGGAAAAGCAGCTTTTTTACCCATAATATTAAATCCCACAATTTTCTCTAGGGAACGTTCATTAGCAATCTGTTGAGGCTCCTCAATCAAAAGCTCAACCTCCTCTAGCACTGCCTCAGCATTAGCACTATAAGATTTATGTATAGGCATATCATATAACATGAGGATTTCCTCAGTCTCCCATCCTTGAGGGTCAATTGTCAATACATAATTTCCCAAGCTTGTTTCAGATAGGAATACCTCCTTAAAAGTATTCACATCAATATGGCCTGAAGTACCCTTTTGTTCAGTAAGCATATCCTTTTCAAGAGACCCTAGTACTACACCCCTAATGGTAGGATACTTTAACAACTCATGAGCAGAGAGACTTACTTTGACTTTCTTGAGTTCTCTGACCACATACTCTCCTATTTGCTTTGTAGTCATGGTGGAACAGTTTCCCTTAGAGCTATCGATCAATTCATCCCTGCCATTTTCAATGCTTCCTCCTTTATTAGCATCAGACTATCCTTCATTTAGGAAATATTGAGTAGACACATGATGGAAAGCCTAAACTTCTTCAGTTGCATATTCTTCTTCATCTGGTGGGCCATTATCATTCTCCTCATTACCTCCAAAGGATTGAACTGTAGATTCTTCACTGTATACATGCCTTGTTTCAACACCTTTATCCTGTTCTTCTTTTGGTTCATTCTCTTCACTATTTGGAAATGGGATGTGATTTACCACCATGACTAATATGTCATAAGGATTAGATGGCACTATCTCCAGCCCACTCGAACCACCACTGGCATGTTGAACCTTTGGCTGGAAAATGGACACAGCAGCCTGGAATGCTTGACAGTCTGACTCAGAATGTTGATTAGTATTATGAAGCCTACACCATCCTAAAAGATTTGTTTTTTCCAGATAAACTTCACTAGATTTCCCCTAATTGTTTGGCTAATCCAAAGAAGTTAAGGCTTCTCCATTATTCTAAAGTGGTGGCTGCCCTCCATGACCTCTATCAAGATATTGTTCTCTGTCAAAGTTCTGTCTTTGAGCCTGCATCATATCCATGTTGCTTTGATCATAATTGTACTAGATCCCCCTTTGGGTTGCATGGGATTGACTATTCTGGTGCCTTAGGTAAGTGACTTCAGTGTTCAGCCTCTCAACTAGCTCTGTGAGTGCATCCAACCTCTCTTTGTCTGTACTATTTGATGGAGGAATAATACTAGCTGAATTTTGCATATAAACATCCTGTGACCCATGGTTCAAGGGTTGATTAAATATCTCAAGGTTTTGTAAGTAACCAGGTATATTAGCTTGTTGATAATAGAATGCAGGCTGGTTCATATTTGGATGGTAATTTTACATGAATACAGCCTGACTCAGGGGATGACCTGGGTGTGAAACCAAGGGTGATTGAGGGATTGAGCTCATCACAGGTATTTGGTTAGCCACGGGTCCAGACAAATGTTATCTCAAATCTATACTCACCTTAACAGCCACATCATAAGCTTCAAATAAGCTACCAGGAGGGTTTTCTTTCCACTCGATGAAAGTAGACATTAAACTATCCAAAGCTTCATAACAAACCTCCCTGGCAGAGGCATCGTCTATAGCATAAAGGGTTTGCAGCCTAGCATAAGCCCTATGGAATCTATTATTGAAAGCCACTATTGGTTCATTTACTTCCCTCTTGATTCCAGTAAACTACAAAAGTAACTCATTAGCACTAATTGGGATCTAGAATTTTCGTAAAAATGTAGTCTCTAGCTGAAGCCAAGTAGTGATGGACTCAGCAGGAAGATGGTTATACCAACAAAATTACTCATCATCAAGGGAATATGGGAAAAGTCTGCATGCAACATCCTCATGATTAATTCCCCTATCCTTAAGGGTAGTCTTAAAAATCCTAATATGCTCCTCTGCAGTTCTATTTGGATCATTGGTATTGAATTTTGAACAAAAGTGTTCAGGATTTTTAGGCATAGGATTGCAATTGGCAAAACCCAATGGAGATGGGTTGGTTGCTAGGAAATCCATTGGTGGAGGTGGGGGGTGGTAATGGCTGATTTATGACTGGCTGAGGTTGTGGACTGGGAATGGCCTTAGACTTAGATGAGGATGATGGAGATGTGAGCGGTGGATGGGACGAGGATGATTCTCCCCTTTTGTTGGTCCTTCTTGACCTAGTAGGGTCTGGTAATTCCTGAAACTCTTCCTCTCCTGGAGCGGATCTTGTTCTTCTTCTGAATCTCTCAGGAGAGATGGCATTCAAAAACTAATCAAGCTTGCTTATTCGGCCCCTCCCTCTAGCACCAGTTCCTATTGATCATGTTTTCTGCACAATAATAGCCAGATAGAATATGATATCCTATCTCTCTTGAAAGGTAAATCTCTATTGGCAAGCCTCAAGAGATAACCCCAAGGTCTCTAATGTCAGGTCTTGACAGTGGATAAACAACTCAGTAACAAAATGTGAAAATGCTAGTAATCATAATGGGACCTTACTACGAGCAAAATGTTGAATCAATTTTATCAGACCTAACAATCTGATGATGCTTCAATCCTAGTTTAACCCAATAATCAAAGAAATAGAAAAAGAGAAGGGTTTCAAAGAGATTTTTAAGTCTAATACTATTCCTAGGATTAACAATGAAAGTAACCAATACTCGAAATGGACCAATCCTTCAAAACTAATTTCTACTTGACCAAGATAAATCTACAATCTCACATAAAACAGTGCAATCTTCTAAGGTGTTAAGATTTTCAAATTGTAAATATTCATTCAAATAACCCTATTGTAGTTAAAATGAACAAATCTTCACAATCGAACTTAAGCATACGGAATACAAAGTCCAGGATAACTTTGCAAAGCAACTAACAATCAGTTGGTTGCAAAAAGTATGGACTGAAAGATTGCTACAACATTCAAGTATTAAATCGCAAACAGTATTGAACCCAAGTCTAACCTAAACATTAACCCTCTCAAAGCAATTTTAAATATGGAATAACAGAAACCATGCAAAACAAAAGAAACAAGTATGGCACCAAATCACAATGTCATTTCTTGTATTCAAATTGTTCACTGTAGCAACAATTCTAGCTTTTTGTTACAATATTTTCTTGAGGGCAACTACCTGCTAACTTACTCTACTTCTAACTAGCTCTGCTCTATGTTCTAGTTACAAATTATAACCTTCTAACTATTTCTAACTGTTCTAACCTATCTAACCCCTTTACAAATGAGGTCAAATTCCCAGTATATAGAATTCCCCAAAAAACTCGTCAACCAAGCAAGGGTTTTGCAGCATTAATGGTGCAACAACTTGGTCAAGAGAAACCCACAGCCGGTCAAATAAGCATAAATGCACATCCCGTCCAAGCCGGCTTGAGATCCGCAGTGCAGTTTGGACCAACACGCGGGAAGATAATAGGGAATCATAAATCGCGCCGCAACCTATCATTAGCTCCCTTCCCTATTATCTCTGTTTTGATCCGGCTCTTCATGTACTTTCAAGAACGTCCCATCCAGGCCTACCATAGGCGGCAAGGGAAAAACCCTAAGTCGATTCTCAATGGATGCAATCTCTTCTCTTGATTGCTTGACCGACCTATCCTAGTCTACCTTGTATGTTAGGTATTTATCAATAACTGCAAGGTAGGTGGCCGCATCATCCAACTGGTGCTCGAACATAGAATCATCATTACTTGGTGCATAAACGTCCTGCCACCACTCTCTCAACTGCCCCAGACTCAAACATTTGGGAGCGATCTTCCTTCTTCCTGTCATTATCTCAAAAAAAGTAATGGATCCATCGTATACACCGCTCAAGGTGTCATCAATCTACTTTCTTTATTTGTAAATCTTTTCAAATACTTTCTGCCTGATCTACAGTGACTTTTTTTTCAGGGATCCTACTCCCAATGTCCAGCTTAATCCTCCCTGCATCAGACAATGAGGAACCAGCTGCTGCTTTTTCTTGATTCAGCATGCACTCAACATTTAAACCACAGTAAAAGCTACAGGAAAGCAAGGTTAATCCATCAAAACACCATTAGAATGCATCTCATATAGTCAAGGTGTTCTTAAAATCCATATAAAATGACCACAACAAATTTCGGGTTTCAAGATCACCCGCGGACTCTGAGCCAGAGAGGAATTTTGGGAAATTCCAGACCGATCGGATTCCAATGGAAAAAACCAAGAAACACCTACTTAACCATCAAACCTTATCATTTTTATCAATAAATCACATGAGAGATCCAAATATGACATGAAATAATCATCAAATCCATCACAAATTATAAACGAATCCAATTATTTCATGTTCCTTTATATTTCACCAAATTTCAGGGAAATCTGTGAGGAACGGATTTCCGCGAAGAATGGGCCAAAGAGGATTTTCAGGAAATATGGGAGACGAAAGATTTCAGAGAAATCCGGACTTGACAGAAATTTGCGGTTAAGGCACAATCCTGGACTAAATGGTGCAAAGGCAAGTACTTCGGCCAAACAACCTCTATTCAGGAAGAAGTCACGCCAAATGGGGCACGTCCTGCCGAAAGCAAAGATTTTGGCAAGAGTAGGGAGCTCGCGATAAGGTCTCAGCGAAGCATGAATGTCTCCCTGACAAAAGGTCACTCAACAAGAGTAGGATATACTCGGTGAAAGGTCTCGCCGAAAGGGGAAGGTCTTGGCGACAGAACAGAAGATCGACAAGATGAAAGAAGCTCGCCATGAGCTCTTGGCAATGAGGGTTGTCTTGCCGATAGAAAGACTTCGGCGTGAGAATTATAGTGTCTGAGCGATCAAATGCAAACCCACGAAGGGTTTCGACGTGATACAGAATGATCTACATGACATCCCTCTAACTCTGAAGAGTCATAGCGATAAAAATTTGGGAGGGACAGAGAATCATGATTTCATCCAAACACTAAACCAACTATGGATTTTGAAAATTTTAACTTAGGGAAAGTCGGGGATGGACCTTTCATGAATTTTCTCTACATTCTAGGTCATTTTTAAGATGAAATCACCTGATGTGGTACTGGCCTAGGCTTAAAACCCTACTCATCTACCATTAGCACATAGGCAAGTTCAGAACTCAACTAGGAGATGACAAATGACACAATACTGAACAACCCTAGCACGAAATAATCCAAGAGACCTAGAAACCAAGTTAGATACACCCCTCAAAGCATGCACGAAGCCAACAATGCAATCAACAGGACAGCCAGAGAAGGAATTCGGGAAGCCGACGACAGGGCGGAATCTGGGAAAATCTAGCCCACATGAAAATCTGCGAATACTAAAAATCCCCAAAAAAATAAGGGTCTAGCTGGAGTCCAAGCAAGATCCGGGAAAATCCGTCCAGGGCAAAAAATCCCGAATCCAAGCAAAAGCCCGAAATTCATCCAGAACTCAAGATTTTCAATGAATAATCTAGGGAAACACTTAGGCATTCAAAATAAAAAAATTTTAGGCACATGCCTAGGTAAGACAAAACCTCAAAAGAAAGGGCCAAAACACCAAAACCGAAGCGAAAGAGGGTCCCTGCTTCCAGCGGGGCGTGTGTGCAAAAACTGCACAACAGGTCTCACCAATGCTGGAGCGACTTTTCAATGAGCTATGGATGTAGCATTTGCTGATTTGATTAATGTTATTATGCTGGTGTACCAAGATGACCTGACTACTTATTCAAAAAAGGTTGAAGATCATGTCCAACATCTGGAAAATAAAAATGAGGATGGTCATGAACAGCCTGTGTCTTTCTTTAGTAAATCATTACAAGGGTCTGAATTGAAGTATGACATAATGGAAAAACAAGCATTTGCATTAGTGAAGGCTACTAAGACATTCAGACCATATCTTGTTGGAGCAAAGGTGATTGCTTATGTCCCTCATGCTGCTATCAAGGATATTTTGACACAATCTGAAGTTGCAAGGAAAAGATGTAGATGGATCAACAAGATTCAAGAGTTTGACATGGAGATACAGATCACTAAGCTAGTAAGAGGTCAAGTCTTGGCTAGGTTGATGGTAGAATCAAATATTGAAGCAAGTCAAGTATGTAATGTAGAAGAGGGGACTGCAATTGCAAGCATTGAGCACACTCCTTGGTATACTAATGTTATGCATTATCTTAAATACATGAAGTGTCCAGAGGGATTGAGTGAGCCAAAAGAGAACTTTGAAGTTGCAAGCATCAAAATATGTTTTCATGGATGGAGATCTGTTTTGGAAGAATAGGGATGGTATACTATTATTGTGTTTGGATGAGTCTCAGGCCAAGCATGTTCTAAGTGAAATGCATGAAGGAGTTTGTGGAGGACATTATCAGCAAAAACAACTACACACAAAATTCTTAGGGCAGGTTATTATTGGCCAAAGGTTTTTAATGATTCTTTTACACGTGAGAAAGTGTGAGGCTTGCCAAAGGTTCTCTGGAAAATTGAAATATCAGGGTGCTTTGCCACTTCAACCCTTGCAGGCCGATGCCCCTTTTCATCAATGGGGAATTGATTTCATTGGAGAGATACAAGAGAATTCAAGTGGAGGACATAGATGGATACTAGTTGCCACTGATTATTTTACAAAGTGGGTGGAGGCAATCCCAACCAAGCTTTCTACAAGTAAAGTTGTAACAAATTTCCTGATGGACAACATTATCACCAGATTTGGTACACCATTGAGGATAATCACAGACATTGGGATGTCCTTAAGATTAGATGAATTCAAAATCTTTTGTGATAAGTATGGCATTACTATTTCTTATGCAGCTCCTTATTATCCACAAGCCAATGGTCAAGTAGAGTTCAACAATAAGAGTCTCTTGAAGATTATAAAGAGGATGATGGGACAGAACAAGAAGGCTTGGGATTCAAAGTTAAAATTGGTTGTGTGGGCTAATAGGATCACTGTGAAAAAGGCAATTGGGAAATCTCCATTTGAATTAGTGTATGGAGCACAGGCCAGGGTGCCTCTGCAAAATTTGTTACTAGTCTACAAGTTTGTCTTACAGGAAGATGTGGAAGCTCCTGAGCCCATGGAAGATAGACCAAGAGACTGGCAGGCTGATGAAATAAGGAGAGAGGCCCAAAGCCAAAACATGAAGTTATAGGCACAGATGAAATATTTATTTGACAAGAAGGCAAAGAATAGAAAATTTGAAGAGAATGACTTGGTGTTAATGTGGAATGCAAGGTGTCAGGAGAAAGGCAAGCATGGTAAGTTTGAAGCCTTGTGGCTGGAACCTTTTGTTGTTGTTGGAAAGAAGGGTGAAGACTCATATTATCTATAGAACATGGCCGGTGAAGATCAAGAATTGCCTGTTCATGGGAAATTCTTGAAGCTTTTCTGCTCTTGAGCAATACAAAGGATTAAGGGTTGCCAGTGCATGAACAAATTTTGTGTATCCTCTTTAAAATTATTTTCCATGCACAGTAGTCTAGGATTTTGTCCATCTCCATTTCACTGTCATTTTCCATTCACTTCCACTTTGCATTCATTTCCATTGCCATTCATTCCATTTCTGCTCACTGGTTCATCATTTTGTGTCTAGTTTTCTCACCCAAAGATTTGGATCCTTGCAATGATCTTACTATCATTTATCCCCAGACAGAGCCACTGTTGGAACTATTAAATTTTGATGATTTTTTCCTATCTTTCATACCCCCTGAGTCTTCATGTGAAGTTTACCTTTGGCACATTTCCCTCATTTTCATAATGCTTTACCCACTTTTTTCCCATATTTCCCCATGGAATTCATCCATGTCTGCATTTCCACCTTTTGGTCCATATCAGCATGAATCTGTTCAAGTCTCCCCGACCCATTCTGTTTTTCTGTGAACATTCATTTGTTGCAGGTGTTTCAGCCTGACCTTTTCTTTGTTACAGCGACCAGCTTTTTTTCCTGTGGGTGGCTATCGGCATGAAATTCGTGTTGTTTCGGTGACTGAGGGTGAACTTTTCGGCATGAGATCTTTCATCGGTATTGGTCTCGGCGAGTGACCTTCAGTCTCGCCAACACTACACATGAGGTTTCTATCGAGTTGCTTTCAGCGAGATGTCTTCTTGCATTTTAATGTCACGGCGATACTCCCTTGTCTTGCCGATCGATGTGAGGGGTGAACTTTTCAGCATAGGTTTGGGGCTTTGGTGAAATGTCATATCGCTCCCGTGGTGTCTTTCCGACTTGTGAAAAGAATGCATCGGTAAGAGTTGAGGTTTGCGGCAGGAGGTCTTAGCGATTTCTAATTGTCTTGGCGACCGGCAAGTGGGGGATGCATATCGGGGGGAGTCATAGCTATCATTGTAAGGTCTTGGTGAGTGACCTATGGTCTCGTCGACCTTACACATGGATTTTGTTCGAATAAACTTTTGGTGAGACTATGGTGGCTTCGGCAAAGAGTCATGGCGAAGTAAGGGTGTCTTACCAATGATACATATGGGTTTATTCTAGTGGCTTTTGGTGTAAGTTTTATTTTCTCTTAGTGATCAAAAGTTATCTTAGGGTGACTTTCGGTAAAGCAATGAGCATTCTATAAGACGTCTCCCCGATATTATTAAGTCACGGTGACACATAGATGAGCAAAGGGATTTCGGTATAACCCAATGTTGTTTTGTCTTGGCGGAAGCAATTGAGGATACATTTCAATGTGAGTGTGCTTATATCATGGCGATATACATAATAGATGAAGATCCTCGGTGAAACTCAAAGCAGTCGACATAGGGTCTCCCTGATATCTATGAGCTATAGCGAAGCGGATGAAATGAAAAGTGTTGTTCGGTGAAAGACCTCTTGTGTCTCGGTGACTTGGAAGTAATAAAGGACTTTCGGCCTGACAAAGTGAGTTCGATATGTTGTCTCCCTGGTATCATAGTGTTACAATGAAACAAAAGGGGAACAAAAGAATACTATATGGCTTCGCTATGACAAACGAAATGCTATAGTGACATACAGGAGGCGAAGACATATATCAGTAAGGCATAAAGAGATCTAACTAACATCTCAGCGACTTCGTTGGGTCACGGCGAATGTGAGCACAGTGAACATGGGATGGTTAGCGATTGAATTGCCTTTGGCATAGTTAGTAATATGTCTCACCAACTATCTCACTGATGAATAACAGAAATACAAATCTTGTGGCCAACATTTAAATTGCTAAAATAACCGTTGCTGGCTGACTTGATTGGAGCCCAAATTCTGTGGAGGGCCGACATGATATTTCATTATGATTTATTTTCTCATGCTAGGGTATAAATAGGCATTTCGTAATTGTAATAGGAGGATGAACTATTAGATTTCGATACACAACAAGTAGATACAATAGAGTAAAATTATCAGATCAGAGACTATTGTTGCATAATTTTAGAATGGAGGTATTTATGAAATTCAGTTGATGTTGTTGCATTTCTCTGGTGTCAATTATTTGTTGAATCTAATGAAAGTATTGCTAAATTGTCTCCAAGATGGATTCTTTCTGACTGTTTAAATTGATATAACAAGTTTATACTCAATTCATCAGTACACATTTGTTGTATTTGTGTGATTAATTGACTGGTTCTTTCAAGCAAAGATTAAATCCTTTTAATTGATCACAGTGGTCTAAGAGATTCATTTGGATTGTTCAAGTAGAGCTTAGTAATCATATTCTTACATGTTTACATAAGTTGTGAACATAATATATGCCAGATAATTTGAGTTTTCTTCAGAGAAGTGTTGCTCATCTTGATCTCATTTGACTCCGCATACACAACAAGGCACTGGTCTCTGCATTTTATCATTTGATTTAATTCTACTTCATTATATCTATTGATTAAGCATTTAGGGATTTAGACTTAGAATATTGTTCACTTCCATCTGCCATTGTGGACAAATTATTGCATGAAGGATAATCATAGGACTAGTCTGCTCAATCCAAAAAGGTACACCCGCCTGGGTCTAGCAGCACCTGAAGAGTAGAAGGTTGAATTCTTTTAACCTTGTTTGTTACCCTAAAATGTATCAAGAGATTGGCAGCCTCTTGTGGCTTTTAGCCTACGTTTTTGAGAGCTAACACATACAATCAATGCATAATCTATCTATCTGAATATCACATCAATCTGTTCTATCATCAATTACTATTTGTTTTCTTTCTCAAGAATGCAAATTTATCAACAATCAAATCATCATCCTATTTTGTATTTCAGTCACGAATGAAAATATGTTTTCAATCAATAATCTACTATTTGTTTTCTATCGCAGAAAGAAAATTTATCAGAAATCCTATCAATCATCTACTCTCTTTTTTTAATACAGGGGAAACAAAGTTATTAGCTATCTACTCTTTGATTTCTTTTTTGGAAACAAAGTTATCAATTATTTATCATATTTTCTATCCATATCAACATGATGATAAGATAATTTCTCTATCTATTGACCAAGGAAGCAATATACATCATCATTCTTTCATCACTCTCATCAAATCACACATTTTGTCTATTTTTCCTAGATGTGCTAATCTACGGCCTGGATGTGCTAAAACTCATATGCGCTATTTTGTATCCTGGATGCACTAAAACTCATATGTGTCATTCTTTACCCTGAAAGCGCTAAAACTCTAATCAAAAGCACCACTTTATTTCCTAGATGTGCGACAACCCTAAATGTGTTAATGTTTTTTCCTAGATATGTTAAAACCCTAATTTTTCTACGGCATCCTAGAAGTGCTACTCTTTCTATTGAATGCACTAAACTAGTTTCTATAGCAAAAATGAAAAAACTATCCTATATGCGCTAAATCACACATTGAAAGCACTAAAATAGTTACCGAAAGTGCTAAAAAATTCCTAAAAGCGCTAAAACAGACTTTCCCTGCGGGAAAAATAGTAAAAATCGATTCAAAACAGAAAAATTTGATAGCAAAAGAGGTTGGATTGACTCACTGGTGGTCCATACATAGTTGGTCTCTGGTATTGGCAGGCGCGCTCGAATCTGTGTCGGTGGTACAGAATCTCCATCTCGCCAGGTCACTATCAGAGCAACAGGATTCTAAAAGTCAAAAAGAGAAAATGACTTGTTCTTTTCTCCCTTTTTACCTTATAAAGGTCAACCAAAGGTGAGTTTTGTGGCATATTATTTTATTTTTTATCTTTTTATCTAACTTTGACTTTATTTTCACACTAGGGCATCCTTATACATCATTTTTTGAGAGCTAAATCACTGAATTCACATCAAAATCAAAATCTCATCATCAAATCAAATTTTTCCAGCATTATCAACAACTCATCATCATCAGTGATTTACCTCCCGAGGGGGCGTCATTAACACCAACAACATCTTTCAATCAGAAACATATTAGAATTAGGTCATGGACATATTTTTCAGAAAGGGGCAAAGTCAAATGCAACAAATTTCGAAAGCAATAATATTTTCTTTGAAGCAATATGTTTCACACATCACTTCAAAGAGGGGCAAAATTTAGATATATAAAATTGGTCATATCTGATTAATC
>VDFB02058242.1:625010808-625037431 GCA_007258455.2 Sequoia sempervirens
ACATAGGGTCTCCCTGATATCTATGAGCTATAGCGAAGCGGATGAAATGAAAAGTGTTGTTCGGTGAAAGACCTCTTGTGTCTCGGTGACTTGGAAGTAATAAAGGACTTTCGGCCTGACAAAGTGAGTTCGATATGTTGTCTCCCTGGTATCATAGTGTTACAATGAAACAAAAGGGGAACAAAAGAATACTATATGGCTTCGCTATGACAAACGAAATGCTATAGTGACATACAGGAGGCGAAGACATATATCAGTAAGGCATAAAGAGATCTAACTAACATCTCAGCGACTTCGTTGGGTCACGGCGAATGTGAGCACAGTGAACATGGGATGGTTAGCGATTGAATTGCCTTTGGCATAGTTAGTAATATGTCTCACCAACTATCTCACTGATGAATAACAGAAATACAAATCTTGTGGCCAACATTTAAATTGCTAAAATAACCGTTGCTGGCTGACTTGATTGGAGCCCAAATTCTGTGGAGGGCCGACATGATATTTCATTATGATTTATTTTCTCATGCTAGGGTATAAATAGGCATTTCGTAATTGTAATAGGAGGATGAACTATTAGATTTCGATACACAACAAGTAGATACAATAGAGTAAAATTATCAGATCAGAGACTATTGTTGCATAATTTTAGAATGGAGGTATTTATGAAATTCAGTTGATGTTGTTGCATTTCTCTGGTGTCAATTATTTGTTGAATCTAATGAAAGTATTGCTAAATTGTCTCCAAGATGGATTCTTTCTGACTGTTTAAATTGATATAACAAGTTTATACTCAATTCATCAGTACACATTTGTTGTATTTGTGTGATTAATTGACTGGTTCTTTCAAGCAAAGATTAAATCCTTTTAATTGATCACAGTGGTCTAAGAGATTCATTTGGATTGTTCAAGTAGAGCTTAGTAATCATATTCTTACATGTTTACATAAGTTGTGAACATAATATATGCCAGATAATTTGAGTTTTCTTCAGAGAAGTGTTGCTCATCTTGATCTCATTTGACTCCGCATACACAACAAGGCACTGGTCTCTGCATTTTATCATTTGATTTAATTCTACTTCATTATATCTATTGATTAAGCATTTAGGGATTTAGACTTAGAATATTGTTCACTTCCATCTGCCATTGTGGACAAATTATTGCATGAAGGATAATCATAGGACTAGTCTGCTCAATCCAAAAAGGTACACCCGCCTGGGTCTAGCAGCACCTGAAGAGTAGAAGGTTGAATTCTTTTAACCTTGTTTGTTACCCTAAAACGTATCAAGAGATTGGCAGCCTCTTGTGGCTTTTAGCCTACGTTTTTGAGAGCTAACACATACAATCAATGCATAATCTATCTATCTGAATATCACATCAATCTGTTCTATCATCAATTACTATTTGTTTTCTTTCTCAAGAATGCAAATTTATCAACAATCAAATCATCATCCTATTTTGTATTTCAGTCACGAATGCAAATATGTTTTCAATCAATAATCTACTATTTGTTTTCTATCGCAGAAAGAAAATTTATCAGAAATCCTATCAATCATCTACTCTCTTTTTTTCATACAGGGGAAACAAAGTTATTAGCTATCTACTCTTTGATTTCTTTTTTGGAAACAAAGTTATCAATTATTTATCAGATTTTCTATCCATATCAACATGATGATAAGATAATTTCTCTATCTATTGACCAAGGAAGCAATATACATCATCATTCTTTCATCACTCTCATCAAATCACACATTTTGTCTATTTTTCCTAGATGTGCTAATCTACGGCCTGGATGTGCTAAAACTCATATGCGCTATTTTGTATCCTGGATGCACTAAAACTCATATGTGTCGTTCTTTACCCTGAAAGCGCTAAAACTCTAATCAAAAGCACCACTTTATTTCCTGGATGTGCGACAACCCTAAATGCGTTAATGTTTTTTCCTAGATATGTTAAAACCCTAATTTTTCTACGGCATCCTAGAAGTGCTACTCTTTCTATTGAATGCACTAAACTAGTTTCTATAGCAAAAATGAAAAAACTATCCTATATGCGCTAAATCACACATTCAAAGCACTAAAATAGTTACCGAAAGTGCTAAAAAATCCTAAAAGCGCTAAAACAGACTTTCCCTGCGGGAAAAATAGTAAAAATCGATTCAAAACAGAAAAATTTGATAGCAAAAGAGGTTGGATTGACTCACTGGTGGTCCATACATAGTTGGTCTCTGGTATTGGCGGGCGCGCTCGAATCTGTGTCGGTGGTACAGAATCTCCATCTTGCCAGGTCACTATCAGAGCAACAGGATTCTAAAAGTCAAAAAGAGAAAATGACTTGTTCTTTTCTCCCTTTTTACCTTATAAAGGTCAACCAAAGGTGAGTTTTGTGGCATATTATTTTATTTTTTATCTTTTTATCTAACTTTGACTTTATTTTCACACTAGGGCATCCTTATACATCATTTTTTGAGAGCTAAATCACTGAATTCACATCAAAATCAAAATCTCATCATCAAATCAAATTTTTCCAGCATTATCAACAACTCATCATCATCAGTGATTTACCTCCCGAGGGGGCGTCATTAACACCAACAACATCTTTCAATCAGAAACATATTAGAATTAGGTCATGGACATATTTTTCAGAAAGGGGCAAAGTCAAATGCAACAAATTTCGAAAGCAATAATATTTTCTTTGAAGCAATATGTTTCACACATCACTTCAAAGAGGGGCAAAATTTAGATATATAAAATTGGTCATATCTGATTAATCCTGGCATTTAATTAAATATTTATTATTTAATTAATTTCTCTAAAGTCTCCTACATATGATTAAATTTAATTAATTTAATTATATTGTTCATTCAATTTATTCTTCTATCATGATTAAATAAATCAATTTTTATTTAATTATTTCACATTCATATGTCCACTTGATTAATTAAATAAATACACTTTATTTATTAATTATCACTTTTTGAATTTAATTAAGTCTTTTTTATATAATTAAATTTAAATATTTCTTTTCAAAATCTTTCTTTTGGTTAATTAAATATCTTATTTAATTAATTTCATTTACATAACCATTTCTTAAAAGTTTAATTAAATATCTTTATTTAATTAAATATCTTCCATATCTTTTCAAAATCATAATTAAATATTCTATTTAATTATGAAATCTTCCATTATTCTTCAAATCTGGGGTAAATATTCTATTTTAAGAAAAAAAAACCTCTGTGTCACCCTTAAATGAATAATTGAATTTAATAATTCATTATTTATCTTCTTCAAAATCTTTCCATAATCTCACAAAAAGATGATTTTTACAATTCATCTTTATTATCTTATCTTACCTCTTTTCCAGAAAAGAAAACAAAAATCTTTCTTTTTGTTTTCTTCTATTTTTCTTCAATCTTATCCATCTTCAACCATTCGATCTGCCAGGAATTTTCACAATCATTGATCATATCAGCCAATCAGAAGCTTTTGAAAAACTCTATAAATAGCACTGCCAATCCAAGCAAGGGTTACAACACACAATAGATGAATTAGAGATTAATTGCATTCTAGCATTATAGCATTCTAGCATTATCATTATAGTTTTATTATTCATAGCATCATCATAATCTTCCATTTTAGCAATCATGTTTAGCATCAGAATAATCATGTCTTACCATTACATGCATTTCATATTCAATCTTGTTCTCTAGGAAGACTATTTGTTGAGCCTAGAATACAATTTGAGAGCTAGCTGGAATCAATGAAAATACTGGAGATAGAGGACGATAGGATGACATCGATAACAGGATACTGAATTTGTAATCTCTATTATTTTAATATTATGTTTTTGATATAATGTCTTATTGGTGTGTTTGATTCATTTGTTTTTACATATTTAACACACATAAAATCGACCACACAACTACATTTAGGGAAAGGAATCATGTTGACAGATGGATTAAAGGGATAAGGACAAATGTCCTCGATCAAGTATCATTTCGAAGTTTCCCTTAGCATGTCTAAAACTTGTTGTTGAAGGTTTTTCATTTGGTGAGTTAAAGTAACCATTTGTTCTGTTTCCTTCTCAGACTTTTGGAGAGGTGCTTTTAAGATGTTGATGTCAAAATTAGGGGGAAGTTTAGCTCCTTGATTGGCTAATATTAATAGGTATTTTTCCCCATCTTTTTCAAAAATATTTTCCAAAAACTTATGGAAATTGGGGTCTTGTTGCTTGTCAGATATCCTCATCGCTTATTTCTTCTCCTTGAGTGTTGTTGAGTCCAGGAATAGGGATTTCTTCTGCATCAACCATGTTGCTAGGGATCTCACTATTTTGAGGTTCAATGTTGGGAGTTTCAATATTGAAAGCTTTAACTACTCGGACTTCCTATGTTGTCTGTTTCAAAGTTAGGTGTTCCAAGTTCCTTGTCCTTAAGTCTCCTCTTTTCTGATCTTGTTTGGATGGGCATACAAGTGTTAGGGCTTAAACTAAGCTTTGATCTAGGTTTGAAATAGTGCCAAGGATTACAACTAAGCCAAATAGAATGAAAAATTCTATTGATTAGACCAAGTTTGATTTGATTGCATGACATAGTTTTGTGATTAAAGGATGACAAATCCCAAAGATGAAACTAGGTTTTGCATTCAAAGATGTGATAGGTAGTGATGATTTAGGCACCTTGAAATGTTTAGATCTAGGCTTAATTTGAGAAGTTCCACTTGTATAGGTCTATTTCAAAAACATTTAGGCTTCTAAGGTATCTAAGGAATGATCTTGGACTTGAAGTTTTGATTCAAGATGTGTAATTAAGGTACTCAAAATGTTGGAAAAGTCTTGGATTTTGACAATAGTACATCACGTATAACTCTAGATTGTCTTTGCATGCTCTCTTGTAAAAATTGAAGGTTAACCTTTCTCTAAAGTTGTAAAGCATAGACAAACATTTTTGATGTTGTCTTGGACTAAGAGGTTTGATTTTTGGTTTTCCAATCTTGACCTTTTGTGAAATCATCATGTAAACCACATATTTTGACTCTATGGTTTCTAAGGAATGTTGGAACACTATTGGAAGGACTAATTTTCTGAAGATGGATGGACCTAAGTTACTGACTTGTCTACCTCAATGAATGTAGTTCTAGATCAAGATTTTCACTTTCAAAATGTAACATTTTCAATGGTTTTTTGTTTGAGTTTCGTTTTGAAGACACATCAAGCAAAATATACACTCCTAGGGTTGTGTAAGACTGTTTTCTTTTAGATTCCATGTAGGTTTTACCCCAACCGCACTATCTTTAGCGGGTGAATTTAGAAGCTTGGTTGCACGGGTTCCCCCTTATAGTGCACTCTCTTCTCATGCCAACCAAGCTTCCAATCCCCATGAAACTCCCATGGCGAACTGATCACCTCTACTAAAAACTACAAGAATGTGGATGCCTTGGCAACAACTGTTGTTGCACCAAAGAATAAATAAAGGATTTTGGCAAATCTACAACAAGGGTTTTAATGCGGGCATTCCGTTTGTGGGGGATAATCCATACGGAGAGAGTCTCTTTCAATCCATCTCATTGGAATTATCCTTGTGATACTTGAACTTTCCTCAAGCATCCACATTTATATCCCAGTTGGAAGTCGTTTGGCTTTAGCGTGTTACCAGTTGTGTCGTTCCCTTGGGTGATTACTTTTTCCCACAAGGCAGGCCCTCTAGGATAAACAAAAGCAAGCAAGTATACCCATAGTTCGATCGATCTTTATTTCACATGAATAAAGAGATAACTCATACCATATACTCCACTTACACTCGCACATAAACAAGAATGGGTCTAGATTTTTGGATCACCCAATTAAGGGGAGAGCATATTCCTACCATTCATCACATACAGAAGACATGGTGTTCATTTTCCTTTAATTAAGCTATGTTCCTAACTTAACCAAAAAGAAACATGATGTTCATTATCCCTTTACTTAAGCTATGTTCCTATCTTAACCAAAGGAAACAAGTAAATAACGTCCAGCCCCTACAATATGTTGGTAGTTTATGTTTTGAGTCTTTACAACAAATATGGGAAAACCTGCAAATGCACAACACAGAATGTGAGTTTCTGATTTTGGTGACAAACTGCAAGAGGCACCAAAACTCTTAAAACAGTGCAGAATGGTCTCAAAATAGGTGAAAAGGGTCCTAGAACAAGATGCAAGAGGTGCCAAAACTCTGACAAGAGGCACCAAAATAGGTGCAAGAGGTGCAAAAACCCTAAAAGTATCCCAGAATGGTCCCAAAATAGGTGAAAACAGTCCCAGAATAACTTGCAAGAGGTGCCAAAACTCTGACAAGAGGCGCCAAAACTCTAAAAGTGACCTAGAATGGTCTCAGAATAGGTGAAAACAGTCTTAGAACAACTTGCAAGAGGTGCCAAAATAGAGGCAAGAGGCTCCAAAACTCTCAAAACAAGCCAGAATGGTCTCAAAACTATTGAAAATGGTCTTTGCACTACTTGCAAGAGTCACCAAAACTATAAAAATAGCCCAGAAATACCTCAAAACAACTCTAAATTGCCTCCAAACCGATGCATAATGTTCCCAAGTCATAAACCTTGAACCTACAATCATGAAATCATCAAAATAGTTAGTAATAAGTGAGGCAAAGGCCCCACGGTGGGTGCCATTTTGTGCGCATGTCGAATGTGTAGAGTGAGTTATTCTAATGTCAACACAAACCTTAATGAGATGGTTTACATTCAAAGTTTGATGCAAGTAAAACTAGTCTATTCGTAATACAATCAAACCTTTCAAATATGTATCATTGTTCTCTATTTCTAGGGATTTATCAAACCGTTTGGCCCTCAAATTTCTATGGGCACAAAGGTTGATAAAATGACTACCTAGAAAATGAGATTTGATGCTTAATATGCAAGCTAAGATGATTTCTATGTGCGAATGTGTGGTGGAAGGATTAGTGGTATGCAAATGTGTGCTGGAATGATTAGTGGTATGCTCCTAAATGAAACAAAACGATGGAAAGGATAATGGATGCAATGATAAACGAAGGATGATGTTGATGATAGATGAACAAGTGGAGATGAGTGAGATGATATGCAACTATAGTGAGCTATCCATGATTATGCATATGCTCAAATGCAACAAAAAAGAAAACTAACCTAAAATGTAACTATGATGCAATGGAGATGATAAAATGTAACTACGAAGCAATTAATTAATCTAAGATGAGAATGCAAAGTAACACATGATAAGAAAGCTAAGTATAAGATTCCATGAAAGCTCCAAGCTCCTACGAAAAACCTGCATGGTAACAATGCTCAAAGTGTGGATGAAAAATGGCATTATAACACTATTCAAATTTGTATTTCAAAATAACATTGTAACATTACTCAAAAGGTGGATGAAAATGCAAAGGATAAGGGGTGTATTTATAGAGTTTTTCAAGCATTTTGTGAGGTGGCACCTATCAATGGTTAAAATTCAAAGGAGACAAGATAGACGATGGAGATGAAAGGAATCAAGATGTTGTCCCCTTGACCAAGTGCAACATGCCATGTGTGTGAAGAGAATCCCTTGACCAATTGGAAGCATGCCAAATGTATAAGATTCCAAGTGTGTGAAACAAAGACCCATGTACTCCAAATTTGTTGGAAGTTTGGGGGAATAAATCCACGTGCTTTTTCTTATTGGTGGAAGTGTGTGAGGGTAATTCCAATTAATGATTAGGCTTATTTATTTTTATGTGACCTTTATGAGGTGGCACATAAAAAAAGTTGTAGAAATGTGCTCTAATTCTTAATCGAGATTAGGGAAGGTTAATCAAATAAACACTTTTAGGGTTTTTTTTGTTTATTTAATTTAGAGGAATGTGAATTAGGAGAATTAAAAGGAAAGTGAACAATATAAATAAAGTAAGACTTTATTTATATGTAGTTGAAGTATTAATCAAATAGGTTGTATTTAATTAATTGAATGCAATGACCATTTTTAGGTGTATACAGAACATTATAATCTTTAGGTAGGAACTTACCTTTGATTTTTGTCTTCATTCTCTCCCAATAAGTAATCTTGCTCTTTCCTTTTTTCTCCCTCTCATCTTGCACAAAATTCCACCACAACAGGGCATGTCCCTTCAACATGGTTTTTGCCTTCTTCACCTTGTGTTCTTCTCCTACATCCTCACTTTCAAAATAGTTCTCCATATCCCCTATCCAATCCAAGAGATCTTCTCCATCTAATTTATCTCCATACATGGGAACATCCATTTTTCTATGTCCATCTTTCCTCATAGCCTGCATAAGCTTCAGCATTAGTACATCATCTAGGTTGTATTTAATTAATTGAATGCAATGACCATTTTTAGGTGTACACAGAACATTATAATCTTTAGGTAGGAACTTACCTTTGATTTTTGTCTTCATTCTCTCCCAATAAGTAATCTTGCTCTTTCCTTTTTTCTCCCTCTCATCTTGCACAAAATTCCACCACAACAGGGCATGTCCCTTCAACATGGTTTTTTCCTTCTTCACCTTGTGTTCTTCTCCTACATCCTCACTTTCAAAATAGTTCTCTATATCCCCTATCCAATCCAAGAGATCTTCTCCATCTAATTTATCTCCATACATGGGAACATCCATTTTTCTATGTCCATCTTTCCTCATAGCCTGCATAAGCTTCAGCATTATTACATCATCTAGGTCCATCTCTTCATCACTAGTAGATTTTTCCTTTGTTTCACTCTCCTCCAAGAGAGCCCTACCTTTAGCCTTCAACATAGCAATTTACCCTTCCAAGGTTTATATCTTCTTACCTTGGTTGTCAAATTTTTTTGCAATAGCACTTTCCTTAGGAGGCATTTTGATTCCTCCAAGTACACCTTCTCCTTACACACAAACTTTCAACATTCTTTATCAAGAGACCTACTCCCTTGCTCTGATACCACTCTGATGGAGCACAAGGGTGTTAAACCATTCAATATGCAAATCAAGTTGATATCAACCAGATTTCAATGTAAATCAGATGATTTTTCCCAAAATTCAACTTTTAACTGTGCTTTTCCTTGTAGCATATGTAACCCAATTTATAGGATTCTTCACCCAAAACTTCCAAATCACTTCACAAATAATTAGTAAATCAGATACCCTTTTCAAGGTTATGCAACATATGTGAAAACCAATATTGACTCCTTTGGCCCAAAACTGAGATTCAGTAACTCACCCCCTGACTAGGCTAGTAAATTAGCCCACTTTTGCAAATAAAGTGTTTTCCAATAAACCTATCTCCATAAAATCACTTCAAATATTCATTAGTCATGCATCAAAACATAAGATGCCACAATTTTTTGGCAGTTTCTAGGCTTCTACAATATTGTTCTTGAAAACCCTCACTTTACCATGCAAATACATAGGGTTTATAGGATATCACACCTCCAGAGCTTACCCAATCAAAAAATTTCCTCAAACATCTTTCAAATCACTTGCAAAAACTCACCAAACCTTCACAAGACTGGTTCTTTCATCAATTTTTCAAAACCCTATCATGGTTCCTCATTTTCATGGTGAAATATCACTACCCAGCCCTAGGGCTTCACACCATCATCAAATTTCCTCACTCCCTTAATTCCCCAAAGAATTGAAACATATAAAACAGCATCATACAAGCCAATCCACTAAACAATATTTTTAAACAATAGGTGGATTGGTTAAAACATTATATTGTTTCCCTCAAAACCCTTAACTCAACAAAACAGGGCAGTCGTAATGAAAAGGAGATATATCTTACAAAATTTGGAGTTAAGACTTAAAATCAACTTTAATTGAGAGTAGAAACATATACCTTCATCCACAAAATTTTTTAGACCATGTCACACCTATATGGGTTCATACAGCACAAGGAAACTTTAGGAAAACAAAGCAAATTACAGATTGAACGTTTTCTCTTTTAATGGTATCAAAAATACATTCTTCATAAAACAAGTTCAAGCCTTTGAGAGGCTATTTAAACTTATTCAAATCAAAAAAAATTCCCCAAATGGCTATAACTACCTTTCAAATCATTAGCAAGTTGCATTTCTTGATTAACAACATTTGCATCTTTGTTTGCAACTTTAAACCTTTTAACACCTAGAATACTAAACACGCCCAACTACATATTAAATGGTCTTTTAGACTCTTTTAGACCTTATTCAAAACAAAAAACCTAAAAAAGAATTATACTACCCATTATTCCCCTAAATGGCCTTCACAACTTCAATTTTATCACTAAGGTGTAGGTGCTCCTGCACCACTCGTGTGTGCAACAATATTACCACATTTACATCTTGTTATGTTTCGCAAACCACAACATCACTTTTTCACTCTTGCTTTTCTCTCCTTAGGATTTCGCGTACCTTTTTGTTTGACATGCACCATCCTAAGGGGGGGCTATCATGTCACTTTAATTTTCAAAAAATGCATTCGGTGGCCAACAATTTTTTTCTTGAAAATCCTTTCAAAACATTTTTCAAAAGTTGCATTCCTCAACAAGGGCCCCTAGTGGAATATTTTCCTTCATCATGGGTTTTTAAAGAAAGGATTTGAAAAAATTTCCTCTTATGAGGGAGTACCTTATCCTAAGGGTGAAGTTCTTACCTTCCCCTTGCAAGGGGGGCTTCTTCCTTTTGAATTCCTTGATGTTGAATTGATTTGTGAAAAATATTGTTGTGCTTTCAAACAAAGTGTCCCTTGAGTGGACCTCTTTTCTTTTGAAGGGTTCTCAAGAGACCCCTTTGAAATTTCTTCCTTCAATTCTTGACTATCTACGTAACTGCCTGTCTACTTGCTTGTCTATGTGGCATTTTTGTTTTCTAACATGTTTTGTCTGTGGATTAACATGTTGTTTTGTAGGTGCACCTGTGAAGTTGTTTTCCAATTTGACTTTGCAGAGTCCCCTTACATTGGGATTCCTTCAAGAGAGAGTACCTGGGGGCATCTTCTTTGCAAGTCCGAGGACCTATGAAGCACTCGTATCCTACAAGATATGTCCATCGTTGATCTATGGGCCTTTGATGCACTTTGTTCAAACCTCCTCAGGAGAGAGTACCTGTGTAGTCATTTTCCTTCCCTGCACTTTTGAGCTCGCCAAATTGTAGTCTGCTTCCTCGACGGTTCAAGTATATTTTCTCAGAAATTTTTTGACCTACTTTACTAAACACTCATAGATACTCATGTTTGCTAAAGTGGGGGAAAAATGTATAGGAGTGAATTTTCACCCCTTTGCAAATTCCCCTTTTACATCTATCACCTTAGAAGAATCAAATTTGACCATGCAATTCCATGTCCTCCTTCCAATCTTCATCCACTTGGCACTTGTTTTTAGTGTCGGTAGGGGAATTTCTATTGGGGACTTCGTGTGGACGTCTTCACAGCACACTGCTATCCTGATAGGACTCCTGCCTCTGGAATCTACAGACGCGATATGTTCTCCATTAGTGATGAAACGTAACACCCCTATGCCTTCCTATCAACCTTTGAACAACTCTTTCCCTCCCATTTCATCTTCAAATGGCTATGTTTCATGTTCATTCCATCTTCTTCGATCTTCTTAGCAATTCTTGACCTTCTACACATGAATTTTCTCACTCCACATTCTTGCAACTTCAAGCTACTTGCTGCAATATTGGCTTTGTGATTCCAACATCACAACATTCTTCACATCTACCATAGAAGCTACAACTTGGTGTCTTGCAAGATTACTTTTCACGTCGCTATGGCTATATCGACTCTTCCATTGTTATATACTTGCATTCCTCTCTCATTGGCCTTGAGTTCCTTTGGTTGAGGGTGGTATCACTTTCTTACTATCACTTTGTTATTGGATTTAAGTATCATAGTGTTTCTCGTAGAATTTGGTAAATTCCTTTCCAGCATTATTTTCTTTATCATATTTCTCTCTATTAGCCTGGCTATCCGTGGAGGTGGAAACACCGAAATAGGGGTTTGATTGCAGCAAGCCCATAAACAAACCCAACATTTTTCCCTTCTTGGTTGTGTGTAGGTACACGTTCATGTGGAGCTTGTTGGCGAACTAGACCCTTCGTGAGTTAAATCTTCACCACCTTTTCTCTTATCATTTCTATATCATCCTTCTCATTACTTTAGTCATTCTGTTCTTTATTTATCTCATTCATCACTTTAAACTTCATTCGCTAAGTTGTCAGTAGGTTCCTTACACTCTTTACTGTACTTTTTTACTTTATGTCTGTACAGACACCAATGCACCTATGAGACACCAGTGTGTCGCTCTTTCATCCCTAATCTACGTTGTTTTCCTCTGGCAAAGAGTTCTCTAAGGTACATTTTGGGTTCTAGAAACTTGCTTGTTTAGCCCCATTAAAACTCCTAGGATAGTAGAGTGACAAGAGCACTAAGAGTGCTCTTCATTCTCTATCCTTAACATCAAATGTTTGTCCATCTTGAGGTATGAGTTGGAGCCTTAGTGTGGTTTATCACCCTCCTCTATAGATACGATGTGATTATGTGATGGGTATGATTACATGGTGATGTGACTAACCTTGGATGTATGTAGGATATGCAAGATGGACACAAATGTCTTTTTTAAATAGATTTGATATTAGTATTGATATGTTTTTCTTCTTATGTTCCCATAGCTTATGCTTATGATGTGGACACTTACAATTTATATTTGATAGGAATAATTTCTTAGGTGGTTTAAATATGAGGAAAAAAATATGTATAGATGAGTGAGTTGTTATGTTATAATGTGAGAGGAAAGTGGTGGTTCGATGGTTGGGGATGGGGCTAAATAGGATTCCATATGTAAGGATGGGTTGGGTTGTGGGAGACTACAGCTAAGAGAGTACAACCGATAATTATGTATGAACCTTTAACATGAGGGGGCTCGGGGTTAGGTAAATAAATAGGATGTCATATATAATGGGGTAATTTATAAGCGGAATGTAATCAAGAGGGTGAAACTTACAATCTTTAGATAATATTTTTATTATGGAGGGGTATGATGTTTGGGTTTTAATGATATTAATTATTTCATTAATATCATTTTTAAGGTGGGGTGAGGATGTATGAATGAAAACGAAAATCTAGATGTTTTGATTATGGCATATGGGTAGGTTTGGTATATTCACAAGTTGAATTAAAATCTTATGGAATTTGTGCATGGGGAGTATCATAGTGATAAGTATGCAAGCTATCTAGTCTGTGTGTGTATCATCATAATAGTTTAGAGATAATTTATTTCTTATATAGTGTTGGCAACACAAGGGTAGACAACTGAGAGGGTGGGGTGAATCAGTTGTCTCAGAAATTTAAACTTATCAAACTTATTAACCTTATTCTCAGATCTGATAAATGACCATGAAAGCATAAACCATCAACACATCAGAAATACACATAACACCAATATTTTTTATGTGGAAACCTTATTAGGGGAAAAACCACGATGGAGGTTAGTCCACAAGATTATACCATGTTAAAAGTATAAAGAAAAATAAATGGGGAATCTACTTGCATTCAGGCACACTTCCTAGAGCTCACTGCTCAAATACAAAAAAGCTTACTACCCAAAAGAAGACACATTGTCTTACAGAAACATTTGGATTACATCCACAGGATTTTGAACTGAGAAAATAGCATCTTCTAATGCCTTATTATAGTTTCGGTTAAGCACATGAACACTTCTTCACACTCTGCTCACTCTTTTTCACACTTTTCTTTTTCCTTCAAATAATTAGGACATTATTCACACATCTCATACACACATGCCTTCAAATGAAATAAACAATAACTTATATATATCTGCAACAAGAGATTACATCGTTACATGTTGGCTTCAACAAAATAATAAAATGAATAAAAATTGTTGGCCCAAAACAAAATCCTCAAACATGAAACACCTTCAAAAATTATTCCTTGAAGATCCACAACATGCTACAATTACCTCATACCATGAGTATGAAAACATGAACACGCAAGAGAAAATCACTAATCATGAGCACAACAATCAATGTGGATGTGCAACATGGATAGAGCATGATCTAGAAACATCCACAAACATCATGAATCACCAAAGAAACATTAGCAACAACCGAACTTACTAGAATCACATCATCTTCATCTGTGAAACACCAACTAAAGCAATGTAACGATTGTTAGAACACAACTACTCATAACCAATCAAATCTTCATGCATCTCAAAACTTTAAATACTTTGATGTAAACTAGATATACTCAACAACAAACCCTTAATCTGAAACCTCTTATCATCAGTATATTGAGCTAGCCATTATACTGAACTTCACTACATCACCAACAACCTACAACTTCTTTTATTACAATTTTCTCAATATCCTCGATATATACAACCTTGAAGACATTAATTCCAATTAGTGTTGACATCAATGACAACCACATATCAACAACATCCAACAATCTCTTGGAACATGATGTGAAAACCATCAACACAACTATCTTTAGCACTTACTCCTCCTCAGGTTCTAACTCTTTTCTCCTCAACTCTTTCACGTGACTCTTCTCCCCACATGACTCTTCTCTCTAGATAATTCATAGTTTTTCACATGACTCTTCTCCCCCTTTTACATCAATGACAAAGATCTATCTTCTCCACACAGCTCTAAACCACATATCTGAACATCTGACTACTCCCCCTGAGTAGCAGCCACCACAAAATCAATCTGGATCAAAATATGACTATGAAATCCATGGAATGATGTAATTCAATGCATCTTAGTTTTGATTAGGAGGGGTAATCACCCCTAGCTTCCCTCTGAGATACTCAAAATTATCCTTAGGCAAAGGCTTTGTAAAGATGTTTGTGATTTGTTCCTTAGTAGGCACATCCTCCAATCTGACTTCCTTTTCACTCAACTCTCTCAAAAAGTGAAACTTGATAGATATATGCTTGATCTTTGAATGCAGCACCGAATTCTTAGAAATGTTAATTGCACTTGAATTATCACAGAATATAGCAATAGGTTTATCATACACAACTCTGATATCTTTCAACATCTGCTTCATCCACAATACTTGAGTAAAATTATTAGCAGCAACAATGTATTTTTCCTCTGCAGTAGATAAAGAAATGGCATTTTTCTTCTTACTTAACCATGAAATCAGCTTCTTTCCCAAGAAAAATGTACCACCACTAGTACTTTTTTTGTCATTCACATCACTTGCCCAATCAGCATTAGTAAAATCACTCAAAGTAAGATCAACATCTTTAGGATACCACAGGCCAAAATCAACTGTCCCCTTCAAGTATCTTAAAATCCTCTTCACAGTAGTCACATGAGATTCCTTAGGATTAGCTTGAAATCTTGCAACAATGCATACAACATTCATGATATCAGGTCTAGTTTGAGTCAAATAGAGAAATCCAGCAATCATCGATTTGTATCTAGTTTGATTTGCTTTTGGGGAATCATCATCTTGTGTCAACTTGCATCTGGTCACCATAGATATACCAACTGGCTTTGAATCTTCCATACCAAACTTCATTAGCAATTCTTTCACATACCTCGACTAAGATATAAAGATCCCTTTATCTATCTAAGTGATTTGCAATCCCAAAAAGAATTTCATCTCTCCAATCATAGACATCTCAAACCTGTTTTGCATTTCATTAGCAAATTTCATGCACAAACCATCATCTCGTCCAAAAAAAAACTTCAACAATCAAATCTTTATCATCATCAATCTTGAAATATAGATTACTATCAATAGTACCTTTATTGAATCCAAGCTTTAGCAAATACTTGTCCAATTTGGCATACCATGCTCTTGGGGCTTGCTTAAGTCCATAAAATTCTTTCTTCAACCAACAAACCATATCTCCATGATCAGTCAATTGAAATCCATCAAGTTTCTCAGCATACACTTCTTCTTCCAGTTCACCATTTAGAAATGTTGATTTGACATCCATCTGATAAACCTTGAAGTTTTTGTAAGCAACATAAGCAAGAAATAGTCTCACAGCTTCAATCCTAGCAACAGGGGAAAATTTTTCTTCAAATTCAATTCCTTCCATCTGAGAATGTCCTTTACACACCAATCTTGCTTTGTTTCTAACAACTTCGCATTGCTCATTCAGTTTGTTTCTAAAGACCCATTTAGTTCCAATTACATTTTTGTCCTTAGGTCTAGCAACAAGAATCCATGTATCATTCTTCTCAATCTGTTGCAATTCTTCTTTCATTGCTTCTACCTAGTGTTCATCTTTGCATGCTTCATTGACACTATTAGGCTCAGTATTTGAAATCAAACAGTATTCTTCTACAATTTTTCTCCTAGTCTGAACACCTTTGTTCTTATCACCTATGATTTGATCTTCTGAATGATTTAGTCTTACATACCTTGGAGTATTAGGATGTTCTTGAACTTCAGGCTCTTGTGATCTCACTTCTACACTTTCACTAGTTCCTTCCTCTTGATTTGAAGTCTGAACTTTCTTTCCTATGATTGAACTGTTATTCTGATCATCTAGATCATATCCGCAAGTTCTGGATGGTCTAGCTATGTCTTCATCAACCTTGACATTATCACTTTCAACTACTTTCCTCAATATCTTATTGTAGCACTGGTAGGCCTTGCTTTTTAGTAGAATAACAAGAAATATTCCTTCATCACTCCTAGCATCAAACTTTCCTATATCTTCATCTCTTCTAATAAGGCATTTACTCCCAAATATTTTGAAGTACCTAATAGTAGCTTGTAACCAAACCATAGCTCAAAAGGAGTCTTACTAGTATCACCTTTGACTTGTACCCGGTTGAGAGTGTAAACAACAATACTCATAGCTTCTCTCCAATAGATATGAGGAACATTCCCTTCCAGCATCATAGTCCTAGCAGCATCTTGAATTGTCCTTTTCTTCCTTTCCATAACTTCATTTTGTTGAGGGGTCTGCGGGGTAGATAATTGTCTATGGTTACATTTGTCACAGTCTGGATCTCCTCAATAGCAGTAGTTTGGGCTTTGTATGCAGGAAGCAAGGATCTAAGAACTTTAGCAACAATTTCTTATTCATCCAATGTTCCACCAACACATCAGATACTACACACAAGTTCATTCACTCTCTTCATGAAAGAAGTAATGTTCTCATCATCACCCATTCTCAACATTTCATATTTCCCTTTTAGGCTTTGCAACTTAGCAATCTTCACATGAGCATCACCTTCATACAAGGTTTCCAACTTTTTCCAAATCTAATAAGTAGTCTTCATATCCATAACATTTTTCATCTTGGAATTAGTCAAAGCACTCAACAATGCTTCCTTAGCCTTGATATTGTATTCAGCATCCTTAATCTCAATAGTAGTAGAAGGACCATTCTGTGGGATAACATACTTATTCCTTGTAATGTTCTAGTAGGGTTCACCAATGCATCTTAGATGACACTCCATTCGATTCTTCCATAGAGAATAATTTTTTCCATCAAATCTCAGACTATCCTTCTTGTATGTCGCCATCCCGAATCACCTCAAGCTATTAAACTTCTTCCAAGGAACCTACTCTGATACCAATTGTTGGAAACACAAGGGTAGACAACTAAGAGGGGGGGTGAATCAGTTGTCTAAGAAATTTAAACTTATCAAACTTATTAACCTTATTCTTAGATTTGATAAATGAACATGAAATCATAAACCATCAACACATCAGAAATACACATAACACCAAGTCTTTTTATGTGGAAACCATGTTAGGGGAAAAACCACGGTGGAGGTTAGTCCACAAGATTATACCCTATTAAAATTATAAAGAAAAATAAATGTGGAATGCACTTGCATTTAGGCACACTTCCTAGAGCTCACTACTCAAATACATAAAGGCTTACTACCCAAAAGAAGGCACACTATCTTAAAAAAATATTTGGATTACATCCACAAGCTTTTGAACTGAGAAAATAGCATCTGCTAATGCCTGATTACAGTTTCGATTAAGCATATGAACACTTCTTCACACTTTGCTCACTCTTCTTCACACTCTACTTCTACCTTCGAATGATTAGGACATTATTCACACATCTCATACACGCATGCCTTCAAATGAAATAAACAATCACTTATATATATCTGCAACAAGAGATTACATCATTACATGTCGGCTTCAACAAAATAATAAAATAAATACAAACTGTCGACCCAAAACATAAAAAATTATCAATGCGAATCAACCAAGGTTGGCCACAACATAATGAAGACCCAAAAAAAATCCTCAAACATGAAACACCTTCAAAAATTATTCCTTGAAGATCCACAACATGCTACAATTACCCTTCGGCCATGAGCATGAAAAACATCAACACGCAAGAGAAAATCACCAATCGCGAGCACAACAATCAATGCGGACATGCAACATAGATAGAGCACAATCTAGAAACATCCAAAAACATCATGAATCACCAGAGAAGCATCCTCAACAACTAAACTTACTAGAATCACATCATCTTCATTCAAGAACACCAACTAAAGCAACAGAATGACTCTCAAAACACAACTTCTCTTAACTTGATCAAATCTTCATGCGGATCTCTGAAACTTAATGCAGATAAACTAGATATACTCAAAAACAAACCCTTTAATCCACAACCTTTGATCATCAACATACTGAGTTTGCCAACAAACTGAACTTCACTTCATCACTGCCAACCTACAACTTATTTCATTACAATTTTCTCAATATCCTCGACATATATAGCCTTGAAGACATTAATTCCAATAGTGTTGACATCAATGAAAACCAATATCAGCAACATCCAATAGTATAGTACATTCCCAATATGAGGAGATAAATAGGTATTGATTTATCTTGGAATAGAGTGAGGAGTAGAATATGTGAGTGGTTGTATGAATATGGTTAGGATGTATGGAAGGTTGTATTATGTTGGCATGTGGAGAGAAATCCTAGGTTTTGATATAGCAATGCATGCTATGCACTAGGGTATGAGAACCAAGGTGAAAATGTATCTATTGCATGGACTAACACTCAAATAATAGGTTTCTCTATTACAATCAAGACATGGAATAACCTTGGTAGGTCATGTGAGGGAAGAAACATTAAGCATCGGGAGGTCCTTATACACACAAGGTGATAGAATGGCCTCGATGGGTCTATGTGAATGAAAAACCATCATACATAAGGACATCCCTACACATGCATAAGGTTGATAGCAGACTTGGTGGGTCATGTAAATGGAAACCAACAAGCATAAGAAGGGCCCCACAAACAAAATTATATTTCTAGCTTTGGTAGATCATTTGAGTGGACAACCCACAAACATAGCCCATAAACAAAATACCATGCCCCAATGTCTTCCAATAAAGACACACTAAGACATAGAAAGATCAATGTGGCCATGAATAGGTATAGTATTCGTTAAAATATAAAAAAACAAAAGAACAACTAAAAAATAATATATATATTGTAATGTCACAGAATTGCACCTAGGGGCAATTCCACATTTTTGCACTTTGCCTAGCATTTATGATGCCTAAGAGCATTAATGACAAAAATCCCATGAGTCATAATTTTACAATTCTAGCTCCATGTGGACCAGTGGTGAAGCAGCAGAAGCCTAATGACACGTTTCTCAAAAATTGAGGCCTTGGACATCTACGCGGCACACTAGCGTCCTATCAGTTTGTCGAGTCTAAAACAAGGAATCTCAAATCTTGACTGTTGACATGTGTCTTGGCAGTCAGGATTTCGGGGGTAACAGCTCTTTTCCACCCGTGCATGCAACAAAACTCCTCATTTTCTCTCATTTTGGGGGTCCAACTTCATTTTTCACTCAGGCTCTCTTCAACCCCCCTTTAAGACTTCTCTCATCCTTGACAATCAATACTTCTACAAGTGAAGCTCTGTCAGACTAAGGTCCCTCCAATAGCTACAGATCTCAAGTAAGCATTCAACGGTGCATCCATGTGCTCTGAAGAGGGCCTAGGCCCATGGGTAATGCTCTCTCACTATTTTCTACTTACTTGCTCATTTGCTACTTAGTGGTGTGGGTTCCACTCCTGAAGCGGGTTTTTCTTTCACCACATGCTTTGTCCATTTCAGTTACACTCTCTTCCTATCTGGCTATCCATGGAGGTGGGAACACCAAAATGGGTTTTTTACTAAGGAAAACCCCTATACAACCCCAAAAAGTTCCCCTCATTCTTCTGTGTGTAGATTGTGAAGCAAAGCTTGGAGTGAAGATTTGAACGTCCACTTGAGGGTAAGTTTTCTCCAAGTTCTCCTTGTTCTTTTCTTCAATTTTTTGTTCTCTGTTTGATTATTCCATTTAGTAGGCCTCAGATCCAAGTTAGGAAGTGAGATCTTATTCTGCCCATCTGAGCTCCTAATCTTTCTATTTATTAGGATGTCAGCGCACCATTTATACGACAACACACCACACTAGCATCCTAAATCTATGCTATCGTCCTTTGGCTGAGAGCTCCTCTATCGGAGGCAGAAATCTAGAGGTTTCACTCTCTCGGGATTTGAAGCAATATTCTCTAAAAATTTATCTTGTACACATTTCTTTTACAATTCCTTCATATTTTTTTATGCTGAGGTGGGTAAGGGCAGTTCGTTCCTTTGTGATCTCTTGAGAATGAAGAGACCCGCGTGCAGCGAATCCCTCTTATCTCACATTTTGGTGAAACCGACATGAAACATGTCAAATCTATTTTTATATTTTTTTCATGTCTATGATAATGCTTTCTCTAAGGAAGATTTTGACATGTTGGATGATGCTCTAGATGATTTCTTAGAAGCATCTTCCCCTATCCATAAATCTTCTGAGAAAACTTCTTCTCCGTAGGCTAAGGAGTCAATAAATGTAGTAGCGATCTATGTGGCTCCTCCAAGCCCTAACAAACCTGTCATTTATGTGACCTCAACTAGCCCTTCTCCAAGGGAGGACCATTCTATCTATGGGATTTCATATCGTGATAATTCACCTGATTTATACTAAAGGTTCGTAAAAGCTACAAACTCTACTTCTTATAATGTTGTTGGGCACACATATAATACAAGAAGAAACAAAAAAAATCTAGATCAACAACCTTTTTTTCCTACGTATCAACCTATTCTAATTCCTACTTCTTTACCGCCTTCTCAACCAAGCCTTCCTTTAGCACCTAAGCCTGTGACTAAAGCACCAAGTGATTATGATCTTTTCGAGCAACTTCGTGTCACTCCAGCTAAGATCTCAATTTGGGACTTGCTTCAAACTACTATAGTTTACCAAGAAATGCTTTAGGAAGCCTTGTAGAAGATCCTTGTACCTACCTCCACTAGTTCTATGGATGTTAATACGTTGTTGGCTCATATTCATGTAGATTCGTTGAATATTACGTTCCATCCACAAGAACTCCCACCTTGAGATGTGTAGAAGCAAGCAAACCCTTTGATGATTAACATTGGTATTAGGCATACTCTCATTGACACCGGTTCGGCTCTCAATGTTTGTGGTATTGACCTACTACCTAAAATTAAAGTTGATTCGTCTTCTCTAGCTGCTTCTTTGTACATTCATGGGTTTGATAATGTTGGCCACCAAGCTCAAGGAATGATAATACTAGCTTTGTAGCTAGGCCCTATTACCTTACCTACTTTGGTTTATGTGATGTATTTCCCTTTACCTTACAATCTTCTTTTGGGAAGACCCTAGATTCATGATATGGGTTCTATCACTTCTACTTTACATCGTTCCTTAAATTTTGTCGCAAATAATTGAGTAGTCATGGTTAAATCTGACCCAGAAGTTGTTCACCTTTGTGAGTTAGCAGTTGTTGGTCAAGCTTTAGTCATCACCATTCTTAAGAATTATATTCCATCTTTGACTGTTGATGCTATGGTGTGTTCCTCGGTGATACTCTCTGTGGAGGTTGTTCTTGAAGCGAATGTGGTTAAAATTGAATCACCTCAAGCATAAAGTCCTAAGTCCTCCTCGTCTACTTCTTCTTTTGAACCAAACACTTTCTTTAGTGACAATTGGGGGTCCTTGGAATTCTCTAAATTCTTCATTGCAGAATACAAGGTGAGCCCCACTCGTCTAGTTTCCAAAGACCTCTGATGTAAAAGTGGACGATGCTCTTATTGAGGAAGACGGTTGTGATCCTATCAAGGATACTATTCCTTCCCCTACTGAGGAGAGTAGTCCCACTATTGTAAAATGGGTTAATATTTGTGAATCAAGTAAAGGATATGATTGCACTCTCGTAGATGTTTTTGATGTTCACTAGTGGAATGAAGCCCTCTATGTAGAGCCACTGCCTCCTAAAGTCTTACAAAATCGTTATGGTTTTGGATATCAACTCACTTCTTGATATGGGTATGGCTAGAAAGGCATAGCATATTGAGAAAGGAATTGTTGAAGTCCCCGTTTAGTTTAAGCCACAAAAGCGCTATTTGGGTCTAGGGTGCTCTATTGAACAATCTAAACAAAAACCTTGGTGGAGTGTTAATATGATTTCGGTTGAACCACTGAGTTTGGTCCATCTTGAATTAATAGAGGATAGGGAGTAGGCCAAGAAAGTCCCTTTATATGTCTTCTCTTTAGATGAAACACTTGAGGAATTCCTAGGTTCCTACTCCCCTTTTCCTCCATTTCATCACAAAATACAATTCCCATATCGCTTGCATGAACAAGCATATTTTAGAGAATCTATCTTGAGTATTGATGAGGAGGACCCTTTATCCAACGTTGATGATGATGTTCCAATATCACATCCTACAGACCATAGTTCTCTCCTTAAAGGAGATACTACTAAAATCTCTATGGATCCTAAGTCTTCTATAAAAGTAATTAAGATTGGGAAGTGCCTTTCCTCAAAAGAAGCAGACAAGTACTCTGATCTCCTACATTCTCATCTTTATATCTTTACTTGGGCATATGAGGACATGCCTAGTATTGATGAGTTAATAGTGGTTCATAATATTGTCCTATGTCCCAACACCAAGCCAGTTAAGCAAAAAATCTAACAGATCAATCCCAGGGTGGCATTGATGGTTAAGACTAAGAAAGTGAAGTTGTTGAAAGTAGGATTTATCTGTCCAATCAACTACTCCCCTTGGATCTTGAATATTGTTGTTGTTAGTAATTTTTATGTTCGTATTCACATATGCATTGAATTTCATGATCTTAATAATGCTTCTCTTAAGGATGATTTTTTGTTACCTAATATAGATATGATTATGGATTCGACAACAGGCCATGCCTTATTTTCTTTCATGGATGGTTTTTTAGGTTACAATCAAATCTATAGTAATCCAGAAGATCAGTACAAGACAACCTTCACTACCCCTTGGGGTACTTTCTGTTATGTGGTTATGCCCTTTGGGTTAAAGAATGTAGGAGCTACTTACCAACAAGCAATGACCCTAATATTTCATGATTTTATTCACAAGATTTTAAAAGATTATGTTGGAAACATCTTGGAGAAATCCATAACTCATCAGGATCATGTGAAGAACCTTCATCTTATTTTTGAGAGGCTTCAACTCTATAAGATGAGACTCAATCCTATTAAGTGTGTCTTCGGCATAGATGTGAGCAAACTTTTAGGATTTATAGTCTCTCATCGAGGAATCGAGGTTGACACAAATAAGATTGATTCTATTGTTAACATGCCTCCACCCAGGAATATCCCTGAGTTGCAAATCTTGCAAGGGAAGATTTAGTAAATTCACAGGTTCATATCTCAACTGGCTGATCGAACCCTTCCTTTTACTCATTTATTAAAGAAAGATGTTTGTTTTATATGGGATGAAGAGTGCCAATCCTCCTGTATTAATGTCGGCTATGTAGGATAGACCCTTTTTGCTTTACCTTGCAGCATCACCATATGCTTTGGTAGACTTTCTTTCTCAGTATGATGATGTTGGGAAAGAGAGAGTGGTCTACTACATTAGCCGCATCCTAGTTGATTATGAAACTCATTACTCCTCCATGGAGAAGTAATGCCTTTCTCTTGTCTTTGCTACACAGAAACTAAGGAACTATCTCCTCCATGCTGAAATGCATGCTATCATAAAAAGTGACCTTCTAAAGAATTTGTTCTCTAGTGCCGACCTTGTTGGGTGGTTAGCAAAATGGGTAATGTTATTCTCTGATTTTGATATAAACTTCAATACTCAGAATTCAATAAATGGTCAAGCACTTGCCAATCAATTGGAAGACGTTCCCTCATCTCGCTCCTTCCTAGGTTTGGATTTGTTTCCTGATAAGAACATTTTTGTGATTGACTATGACCTTGAATGGAAAATGTACTTCGATGGGTCGAGATGTCAAACTAGTTCTAAAGCGGGTGTAGTCCTAATGTCGCTCAAAGGTAATTTGATCCCTCTCTCCTTTCGATTGTAATTTCCTTGCACTAATAACATCACTGAGTACGAAGCCCTCATTGATGGCTTGTGTGTCACAGTTGCACTGAAGATAAAACATCTTTGCATACTGGGTGATTCTAAGTTTATTGTGAATCAGATTACAGGAGCCTATCAAGCTAAGTAAAGTAAGTTGTCTCGGTATCAAGACCTCACTTTTTCCTTTCTTAAACATTTCTCCTCTTCCACGATAGACAATTCCCCTAGGAGGGAGAATAGACATATAGATGTCATGGCAAGTGTTGCTTCCCTGGTACCTTCAGATGAGGATACAAAAGAATACCACTTTGTGGTTCAGGTCCTTCAGACCCTGTATGTTTCCAATCAACTTGAATCTAATTCCTTTATGTCTTCTCACGTAGACTCAGGAGAATGGTTTTCTAATATTTACAACTATTTGAAGATTGGGAACTTTCCTGATGATGCGACAAAAAATTATCGCACTTGTATATGAAAGCTTTCAGCCCATTATGTTATTTTATTTGATGTTCTCTATTGAAAATATTATAACGGATTGCTTCTCTGATGTCTCACTAAAGTGGAAATACCCCTTGCCCTTAAGGAAGCCCATTTAGGCTCTAGGGGTGGACACTTTGGTGGTAAATCCCTGGTGAGGAAATTGATACACATGGGGTATTTTTGGAAAATGATGGAACAAGATTCCTTTGATTTTGTTAAAAAGTGTCTGTAATGTCAGCATCATAGTCATCTTATTCATGCACCTGCATAAGAGTTACAAAACTAGACCTCTCCTTGGCCATTCACAAAATAGGGGTTGGATATTATTGCAAAAATATCATGTTATGAAATAACTTGCACAATAGAAGAATATGAAATATGCTGCAAATACTTGATAATAACTGAGAATAACAAGCCACTTTGAGGGGGAAAACCTCCAAATATCTCTAATGAGAACACACTTCACACTTGATGATGAAATAAGACTCACAACCTCCTATATATACCTATTTATGCCAAGGATATCACCTAGGCCGACTTAGACACACCTATATAAGACTTAGGCTGACCTAAACAACTAAATAACAATATACTAATGATAATATGACTTAATAGAGAGTTAAGATAGCCACAAGCCGACTATTCATAACCCAATGTACAATAATATTAAGGGCGTAGCATGCCCCCCTTCTTCAAAGAAGCATTGTCCTCAATGCTAATCAAGTTTGGAAACTTTTGAATGAACTCCTCATCTTCCCATGTGGCATCTTCAACTGGTAAATTCTTCCATTGGATGAGATACTCAGTGATAGTTCTATTCCTTCAGCTTCTTTGTGCGTGTTTGACTTAATGCACTCTAGTTCCAAAATGATTCTTCCTTCTTCATCAGCTCGAGAAGTGGTGTTTGAGTGGGAATATTATGCCCAATTACCTTCTTCAAACAGGAAACATGAAAAATTGGATGTATCTTTGTTGTTGGTGGCAACTCAAGCTTGTAGGCAACACTACCGATCTTCTGCATGATTTGGTATGGACCATAATACTTTGGAGACAACTTATTATTCTTTCTTTGCTGCTTTAGTGAGATTTGCTTATAAGGCTGCAATCACAAGAAGACCCAATCCCCAACTTCAAAACTTCTTTCACTACGATGTTGGTCTTCCTGTTGTTTCATTCGATTTTGTGCCATGGCTAAATTCTCCTTGAGTCCTGAAAGTACTTGTTGTTGATGAAGCAAGTGGTCTTCTACTGCCTGAACTCTTGGGGACACCTTAATTGATAATGTGATGGAAGGAGGATGATATCCATAAAGTGCCAAAAATGGAGACATTTTTATGAGCTATGAAAAGAAGTGTTATACCACCATTCCGCAAGTGGTAGCCAATCTACCCATTGAGACTATTTCTCTAAAGTGAAACAATGTAGATATCCTTCCAAACACTTATTAACCTTTGTTTGCCGATCTGATTGAGGGTGGTATGAAGAGCTAAGAGCCAATTGAGTACCCAAACATGAGAATAAATCTTTCCAAAAGTGACTAGTGAAGATAGGATCACGATCACTAACAATAACTTTAGGTGTACCATGTAGCTTTTGGATATTCTCCAAAAAATCTCTTGCCACTGCACTTGTTGTAAAAGGATGTGATAATGCAATGAAATGTGCATATTTAGTGAGCCAATCAACTACCACCATGATGACATTATGACCTTTAGATTTGGGAAGCCCTGTGATGAAGTCCATGGATACCTCTTCCCAACGCTGGT
>VDFB02058242.1:625037531-625057339 GCA_007258455.2 Sequoia sempervirens
TTTTTTTTTCCAATCATCAGCCTGCGGTCATATCAACGACCAGTAGCTAGCACGAAGGGGGCTAATTTTTTGCCCCTATTTAGCCTGCAAAGTGCCTAATCTAGGCCTTTTTTTGTTTTATCATAACTTTCACCCAGAGTATCAAAATTCAGAAAAGAGATACCATTAGAAAGAGGATTTGGTCTACTTTCTAGTGGTGACATCTATTTTGCAGTATTCTACTATCAGAAAATTATATAGTCAACTGAAGTCATAACCCTAGTCTAGACTTAAAGGTTCATATCTTCACAATTGTTCATCGAATTTCAGTGATTCTAGTGGCATCACAAAGGTAATTCAAAGGTTTTTTCATTAGTCCATTCAATTTGATTAGTTTCAACTCTAGGTACTCTTGCATTAGATTTTTCAATTTGGTGCATTTGTTCAATAACTTGGATATCTTGAAGCTTGGGAAAAGAATTTTTGATTCGAGTGGCATCACTTCAGTTGCACATCATATTTGGAAGTCTTTATTTGCTATTGAAGGTCAGTTTCTTTGTATTTTTGGAGAAATTTGATAGTACATTATGGGGCTTCCATATACTCCTTCTCTGACTATGTTGCATAAGGGTAACTATAAATAATGGCAAGATGGAATCATCCACCATCTCCAATCACTAGATTTATTACCACATCTATATGGTATGGTTCCCCATCCAAGTGAAGGTATTCATCTACTTTCTTGGAGTTGTTGCAAATACACTGTCTTGGAGATCATAAAAATCCAAGTTGATTGTGATGTTTTGAGTACTATTGAACATTGTGATTGTCCTAACATCCTTTGGACTAAGCTTTGTGAGATATATGGAGGATCAAACACTCCACCCTTCCCCATGGTCATGATTCAAAATGTCATTCCTTAGATCAGGTACCCCATGATGATATTGTTGGGTAGGAGGTTGATTGCCTTGAATCTTCTGAAGAGGTTGACAAGGTTTCTTCAGATGTTTCTTCTCCATCAGAGATAGTTGGTATCCCTTCACATTCAGTGATTCCTTGTCCAGATTCATTGATTGAGGCTTCCATCATCATTCATCAAGACACATTTCCAGACTTGGCATCACAATATGAAAAAACACATTAGAAGGTGAAATGCAAGTAAGAACAAGGATTCCTCAAGAAATTCATTTGAATAGCAAAAGAGATATAATATGAAATGAAGAACACAATGAAATTTAAAAGCATATCAAATCCTATTCTAAAGCAAAAAAACTCCTAATCTCTTGAGGGAATTGGTGCCAATTTGATGTTAAAATTGGCCTTTCCCAACTCCAATGATGCAAGCTTGATGAATGTTGATGAATGATCCACTTTGATGAAGAATGTTGAGTGCTTCAATACCAAAACCTGCATAACCTAGCTAAGATTCAATGATAATGGATGGAATTTGCTAATAATTTGAACATAGTAAGTTTACTCAAATTGTGGATGATAAAATGAGGAGATTAGCCTCTTATTTATAGAATGCTAAGATGGATGAATGTCCAAAATAGAGCAATGTGGGACTAAGAATTAACCAATGGAAAAGTGTCACTTGTCAACCTATGAGTGGATGGAGGATGTGCAAGTTTTGAGGATTGTGCCAATAAATGCATATTTTTGAATTTTGAATTTGTTGAAATGGCATGCAAGAGGAAAGGAAGAATGCATTGAATGCCAATTGGCTCAAGGAAAAGGACATGTAAGAGAGAGTAAATGACTTGTTCGATGTACATGTCAACTTGGATTTTGAATTCAAACTTAAAGAATATTCCTTAAAAGATGCCTTGTTGACGAAAATAGAGATTTAATAAATCGATTAAATCTATTTTCATGTGCAAAAGTGAAAAACTGGGATGGGACATGAGGGAGATTAAATTAATTTTAGGTCATTAATTTAATGAGGGGGTTAAAAATGATGTGACCCTATTGGCTGCATTTATGGATTTATTTAAATCAAATAAAGGGTTTTTGATTTATTTAATTAAAAGAGATGATGTTAGATTAAATAAATAGGGTTTTAATTTATTTAATTGTAAGATAGACTTAGAGATTTAATCCAAATACAGAGTGTTATTTAATTAAATGGAGATAATTAGAATCAGAATGATTAATGTTCCCAGTATGTCGAGAAAGGAGCTTAGTTAGATAGTTTATTTGAATTAAGGAATATTGATGGAATTGTCCAGGATAAAGATTTGGTCTAAATGGGTTGAATAGAAGGATGATTAGGAATGAAATGATGTTGGTGGTCGGAGTTGAATCATATGTCAATGTTTGTTTTACATGTCTACATTTTGCCCTCTTTTGGAAACAATCTTGCTAAGTTCGTTGGTTCAAAGAATAAACGGTCTCGATCAAAGAAAAAAAAAATTGTTTTCAAAATCTTGCCCCACTGCTGCCCGGCGAGAGAAAACATGCCAATATATTGCCCCCTTGAGAGATTGGACGAAAATTTCAATTTTTGTGTGATCTCGTGAAAAAAAAAAAGGACAAGGTGCCCGATAGATCCAAAAAGGCTCAATTTCAAACATATCCTAGCAACAATAAAAATGATGTAAAACAAGCCTCAACTGGAAAAAAACAAGTTTAAGGGTCCAAAACCTTACCAGGGTAGCCAAACAAGGTGAAAAAACCCTAATTTTCAAGATTAACAAGGCCTCGAGGGGTCACTTTCAATTCATTTTCACACAGCCATCTAGCAACCTTGAGATTTGAGCTCTGACCTCTTGACGATATGGTGCAATGACAACTCTCGATGCACATTTCTGACCGAGTTCAAACATACCAGCGGCCACCTGACATTGGGGCACCAGTAAGTGATCCTCACTTGAGCTTTATTTCTCGTTTTTAGCGTTCATTTAATGCATTTAAAATTAGCTATTTAGTAGCGGCACTATATAGCGCCACTCAAAAATCAAACTGCGCTGCTCAGTGTCAAATTGTGCCGTGGTGGTGGATTTTGGAGTTTGGAAATGAACTCCAAACTCTGACGTTGAGGTCACAGCCTGCGGGGTCATTTCCAAAGTGTGACGCGGCGATGCTTTATCGATAGGAATCTTTTCAAACTGTACCGCTTGGAAGAAAATTGCACTGCAGCAGTGTGCTTTCGACATTTTGTGCCTCAGCATCGCAGTTTGATAAAAAATAAAACTGCAACGCCTTCACAGATAGTGACGCTAGAGTAATTTTTGAACGCTTGCCATGAAATTTTTCAAAAAAATTTAACATGATGACCCTTCCTGATGCAGGATGCAGTGAGGGAGTTGTATTCCTGAGAGCACAGGTCGCAGGATCTCTTCGATTACTTGCGAGACATGTGGTTGTGGCACATCGCATACACAACACCCGTGCATACCCATCTTGGGATGATGTCAGCGCTTGGTGAGAGATGGCACAGCGAAACCTCATCTTTCCACCTTCCTACTGGTGAGGCCACTGTCACATTGGAGGACGTGTGGCGAATTCTGAGATTGTTGATTCATGGTCAGCGCATTATTTTTGACATAGATGTCGGGCAGGACACCTGTCACACAATCCTTGCCACAGAGGACGTTATTATTTGTGAGTGTCAGATTGAGCTTGAGAGTCATAGGGCTCTCACCTCCCCCTTCTAATTGGTTGTACTTCAGTCCCGGTTGGGGACTCTACTGGGAGCGCATGGTGATGCGTGACAAGCCTACTTGTTTTGCTTGGGGGCCTATTCTTCTTGCTTCCCTTTACAGAGATTTACACGAGTACATCTACCTTGATGGCAGAGCACTCGAGGTAGGTGTCACACTTCTCCACATATAGTACAGGGCACATGGGTGTTTTTGTATTGAGTCCATTCTGATATTGATGGGGCACATTGATCCTGTTACTTCAACATTATAGAGGGTGGTTGTGCATCCACGAAGAAACGAGATTCCCTCTGGAGGAGGAGTCCTGGAACAAGATGCGAGTACCCTATAGCGTACCTTGAGTTAGAGCTTGAATGGTAGATGATCGAATCATATTTTCTTTGCCCGCCAGGACCGGTTTATGTAGGGGCGAGAGCATACTATGGTGGAGAGGTACCTTCTTGGTAACGTTCAACGATAGTTCGGCGAGCCATAGGACCAGCCGGACAATGATTATGTGGTTGTATTTTCCCACACCATGTCATAGGCTTCATGGGGGCAATACATTCCTACCTCAGAGAATGCGGTTGAGCTTTGAGCGGTTGGTGGCTGACCACGGGTTTATGATTAGAACCTCGGATCAGGGGATCACACAGGCCTCGAGAGATAGTTTAAAACTCCCTACAAATTGATAGTTCTGAAGCGGAGTCCCATTCCGACTGAGAGGATGAGGTAGAGGGGAGGGATGAGAGGAATAGGAAAATTGGCTGCAACCGAGTCAAGTTAAGGCCTCGGTTCTCTAGGGTGGGGTTGATGTCTTGAGATGTAGGATTAGCAACAAGTGCCAACTAGGTAGTAGGATCCTAGGAGTGGGTGTGCACCACCACGGTACGGTGAGGATCGACCTCAGGCTAACCCTCCCACAGAGCACAACCCAGTAGGGGCAGCTATCAGTGGAGATGGGATCTCGGAGATGGGCCAGTTAACGTTCAGGGAGCCAGTTCGAGATCGCGAGCCACTTGAGAGGGATCAAACGGTGAGAATCGAGATCAGGGGCAGAGATCGGCCGGCTATAAGAAGCGGTACCGGAGCTATAAGTTGCGGAGATGGGTTGGCGAAACCGATGGTTGAAACATGGCATACCTCCTCTGAAACTGATGTCCATTCAATCTTACAAGGAGGTCATCCGGGGCAGTTATTACGCGTACCATTTAATCATCCTTACCATGTCTAAGTAGAGTTGGCCCCGGACAACTTCGTGAGTGGAACCAAGCACAAAACAGGTCCACCGGTGGCGGGGTGAGAATTGTGAGACAAAGATGGTGAACTAACCCTTTTGATTGGGATGATACTTTGTACATATGGGCTCCTTTCTGATAGCCTGATGGGCCTTTTGTACTGATTGAAATACATGTACAATGATCTGATTTATTTTTGTACTATGACAGTTACACGATGATATATATATGAGATGAGCCAATTTTCATATGGAATGTAGATGTATCATTTATTTATATGTATGGGATGATTCTTCTATGCTATACAATGATGTTTAAAGATGTGATCGCGATGGTGCATTTCCTTTCTCTAATATTATGCATTACTTATTCAGAATCTTACTCATTATGATGTTTTAATTCATGATATGCAGATGGATTTATGAATGGATGATGATGATGATTTATATGATGATCTATTTATGTTGATGCAAATGATGATATGTGATATGAAATGTAATATGCAAAATGATATGTGAACTGTGTTGTTGTGCAGTTGTCGCACACACACCCCACTGAAAGCAGGGGCCCTCTTTCTATTTTGGTTTTGTTTTCTTGGCCCTTTCATTTTGAGGTTTTATCTTACTTTGGCATGTGCTAAATGTTTATTTTTATTGCCTAAGTGTCTCCCCTGAGTTATTTATTGAAGATCTTTGGTTCTAGATAAATTTTAGGTTTTTACTCGGATTCAGGATTTTCCACCCTCGTCGGATATTCCCGGATCCTGCTTGGACTCCGGCTGGACCCTGTTGTTCGGAGATTTTCGGTATTCGTGGATTTCCGCATGGGCCGGATTTTCCTGGATTCTGCCCTGTCATCAGATTCTCGGGTGTTCTGATTGTCTTATCGATTGCATTAATGACTTCGTACGTGCTTTGAAGGATGTATTTAACTTGATTTTTAAGGTCTTTTATGCTATCATGCTTCTTGCTTTCCATCATTTGAGATAAGGAGTTCTTTCTTGCGAATGATTGGTTGGGTTTTTGGGGCATTTGGGTTTGAATTGATCGATTTAGTGGTGATTTCTTGCACATTCTTGCCCCTATTCTTTGTGGACACCATTCTCTTCGCATTTGCTGATTCTAGGATCGATTTCTGCTTTATAATGGTATGTGTTTGATTTCTTTGCTTTGAATTGATGATTATGGATAGTGCGTTGATGTTATAAGAGCTTCTAGGACTTGAATTCCTGAATATTTGATCACTTCATGACTAGGGTTGCGTAGCATTGATTAATTTATGATCTCCCAAGTAATTTCTGAGTTTTTTGATCTGTTTGCATTTTGGTGAACTTACTTGAGAATCAAAAGTTTTTCCCCTAGTATGGTGTCGGCATTTGAATTACCTGAGTCGTAGGTTTTCCTATGTGTTAATGGCGGATGTATAGGGTTTAAACCTAGGGCATCGCCATTCATCTTTAGTTTGCTCTCAAATGGGCCTAGAACACAAAGAAAATCTTTTGAAGGTCCATGCATAAATTTCCCTAAGCTTAAATCGTTGAAATTCATGATTAATGAGATGTTTTGTGTGAAATCATGATTTCATGTCGCAATTCAGCTTTTGACCTCAGTCCGGGATTTCTCATTCCTTTGGTATAATCCATCTCTGGAAAATTTTCCCAAAATTTGGTGAGGTGCAATAAAATTATCGCTATCATATACACCATCGGCAAGACAAACATTCATCAGCAAGAGGTCATAGCAGGCTCCATTAGTCATACTGATATTCTTTTCCATCACTGAGACCACTAGCTGAATTCAAAACCTATCGCCGAAACATCCATTTGCCTCGATGAGACTCCCCCTCGTCAGCGAGACGTTACACCAAAACCACATAATTTTAGTGAAACCTCATCCGATGACATCCACTTTCGGTATGACCTCCCAGAAGTCGCCAAGACTTCTCAGCGAAATGATAGATTTTTGGCAAGCTGAGACGATTCTGCGGATTTCCACTAATGCTGGATTTTCCTGAAGTCCTTGGTTCCCTATTTTTTGCTGGATTTTGCGAAGTGTCTCTACCTTTGCAGAAATCTGTCTCTGGCGGATTTTCCCGAAATTTAGTGGAATGTAAGGAAATATGGAGTAGCATGATGTGTTAGTGATTTTCAATGCATTTTATTATTATTTCATGCTATCTTGTGATCTCCTATGAGGTTTGTTGATTGAAAATAATCAGATTTAATTGTTAGTAGGTGTTTGTTGATTATTCTGCTAGAATTCATCTGGCCTGGAATTTCCCGAAATTCCTCCCCGGCTCAAATTCCACGGATGGTTCTAAAACCTAAATTTTATCAAGATAATTTTATATGAATTGTAATAACACCTTGACTGTATGAGGTTCATTCTAATGGTGTTTTGATGGATTAACATTCCTTTCCTATGGTTTTTACTATGATTTCCATATTGAGTGCAGGCTGAATCTAGCAAGGCAGCAGTTGGGTCTTCAATGTCTGATGCCAAAAAGATTAAGATGGACATTAAGAGCAAGATCCCGAAGAGAAAAATCACTTCAGTTTAGTCGGAGGTGACTGATACAAATGTCAGATCATGGGATTATGAAGAATTTAAAGAAAGAATGGCAGCAAAGGATCTTCCTTTGGTGGATAGAAGAATGATGGAATCAGGCTTGTCAAATGTTGTCGGTTTCCCTTCTACGGGGCAGTGTTATGACCTAGTCCTTGAGTGTTCTAGGCACTATGATTAGGGTACACAAATAATTATTGGTCCTCAAGGGATGGTTGTGGAAAATCTAACCCCTATCTCCATTGCCCAAACATTTGATATGCTAGACAGGTCTCATGTGGTGGGATTCAGCATTGAGGCGGCTCAGGAGTTCTACGATGAGCAGACTGTGAAGTCACAACAGTTTATCAATTCCTGGCTAGAGAATTCTAAGTCTCACTATTCTAAATTACCCAAGTAGCTATTCAGGATAAAGTTCAAGAAGGAATATTATGACGCCATCACTCTTCTTAGCAGGGTGGTTGGATTGAAGAATGATGGCATGTTTGAGAATTGGATGTGCCATGTGATTGTAAGGATGGAGCAAGAGAAGATTAACTACTATTGGGCAGTGGTCACTAGTGGAGTAATTCACAAACAATTGTCCAATGTGTTGCAAACAAAGACCTTCACAATGACTTCATATTTGGTCTACGCACTTGCAAGATTCCACCCCTATAAAGGATTGAGTACAAGGGGCACCTTTGGATAGGATATCATCTATGAGGTTTACCCTTAGTTGCATCTAGGAAGCTCGAGCTATAGGAGGGTGAATGATGCATTTACCATGCATATCACTAGATTTCTTCAAGGTGCGGAGCATGTTAGGATTTCAGATCAAGCAAAAGAACTCATCAAGAAATATGGGGCATGGTTTATTCAATTCCCAACTTTCTCCTACATTCGGATTCATGGCTGCCAGAGAGCTCCATACCGACTTCCAAGATACCCTACCGATCACATTCTACTATTGGAGGTCACTAGGCAGATTTGTGACTTTGATGCCATTGTCAAGAGGGACAAGCATAAGACTGGATTTGGTGGAGACTTCCCTTGGAGAATTGGTACTGGAGAGGCTTGTCCTTCGATTGGTTCTGCCTAAGCTTCAGAAGAAGAAATGAGTACTCTTGGCTTGTCTTTCCACTCCAAGAGGTTCAGATTTGATATTACAGAAGCTCAAAAGAAGGCCAGCAAAGAGTATAGCCATAAGGTGAATTTGGAGGACTACTAGGCCAACTGCAGTGATGAATTTGAGGTCGGAAAGAATAAATTCTCCCAGTTTCCAGTTGAGTTAGTTCGATTGTATAATGTAAAGGCAGTTCTTGATCAATTGGAAGATGATGGAAACTTGATCCAGGATCATGCTTATGAGGCAATAAAAGATAGACCAATTGGTGTTGTGGATTGGTTAGAGGAGGAAAAGATAGAATTGAAACAACTAGTGGATCTAGTTATCAAATTTACTAGGATGTGGCTAAAGTATAAGCTATGGGAGCTAGAAAATAATGGTGTACAGTGCACCTATGCACTAATGGGAGATTTGGATCCCCACTCCACCTCCAAAGAATCTACCAAATAGGATCCTAAGGGCAAGGGTAAGTTGGATTCTCCATTCAAAATCAAAATTAAAGGTGTTCAAGAGGAGGAGGTCCAAGGGACAGAAAAATAGAGAAAGCCAAAGGCTAAGAAGAGGACAAGGACTAGGAAGTCTGAGTAGAAAGAGACTGAAAATTAGGGTCCTGAGGTTGATGTGTCGGTGTCCAAGAGGAGAAGAATCATAAAATTGTCAGAGAAGGCGAGCTCCAAGGTAGGGGAGGAAGAAGTTACCCCACTAGTGGTAAATGTTGAAATTTTGGGAGAGAAGGCCAAGGTGTATACAAGGAGGTGCATGGGACTCCTTCTCCCAAGGATGCGTACCCACAAGTGCATCTCCGTGCTGGTTTCTCGTGAGGAGCGCGATGATGATGTGTCTTCCACCTGGGCGAACCCCAAAGCAAACCTTAGTGAGTCAAGATGTCAAATCATCACCCGATAACGTGGCTGGAGAGGAGCCAGCCGCGATTCCGCGCGTGCATTTGCCGGCGATAAATGGCCAACTCCCTGGCTGCATGGGCGCTTTATCCCCGCCAGAACCTAAGAATTCGTTCGTGCCGAAGGACTCACCGTAAACAAAGAGAGTGAAGCAGCAATGCCGATGTATAGCGAAAGCAAAGATGCATGAGACTCGATAAACGTAATTTGAGTGGAGGAAGTACGATAGTAGGGCTGGATGGAACACTCAACGTCCTTGGCTGCCTGGTCACACCTTGAAACCCCTTTGGTGTCACTCTCCACCTTCTTAACCTATAGGCCCTATTGTTGTTATTCACCCCTAGTTCTCCTGGCCAACCCTACTATCATCTACATTCCCCTAACCAAGCCAATCTTGGTGCTTTCTCCTCCATTCTCTGCTTAGCCCTTAATCTTCCTAAAGGCTAGCTAACCCTCCAGAACTCACTAACTTGTTGCAGGGGCATGGGGTGTCTTCTATAGCTTCAAACCCATCCCTTTATGGTTCCTGGTCATTCACCAATCTTCATTTCTCCATCGTTCTCACCAAACCCTATTCTAGGGTTTAAAAAGGGCTAGTAGCCCTTGAGCCCCAATTAGGCCTCCTAACCCCAGAAAGTAGGCTTAAACTTCCAACTTTTCTAAAGAACTTCACAAACTTCCTTCTGAGACCCTAGTTCATTTTCAAACCTCTCAAGGATTTTTAAGGTTTCAGGCTTTCTCAGTCCGTACATAGGCGTAACCCTTATTTTGTGAGAATTAGGGCTTTTTAGGCCATTTCTTGACCTCACTGTGAACTGTTTGTTTCTTTCAACCACCAAATGGACTGGTGAAGACTTTTCCTTCTTTCCAAACCTTTTTAAGGTTTTCTGCTTCCACCACACACCTTGGTTGATAGGGAATTAACACCCTTGCAACATTAGGGCTTGGTTTGCACTGTCTTTCCTAGCCAGGCACAGTCAAGCTCACCTAGGAGAAGACCTTTACCATGTAACCATGCTTCCTACAATCTCCTAAACCTATCCTATATACAAGCATGGATCTTAGCCTCATTCCCCACAGTTGTACACTAGGTATAGTGGAAAACAGAGGTCTAAGACTCCATGAATAACAGTCTACTAAAACTGATCAGTAATAAAAAGAATAAAAACCTACTAAGAACAAAGCTATGCAATGATGAAACAACACCACCAATGACCACACAAAGCTTGTAAGATAGATACCACACATTCCACACACTGCTCAAAACCTGGAACTCTCCATTAACACACAATTAAGTACTAAAAACAAGAAAATTGCAAGAAATTCAATGCTCTTTCATTTGAACGGTAAATTCAAAGAAATACAATGTTTTTTCCAACCCTCATTCCAGTTTGAGGACTACCTTTTAAAGGATTCCAAGGTGGTTACCTCTCGCTTGGTCGGACATAACCACCCTATTAGGCCAAAATTGCATAATTACAACATTTTGGCTTTATTTCCCAAATTCTAGTGATTCCTAGTGAAAAGAAATTGTGCAACTCATTCAATCTACCATATGATACTAATCAACCTTCATCCTAACATCTTCTAACATCTCTAACTCAAAATCAAATGGTCAACATGACCTTGAAGTATTAAAGTTTCAAAATTTAATGCTAGGCTTCCAGATTTTCCTAGTGCTACTTGATGTTGCCTTGGTGCTCCTACACCATTCTCCCCCTCTCAGCCCAAACACTAAGGAATGGAAGGCAAGACCAATGACAGGTCAATGCCAAACTTCTTGAACTGGCATTCTTGTACCCATGTAGCTTATGATTCATGCTTGTTCTTCCACTTGATAAGGTGCTCCATGTACACCTTATGTCTTGTAGCCTTCTTCACTCATGACTCCAAGATATGCTCTGCCTGAGACTTGTCTTTCTTGACTCAGGTAAGCATACCGCCTGATGTCCTTTAAAGATCTCCCAACCTGCTCTGATCCACATCACGGACGCCCCTTATACTTGATCAAATCAGCTACATTGAACACTGGAGAGATACCTAGATCGGTAGGTAACTCCACCTTGTATGCATTTTTCCCATACTTGGCCAATATCTTGCATGGAACCACTCTCTTCATCTGCAACTTGGTTGACATTCGCTCAAGAACCTTGATTTTGTTAAGGCGAACCATAAATACAGTCCCCTACTCTGAAATTCGTACCATCTTCCTCGACATCTACCTCTTCAAATTTTGTGTAGCCTCAGTGACTGTCTTCTTCACCTCAAGCCCCCTCAATCTCCTTTCCATGGTCAAACCAAGTTCCTCTCGTGATGTCCACTTCTTTGTTCCATAGCTCCAATATCTCTAAGCTCACATATGCCTCTTGGGTGCATCCCATACACAACTTCAAAAGGACTCTTCCCTGTGGTCCAGTTCACACTATCATTGTATGCATACTTATCTTGTGAGATAACCATATCCCATGTCTATCCATATTCTTTAGTTAAGCACCTTAAAAGGTTACCTAGCACCCTATTAACCACCTTTGTTTGACCATCGGTCTGAGGATGGTAAGTTGATCCAAATGATAAATTGGTACCTAATCTACTCCATAGAGTCTTCCAAAAATGACTCATGAACTTCACATCCCTGTCTGAAACAATGCTCAAAGGCAATCCACATGGATCTTACAACTTCCTAGTTAGTAGATTGAGCTATGCAACTGCATCATGAGTAGTTTTGTAGGGAATAAAATGACTCATCATACTAAATCTGTCTACCACAACATAAACACTGTCAAAACCAGTCTTGGTCTTAGGAAGGCCTACCAAAAAATCCATGCTCACACACTCCCATGGTTCCAGGGTTCTGTAGCTGACAGACTGCACAGTTCCTCCCCTTAGCTCCCTTCTATACACACAACACATTGTCTCCACATAATTCTAACATCTCTTGCCAACTTAGTCCAAGCATTGTGAATCTTTGCACTAGTTCTAAAGTCTTATTAATACCAAAATGCCCACTAAGACTGCCATTATTATTTTCTTGAATCAGATTTTCCCTCATTGACCCTCTTGGAACACATAACTGATTTCCCTTAAACAATAACCCACTTTTCAATGTATACTCTGAGTATTGACTATGGAAATGGTTCTCAAAGTTAGAACATACCTTATAGACCTCTACAAAGTCTTCTTCTTCCCCATAGAGATCCTTGAAACTCTCTATGCCAATGCTCTTGATCTGTATCTCTTGCACAGTAAACAATCTCCTGCTTAGTGCATCTGCTACCTTGTTTAGCTGTCCCTTCTTGTGCTTGATGGTGAAGGTAAAAGCTTGGATGTATTCCATCCATTTCAAATGCCTATTACTCAACTTCTCTTGATCGTTGAGAAACCTAAGTGCCTGATTGTCAGTAAAGACTACAAACTCCTTGGGTAGAAGGTAATGCCTCCATTTCCTAAATGACTGAACCAAAGCATAAAGTTATAAGTCATAGGTTGAATACTTATTCTTTGCTTCATTGAGCTTCTCACTAAAGAAGGCTATAGGCCTGCCCTCTTGACTTAACACTCCTCCTACTACCACTCCACTAGCATCACATTCAACAGTGAACAATTTGTCAAAACTAGGTAACAAAAGAATAGGTTGAGTTGCCACCTCTTGTTTTAGTTTCTCAAACCCTTTCTCAGCTTCTTGAGTCCACACAAACTTAGCTTTTAAACCACCCTTGATTGTCTCGAGAACTGGTGCACATATACCACTAAAGTTCCTTATGAATTTCCTATAAAATTGAGCCAATCCATGAAAACTTCTTACCTCTATCCCTGTGGTTGGTGTAGGCCAGTTTAGGATGGCTTTCACCTTGCTTGGATCCATCTTCAATGATCCTTTGGACACTACAAAACCCAGATAGACAAGCTCTTGCTTAAAGAACTCACACTTCTCTAGATTGATTTCCAACTTCTCCTCTTGCAACCTTCTAAGAACCATCTCCACATGTTTTAAATGCTCTTTTGTTGTCTTGTTGTATATAAGGATGTCATCAAGATACACTACCACAAATATCCCTGTAAAGTCTTTAAGCACTTCATTCATGAGCCTCATGAATGTGCTAGGGGCATTAGAGAGGCCAAATGGCATAACTCACCACTCATATAACCCATCATTTGTCTTAAAAGTTGTCTTCCACTCATCTCCATCCTTGATTCTGATCTGATGGTATCCACTCTTGAGATCCAACTTGGTGAAGTACTGAGCTCCTCCAAGACAATTTGTCAAGTCTTCAATCCTAGGGATAGGGAATCTATATCTGATTGTGATTCTATTTATTGCTCTAGAATTAGTGCATAACCTCCACTTACCACCTTTCTTTGTTGCTAAAACCACTGGTACTGCACATGGGTTGATGCTCTTTTGAATCAATCCTTGATCCAATAATTCTTGCACTTGCCTAGCTACCTCCAGATTCTGATCTGGTGTAAGCTTGTATGCTGCTTTGTTAGGTAATGAGGCTCCAGGTATGAAGTCAATTTGATGACTTATGGCTCTCTTTGGTGGTAGAGTTGCAGGTGTACCATCACTGACAATGTCCTTGAACTGATCCAACAACTTTAGGACTGCTCCGGGTATGACTGTCTTTGCAGCCTTGTCTTCTTCTTTAGGTTGTAACATGACCACATATCCTTCACCCTCTTGATTTTGGTTGTTGAGGAACTCTTTCCCACTACTCAACATGATGTTTGGTGTCTTTGACTGTCCTTCTTCCTCTTCTATCAGTGACTGCAACTTAAATGTCTTCCCATCCTTCTTCAAAGAAATGTTCTCTTTTCCATCATACATGACACTTCTATCATACTGCCATGGTCTTCCCAATAGTAGATGGCATGCATCCATGGGTAAAACATCACAAACCAACTTGTCTTTATATCCTCCAATGGAAAACTCCACTGTTACTTGCTCATTCACTAAAACACTTTTCCCTTTGTTTAGCCATGTGACCTTGTAGGGGTTAGTATGGGGTACCTTCTCCAATTTCAGTTTCATTACTGCCTCCTCTGAGATTATATTGTCTGTTAAACCTGAATCTACTATGACCATGCATACTTTACCAAGTATCTTGCACCTTACTCTAAATAGAGCTCTCCTTTGTTTTGGTTCTTCCTTGACCGGTTGTCTGATCAAAACTCTGTTGAACATCAGATTCTATCCTACCTCAGATTCAATATGACTAATCTCAGATGACTTAGAACTCATGGTTTCCTCTTGTGCATAAGCTACTCTCTTCTCATTACTTCATGAAGATGCTTTCTCCAGGCACCTATAAGCAGGATGACCTGCTTGTCCACAATGGTAGCATTTCATGTTTGCAAAGTATGAATTGCTCCTGCCTGCTCCTCTTCCTTTGTTTGTGTAAAAAGGTAGAAGGGGAAAAATGAATTAAACTATGCATCTATGCTTCTAAATAAGATAATTGCATCTAAGATTATGAAATTTAAACTAATTTAAACTACAAAATCTACAGAAATTTATCCTATTGCTCTCTAACTCTAAAGACTTCTCTAATTTACTTGGCTCTCAGATTTGTAAGCTAATTAAATTATTAAAGTGACACTTAGAGAATGAGAAATGAGATTATGCTATTCTATTATGATCTAAATGTGCAAGCTCTATTCTAATGGCAACCATGACTGTAAATGCTGATGCTTGATGGATGCTGGATGGTTGCTTCAATGCTAGATAGTTTGGATGCTTGAGCACTTTGGAAACCTGCAGAGTAAGATTGAATTAGTTGGGATCCTTTTCTTGTAGCCTAAGAGCTGTATTTATAGCTTTCACGGCAGCACAATTGCACAGGAAACTGGGATGAGGGGCTGTGATTTCCTCTGGAGAATCCAAAGGCATGGGATGAGAAGAAGGAGTTGATCATGGAGAATGGTTTCTCCCCATGAAAACACCAGGCAAGATAAGAGGGAAGGTGGGTGGAAGGTTGTTGAGAGAATTTCTTGCAGGTTTGTCCTTGAAGCTTTTCCCGTGAATGGCAATGCCATTAATTTGATTGGTGAGAAATAAATTTTATTGGTGAGTGAATAGTGTAAATTTTATGCATAAATTTAAATATTTTTAATTTATTTAAATTTAGCAAAATGAGGAATAAATAATTTAATAAATCAAACTATAGGGTTTGTTTTATTAAATTAAAAGAAGAATGATAATTAAATAAAAGATTTTTAGCAATCTTTATTTAATTAAGAAGAAATGTGATTTTAAATAACACAATTTATTTAAATTGTGTATTAATTTTAAGATAGAAGAAATAATGATAACAATTAAATAAAACAAAGTTTTTAATTTTGTTTATTTAATTAAGAGAGAAATAATATGATAAAAATGATAATAATTAAATAAAACAAAGTTTTTAATTTTGTTTATTTAATTAGGAGAGAAAAATAGAAGAATTATAAATGAACTTAATATAAATAAATATTTCTATTTATTTACTAAGTAGAAGAATTTAAGATTAATTAATCAAATAAGTCGTATTCAATTAATTAGATTCTCCAGACCATTTTTAGGTGTCTACATTTTGCCCCTCTTTGAAGTGATGTGTTTACGCAGTGCTTCAAAGAATGATTTTGCCTCAACTGTCAGTATTGACGAAAGGTTTTAAAGCATGCCCCAGACTTGCCCCAGATGATGAATTTTGAAATGATAGTGATATATGCCCCCTCGGGAGATAAATTGATGAATTTTGAATTTCATGATTGATTATGATGATGATTTGATGATAGAGAAACGATTTATCTCCCGATAAAGAAATATTGATTCCTCCAGTTGATTATGATGATGATTGATGATCACGTTAGCTGATTGTTGATCCTGATAGATTTGAACATTATTGATCTCATGATAGGTGAGATTCAATGATAGATTAATGATTGATTAACCTCATGATAGGTGAGGATCAATGATAGATTAATGATTGATTAACCTCATGATAGGCGAGGTTAATGATAGATTGATGATCACAAGATTCAAACAAAGCTGATTAGATTTGATTGATTGATAGACTTATTGATTGATGTTGATTGATTTGATAAGATTGTTGATTTGTGATTTGACTTCACTCATTGATTGATATGCCCCAGTATAAGATCAATTACTGTACTGGGACTTGATGATGCAAAATGATGAATAGAATAGGGGATGGGATGAGGAAGAGATAATGAAAGGAGAAGATGAAAAGTAAGTAAGCACAAATGGATTCAAGGATAAACGTGATGTTTCCCCGGTCAAGTTGCAAGCCAAGATTGATTGATGATGATGATAAGAGTGTTGTTGATGAGGGAAGGATACATCCCGAAACAACACAAAATGATAGGGAAGGATACATCCTGATGATGATGATGATGATGATGATAAGAGTGTTGTTGATGAGGGAAGGATACATCCCGAAACAACACAAAATGATAGGGAAGGATACATCCTGATGATGATGATGATGATGATGATTGGATAAAGGCTTGTAATAAGGATGGGAACAAAACCAAGGATGTTATTAAATGATTTGTGCTAGACTTAATAGATTAAGATTGGATGGAATTTGAGATGACTGAAATGAAAGAAAATGATTCAGAAAGAGATGATATCCTAAGAAATATTGAAGAGATGGTGATATGATGTAGAAAGGGAATACATATAGCTTTTGAGATTGAAATTTGGTAGCTTTTGAAACAATCTATAAATGCATATGCAAGACTAATATGGATGCAATCTATTTTAACCATGCAATTCTAAGTGTCATTTCAATAATCTTTTGATTTTGCTTTGTATCATCACTGAGCTTTATTTTAAAATGTTAAAAGTGAATACAAGCATCAATGATATGAGATAGACCAATGATGACTTGAGTATTTCTTTCATGCTTTTTGATATTGCAAGCGAACACAAGCATCATGGTATAAGATAGACCAATGATGAACTGAGCATTTCTTGCGTAAACAAACAAGAATTAATCATTTTCTTAAGTGAATTTGAATGTCATCCATGATATTTGATAGAGCACTTCCCATGACAATTCACAAAATAATAACGACTAACTCACAAACAACAAACAAAGAAAGGGTATCATTCTTCTTCCTTACTTCTCTAGTTCAATACATCATTGAGTAGCTCCAAAGATATGATAATCAAATGATAAAATGAAAAGCACAACAATTCAAATTCTACTTAATGTATTTTCAAATCATTATTCAGATTAGATCATCAGTGTTGAGATGTGTGTGCTGATGTGTGCATGATATTTCCAAACATTTTACCAAATGATGTGACCTAAAGACCTATCATAGGGGTCTCAGGGACTGATCAAAGATTAGTCTTGCCTACGTTATACACGCAGAGACCACATAGTTCGACTGACACAGACTCCACTTTTGACTAATGTAGACTCTATTTTGATTTTCTGATGTTTTTGGATTTTGGATTTTCTGATGTTTTTGGATTTTGGATTTTCTGATGTTTTTGGATTTTGGATTTTCTGATGTTTTTGGATTTTGGTGTATTTTCTGATGTTTTTGGATTTTGGATTTTCTGATGTTTTTGGATTTTGGTGGATTGCCACTTGATGTTGTCATGTTTGACTGTCCTTCCATGCAAGCGGAAAGTCTACTTGTACTAGATAACACTAGGATGTTGCCCCCAAGCTAGGGTAAAACATGGTATCCCTGCTACGATATGGATAGTGATAATCTCAACTGATAGACGAAAATGATATGAAAGGAAACAATCGTAACAACACTGTACCCAGTAGATAGAGGAGTTTGGTGAAAATCACAAGTAACGCCTGTTTGCCAGGTTTTCATCACTTGTTTTTTTTTTATTGTGTCCTCTTTCATTTTCCTTTGTATTTTGTATTTGTATTTTTTTGTATTTTCCTTTTTGTGATCATGTAGCTGTTTGCTTGATTTTTCATCGAATAACTATTGACCGTGCACTAGATATCCTCAAGTGTAGAATCACCTGAGATGAATGTTGTACATGGGCTCCTCCAACATATCTCCTTCTGGTGTAGACAGTCGGTATGCTCCTGATCCATAGACTGAGATAATGACATAAGGCCCTATCGGTTGGTTCCGAAACTTTCCCTTCTTTTCTCTATACGCGGGGAACACAGGAACCGAAGTAGGACCGATCTCCGTCACAGAGGCCTACAGGCTTAACCCTATGATTATAGTTCCTAGACATCCTTTGTTGATAGGCTATCAAATGATTGACAGCTTGTTGTCGATGTTCATCAAGTAGCTCTAATTCCTGAAGTCTAGAGACCCTATAATGTTCATCTGAAATGAGTCCCTTTAGTGAGACTCGAAGGGATGGAATTTCTACCTCAATAGGTAGTATTGCTTCTGATCCATAGACAAGAGCATATGGTGTAGCTCCTGTTGGTGTTCTGATACTAGTCCTATAAGCCCAAAGAGCAGGATTTAGCTGAACGTGCCAATCACGTCCCACTTCATTTACAGTCTTCTTGAGAATCTTTAGGATTGTTTTGTTCGAAGCTTCTGCCTGCCCATTACCTTGAGGGTAATACGGGGTTGAAAAGCGATGTTGAATGTGGAACTTTTCACACAGCTCTTGGACGTCTTGGTTTTTGAAAGGCCTGCCATTATCTGTGATGATTGACTGGGGTATCCCATATCTACAAATGAGATAATTAAGAATGAAAGATGATATTTGCTTTCTAGTGATTGTGGTTAAAGGAACTGCCTCCACCCATTTTGTAAAATATTCGGTTGCTGTGATAATGAACTTGTGTCCATTCGATGAAGATGGGTGAATTTTCCCTACCAGGTCTAATCCCCACTGACAGAAAGGCCATGTAGTTGCGAATGGATGCAGCTCCTGTGCTGGTGCATGTATAAGATTGCCATGGATCTGGCATTTTGAACATCTTTTGACAAACTGATAAGATTCTTGTTCCATGTGTGGCCAGTAATACCCCAAACGAAGGAGTTTCTTGGCTAAAGATAATCCACTTGAATGTGTTCCACAAATTCCTTCATGGACCTCATTTAAAGCGGAAGCGGATTCATCATGTTCTAAACAACGTAAAAGAGTACCATCTAGGCCTCGACGGTAAAGGGTGTCGGCAATAATGGTATGTTTGGCGGATTGGCGTATGAAGTTGCGCTTTTGGTTGCGAGAAAGATCTGGTGGTAAGATATTATCTTTTAGATAAGCATAAATATCTCCATAAATGGAAGATTGGGCACTATCCAAAAGGCTAATGGTTTGGGATTTGGGATTTGCGTATGCAGGATTTGATACTTGTTCTACAATAAATCGATAACGATCTTGCATTTCAGGCATTTGTAGAAGAGATGCTATTGTGGCC
>VDFB02058242.1:625057439-625314206 GCA_007258455.2 Sequoia sempervirens
AAAACTCACGATCCCATGAAAACTTTCATGCCGATTCCTGTACGACACGATTTTCAAAAAATTAGCAAAATATGGGGTAAAGCCCCACAATGGGTGCCAAATTGTAAGCTGTAGAAGGGGAAAAACAAATTAAACTATGCATCTACGCTTCTAAATAAGATAATTGCATCTAAGATTAAGAAATTTAAACTAATTTAAACTACAAAATCTACATAAATTTATCCTGTTGCTCTCTAACTCTAAAGACTTCTCTAATTTACTTGGCTCTCAAATTTGTAAGCTAATTAAATTATTAAAGTGACACTTAGAGAATGAGAAATGAGATTATGCTATTCTATTATGATCTAAATGTGCAAGCTCTATTCTAATGGCAGCCATGACTGCAAATGCTGATGCTTAATGGATGCTGGATGGTTGCTTCAATGCTGGATAGTTTGGATGCTTGAGCACTTTGGAAACCTGCAAAGTAAGATTGTATTAGTTGGGATCCTTTTCTTGTAGCCCAAGAGCTGTATTTATAGCTTTCACGGCAGCACAATTGCACAGGAAACTGGGATGAGGGGCTGTGATTTTCTCTGGAGAATCCAAAGGCATGGGATGAGAAGAAGGAGCTGATCATGGAGAATGGTTTCTCCCCATGAAAACACCAGGCAAGATAAGAGGGAAGGTGGGTGGAAGGTTGTTGAGAGAACTTCCTACAAATTTTCCCTGAAGCTTTTCCCGTGAATGGCAGTGCCATTAATTTGATTGGTGAGAAATAAATATTTATTGGTGAGTGAATAGTGCAAATTTTATGCATAAATTTAAATATTTTTAATTTATTTAAATTTAGCAAAATGAGGAATAAATAATTTAATAAATCAAACTATAGGGTTTGTTTTATTAAATTAAAAGGAGAATGATAATTAAATAAAAGATTTTTAGCAATCTTTATTTAATTAAGAAGAAATGTGATTTTAAATAACACAATTTATTTAAATTGTGTATTTAATTTTAAGATAGAAGAAATAATGATAACAATTAAATAAAACAAAGTTTTTAATTTTGTTTATTTAATTAAGAGAGAAATAAAATGATGAAAATGATAATAATTAAATAAAACAAAGTTTTTAATTTTGTTTATTTAATTAGGAGAGAAAAATAGAAGAATTATAAATGAACTTAATATAAATAAATATTTCTATTTATTTACTAAGTAGAAGAATTTAAGATTAATTAATCAAATAAGTTGTATTCAATTAATTAGATTCTCTAGACCATTTTTAGGTGTCTTTTGAACCTCCTTGAGGTCCTCTACCCCTATTGTATCCTCCTCTAGAAGATGTTTCACCTCCATGATCTATGAGTTTAGACTCTTCTTGGTTCCTTTGGTCATTTCCTCTACCTTGGTAGCCACCTCGCTGAAAATCAGGGTCCTGAGGTTGATGTGTCAGTGCCCAAGAGGAGAAGAATCATAAAATTGTCAAAGAAGGCGAGCTCCAAGGTAGGGGAGGAAGAAGTTACCCCACTAGTGGTAAATGTTGAAAGTTCAAGAGAGAAGGCCAAGGTGTATACAAGGAGATCTGGGACTCCTTCTCCCAGGGACAGTGTACCTAAGGCAGATCTCCCTCCGGTGGTTTCTCATGAGGAACAGCATGATGATGTGCCTTCCACTCATGAACCTCAAAGAAAACCTAGTGAGTCAGAAGATGTTGAAGATCATCGGGATACTGAAGGAGAGGAGTTTCATGAAGGTGATCTCCATAGTGCAGAGGAAGAAGTTGAAAAGATAATACAATCCCCTTTGGTTGCATATGTGGATTCCCCTATTAGAACTGAAGAAGTCCCTCCAAGAGAAGAGGAAACAATGAAGGATCCATCACCTAAACAAGAGGAAGAGCATGTTGAGGAGAAGGAAAGCAAGACAGATGAGACTCCTGATAAATAGAATTTGAGTGAGGAAGCATGATAGGGTAGGGTTGGATGGAACACACACTGTCCCATGCTCTGGGTCACACCTTGGCAAACCCCTTTGGTGTCACTCTCCACCTTCTTAACCTATAGGCCCTATTTTTGTTAGGCACCCCTGGTTCTCCTGGCCAACCCTACTATCATCTACATTCCCCTAACCAATCCAATCTTGGTGCTTTCTCCTCCATTCTCTACTTAGCCCTTAATCTTCCTAAAGGCTAGCTAACCCTCCAAACCTCACTAACTTGTTGCAGTGGCATGGGGTGTCTTCTATAGCTTCAAAACCATCCCTCTATGGTTCCTGATCATTCACCAATCTTCATTTCTCCATCGTTCTCACCAAACCCTATTCTAGGGTTTAAAAAGGGCTAGTAGCCCTTGAGCCCCAATTAGGCCTCTTAACCCCAGAAAGTAGGCTTAAACTTCCAACTTTTCTAAAGAACTTCACAAACTTCCTTCTGAGACCCTAGTTCATTTTCAAACCTCTCAAGGATTTTTGAGGTTTCAGGCTTTCTCAGTCCGTACATAGGCGTAACCCTGATTTTGTGAGAATTAGGGCTTTTTAGGCCATTTCTTGACCTCACTGTGAACTATTTGTTTCTTTCAGCCACCAAATGGATTGGTGAAGATTCTGCCTTCTTGCCAAACCTTTGTAAGGTTTTCTACTTCCACCACACACCTTGTTTGATAGGAAATTAACACCCCTGCAACGTTAGGGCTTGGTTTGCACTGTCTTTCCTAGTCGGGCACAGTCAAGCTCGCCTAGGAGAAGACCTTGACCATGTAACCATGATTCGTACAATCTCCTAAACCTATCCTATATACAAGTATGGAGCTTAGCCTCATTCCCCATGGCTATACACCAAGTATAGTGGAAAACAGAGGTCTAAGACTCCATGAGTAACAGTCTACTAAAACTGATCAACAATAAAAAGAACAAAAACCTACTAAGAACAAAGCTATGCAATGATGAAACAACACCACCAATGACCACACAAAGCTTGTAAGATAGATACCACACATTACACACACTGCTCAAAACCTGGAACTCTCCATTAACACACAATTAAGTACTAAAAACAAGAAAATTGCAAGAAATTCAATGCTCTTTCATTTGAACGGTAAATTCAAAGAAATACAATGTTTTTTCCAACCCTCATTCCAGTTCGAGGACTACCTTTTAGAGACTTCCAAGGTGGTTACCTCTCCCTTGGTTGGACATAACCACCCTATTAGGCCAAAATTGCATAATTACAACATTTTGGCTTTATTTCCCAAATTCTAGTGATTCCTAGTGAAAAGAAATTGTGCAACTCATTCAATCTACCATATTCTACCGATCAACTTTCATCCTAACATCTTGTAACATCTCTAACTCAAAATCAAATGGTCAACATGACCTTGAAGTATTAAAGTTTCAAAATTTCATGCTAGACTTCTAGATTTTCCTAGTGCTACCTGATGTTGCCTTGGTGCTCCTACACCAAAGCACCTAAAGGTCAACAAGAAGAGGAAAAATAGGCTGAGGTGCAATTGGAATCCACTATCCTTGGTTGGTTGGAAAAGGAGATAAGGAGAAAACAAGTTGTTCTGGAAGATATTCCACCGATTTGGGATGCACTACTAGCCAAGATTGGAAAAGACAAAGGTAAGAAGAAGGCTAGGGTGATCTCAAGGATTGAAAGAAATGAAGCTCATGACAGGGTTGTTCACATTGCAACCCCTACTCTAGATAAAAATAGGGATGATGTGGCTAGAAAAGATTATAATGTTCAGACTTTCAATCTTGGGCCTACATCTGTTGAGCAGGATATTGAGGATTACCAGGGTTCTAGTGCAGTCATCTTGGGTAGGTTGAGGAAGGAAATAAAGACCAAGTAGGAGCTAAAGAAAGAAAATGAGAATCTCAGGAAATGCTTGGAGGATTTGATGAAGCCCCTGCAATCTATTAATCCCTCAGTTTCTGTTGCAAAACCTTTACCTCAGGAGACCATTATTGGGCTTGAAAAGATGAAGGCTTCCACTCTTGCCACTGCAAATTGGTTGCAAGGGGTGTGAACCAAGGGTAATGAGGCTATCAAGGAGATTTTGTCAACTGGAAAGGATGTTGTCATGGAAACTGATTGGTTGAAGGTGGTGTTCGCACAAGATAGGGAAGATACAGATCTTTTACTGCAGAAAACTAGAACTATCATGGAGTACACCTAGGATAGGAGGGTAAGTGATGGAATTCTTCCTTCCTCTAGAGCTGCTAAACCATGGGAGTGGTATGAGGCATCGCAGATTAGGCAGAAAGTGTTGAAGAAGATTTACAAACAAAGGAGGTAGATCAATGACACCCTAACTGGGGTTTATAATGGTTGGATTGCTTTTTGCGAAATTATGACAGGAAGAAGGAAGATTGCACCCAAGTACCTGAGTTTGGAACAGTTGAGGAAATGGTGGCATGATGTTTACGCACCAAATAATGATGATTTTGTCTCTGAGCATCAGTTAGATGATGCGGCCATATACATTATTGTCATTGATAAATACCTAACATACAAGGTGGATTGGGATAGGTCGGTAAAGCAATCAAGGGAGGAGATTGCATCAATTGAAGGATGACTTAGGGTTTTTCCTTTACCACCTGTGGCCGACTTGGATGGGGTGTTCTTGAAAGTCCATGAAGGGCCAGATTGGAATAGAGACAAAGGGGAAGGTAGTTAATGCCCAACTACATCAAGATTTGTGCTTCCCCATTATCACACCCTGCATTGGTCCGAGCTATATTGGGAATCCCAGGCCGACCTGGGTGTAGTTCGCGCATTTAATGCATTCCTTCATTTCATTTGACTTTCTCTTGGTCGACTGGTGGTGCTTAATTAATGATGCGAAACTCTTGCTTGGCCGGCGGGTTTTCTGGGGGTATTTTATATATTTGGCATTTCGCCTCATTTGTAAGGGTTAGAAAATAGAAGTAGAATAGAGAAAAATAGTTAGAAGCGAATCAAGTGGGGCAAGATAGCGAGTAGGTATTCTTAAGAAAATATTGTAACAGAAAGCTAGAATTGTTGCTACAGTGGACAATTTGAATGCAAGAAATGACATTGTGATTTGGTGCCATAATTGTATTCTCTTGTTTTGCATGGTTCTTGTTATTCCATCTTTAAAATTGTTTTGAGGAGGTTAATATTTAGATTAGATTCGATTCAATAATGTTCATGATTTGATACTTGAATTGTTGCAGAAATCCCTTAGTCCATACTTTTCGCAACCAACTGATTGTTAGTTGATTTGCAAAGTTAGCCTGGACTTCATATTCGTTGTGCTTAGTTCAATTGTGAATATTTGTTCATTTCAATTGTAATAGGGTTGTTTGAATGAATGTTCATGATTTGAAAATCTTAACACCTCAGAAGATTGCACTATTTTCTGTAAGATTGCAGATTTATCTAGGTCAAGTAGCGATCGGTTTTGAGGGATTGGTCCATTTCGAGTGTTGGTCATTTTCATTGTTAATCTTATGTTTAGTATTAAGTTTAGAAATCTCTTTGAAACCATTATCTTTTGTTATTTCTTTATCATTCAGTCAGATTTTGAATTAAAGTATCATCATATTGTTAGATCTGATAAATTGAGATTTAGTATTTTGCTTGTAGTAAGGTCCCATTGTGATTACCAGTATTTTCACATTTTATTATTGAGTTGTTTATGCATTGTCAAGACCTGACATTAGAGACCTTGGGGTTATCTCTTGAGGCTTGTTGATTGAGATTTACCTTTCATGTGAGATAGGATATCATATTCTATCTGAGTTGTTGTGCAAAAAACATCATCAACAAATTGGCGCTAGAAGGAGGGCCTAAATAAGCAAGCTTGATCAATTTTTGAATGCCATCTCTCCTAAGAGATTCAGAAGAAGAACAAGTTTTTTTCTAGGAGAGGAGGAATTTCAGGAATTACCAGACCCCACTAGGTCTAGAAGGACCGACAAAAGGGGAGAATCATCATCATCCCATCCACCTCCCACATCTCCATTATCCCCATCTTCATCAGGTTCATCTGAGTCTGAGGGCATTCTCAGTCCACAACCTCATCCAGTCATAAATCAGCCATTACCACCCCCACCTCCACCAATGGCTTTCCTAGCAACCAACCCATCTCCATTGAGTTTTTCCATTTACAATGTTATGCCCAAAAACTCTGAACACTTTTGTTCAAAATTCCATCTCAATGATCCTAATAGAACTGCTGAGGAACACATCAGGATCTTTCAGACTGGCCATAAGGATAGGGGGATAAACCATGAGGATGTAGCTTGTAGATTATTTCCTTATTCACTAGGGGAAGATGCATTCTATTGGTACAACCATTTTCCTGTTGGGTCTATCGAGCATTGGATTGAGCTAGAGGTTGCCTTTTTGCAGAAGTTTCGAATCCCCATTATTTCTAATGAGCTTTATCGTCAGCTCACTAATGTCAAAAGGGAGGTCAATGAGCCTATAGGATCTTTCAACAATAGGTTTCATTGTGCTTATACCAGACTATAGACCCCTTGTGTTGTTGATGAACCCAGTGCTCTAGAAGTTTACTATGAGGGACTTGATAGTTTGACAGCTACCTTTATGAAGTGGAGTAATAATCCTCCTAGTAGTCTACTTGATGCATATGCAGAGGCTGTGAAAGTTAGCACTAATCTAAGGCAACATCTATCTGGGCATCTACCCTCATTAGGACCTGTTGCTCACCCTGGACAAGTTCCAGCTCTCAACCAAGCTCTGGCAAACCATACTCCAATCATGAATCCAGTACCTCAGTTGCCTCTGGTCCCTCACCCAGGACCTCCTGTGGGACAAGTCTCATCCACAATTAGTTACCCTTAGCAAAATTTGAATCAACCTCTGCATATCCCGCCTCAGGCTAGTTATCCTTCATACCTACAAAATTTTGAAGTCTTGAACCAGTCACTAAATGCCAATGTTGCAGTAGGGTATTTCTAGAATAATGCAAATCAGCCCCATATAGTAATCCTGACAAGGAGAGACTAGATGAATTGTCTGAACAAATAAAGAAGTTGAATATGGAGGTGACTTACTTGAGGAACTAGAATTGTCAATTACAAGCTACTCATAGAAATATGCAGTCCAATCAAGGCAGAGAGAATCCACAAGGACAACACTTTGATAGAGGGCAATGTCAGGACCGAGGATACAATAATGAAAGAGGTTATAACCAGGACAGAAGTTACAACAATGATAGGGGATTTAATAATGACAGAGGGTATAATAATGATAGAAGATAGTTTTATGATAAAGGACAACCCTCGAGCCAGAACTTTGACAGAGGTGGTGGAAAAGGGTTCGATAGAAGGCATCAATCAGGATAGAACAGGACTTGGAACATAGGGCCCAACAATGGAGGAGTCCCCACCCCATTGGATCAACCAGTTAGTCAACCTGTCAATCAGTCTGCCAATCAACCAGTTAATCAAGAGAAGCCTCCTAGTGGTGTATATCTAGTCGAGGCTGCTTTATCAGGGTGGTGTAGGCTCCACAAAACAAGTCAGCATTCTAAGTTAGACTATCAAAATTTCCAAACAGCAGCCTCAATCTTTTAGTACGAAGTGGAGAACAATGCAAGTGGTCAAGAAATAGTACCATCCAATCCTTATGATTCACCGATGTTGGTGTTGAACCATGCTCCTTTTCCTTAAAGTAAGGAGAATATACTTGAAGAGGAATCTGACCAGTTGGATGAGGAAGCAGACCAAGTATGCAATGGAGATGAAATGACATAGTTATGTGATGAGAATCTAGTGAATGATAATGGTCCTATAGATGAAGAGGAGGCTTATGTTGAAGAAGTGCAGACCTTCCAGAGACCTATCAAGAAGTATGACTTGAGGGAGTTGCCACACAGGCGCCCACAGGCTGGAGGCCCCTTTACTACTTCCATTCCACCGAATAATTTCAACACACCTCCAGACCCTAATGCTAGCAATAATCCATCACTGCCTCAGGTGTCCAAGCAATATTTATCTCAAGATCTAGGACATGTTGATGTACCAAAAGGGAGAAATGTTGATGCAAATAAGGAAAAAATGGTGGAATACCCGAGGGAGACCCCTGCTGATTTGTTTGAGGGACAATTGGCCATGTATGTTACTGAAGAACTCAAAAAATTAAAAGTAAGCTTATCTACATTTGAGTTATTAAGAGTTCCAACCATTAGGAATGCAGTCTTAGGATCTTATAATGCAAATTCCATGTTACAAGATAAATCAGTTAGCGAGAGTGTCAACAGAGCATCTAGTTCTTAATCAGTAGGAAGACATAATCGGACTCACAATCGAGTCCATATGCCCCCTGGAGATACCGGGAAAGAAAAGGACAAATCTCAAGTTGCTCAAGTAGATACTCCCTTAACTCTGTTTCAAGGGAAGACAGACACACCTCCATTCTTGATTTATGTTTGAATATTCGATAAGAATCTGCATAATTGTCTGCTGGATTCTGGTGCTTCAACCAATGTTATGCCTTTCGGTGTATGTCGAGCTATGGGAATTACTCCTGCTGAATCACAGAAGAAAGTCACACAATTGGATAGAACTGAAGTCAATGTTGTAGGAGAATTAAATATGATTCATATGCAAGTTGCTTCTGATCCTAGGATTCAGCAGGTTATCAATATACAGGTAGCTAACATACCTGATGCTTATGGCCTAATTATGGGAAGAGACTTCACTAGGGCCTTGAATGGGTATGTTTCGACTGATCACTCCCATATGTGGCTTCCCTGGAAGGGAGTGCCAAACCAGATTAGGATTGAAAGAGAACCCAGAATGAAGTACATGATTACAGAATATCAAAAGTAAGTATGGGTAACTATATGCTTGTTGCTCCTCTTGAGGAGCCAGATATGGAAGAAGTTCTTATGTTCCACACAGTACCTGTTGACCTTACAGCAGAATCCAGTAGTACTGAAGTCCTGATCGAACCAGATGAAAATGATAATGATCTGGAAGATAGTCAGCTTGGTTTGCTAGATAATTTTCAAGAGTTCATTCAGAAGTGCATTGAAGATCAAGTTCAGCTAGGAAGAGGGATGAACTTTGGAGAGCTACTTTTTCCCAATTGGTGCAGGGTACATAATACCTCTCATTTAGAATTAGATTGTTGCTTATTCCAGGTTGTAGTGGAACAAATACATAAACGTATCAACCCCACTCCTACAGCCAAAATCGATATCTGAAATGTCAAAAAAGATCCCAAAGGGAAAAGAGTAGTGCCTTCTGAAGAGCCATCCAGTAGTAATAGTGCAAGTGAAAAGGCAGAGAACTCTGCAGCTACTGGTTATTGGACTTTAAGATTTGATGGGTCTAAATCAAAGAATGGAGCCGGGGCAGGTTTCAAGCTAATTAGTCTGAGAGGTAAGACATTTTTTGTTGCTCATAGACTTCAATTTCACTATACAAATAATGTAGCAGAATATGAAGCCTTGGTGCATGGACTATTAATGGCATTGAAGAAAAAGGTTAAGATCTTGCAAGTTTTTGGAGATTTTGAGTTAGTAGTCAAGCAAGTTAGGAGACAATACTCTTGTCATGATAGGAGAATGACCAACTATAGACACAGAGTGTGGGACCTCATTGAAGGATTTGATGCCTTCAACATTCAGTTGATTCCATGAAATAAGAACCAGAAAGTTGATTCTCTTGCTCAGGCGGCAAGTACCTTGCAGCCTCAGTCTCTTTTGGGACTAAAGAAGTTTACTATGGAGCTAACCCCAGTACCCTCAGTACCTGATAATATCACCAACTTTCAGGTATTTGAAGATGACAAGCATATCTTAGATTTTATTACTAGTACTTATGTCTTTGCTTCTCAAATCATTGACGAAACTGAACTTCAAGAAGCTGAGATGGACTTGGAAGGGGTAATTAATTTGAAGACCAACACAATTCCCAGGGGAATGGTACAGCTAGAGAGGATCTTTGATATGGACAAGATCAGAGATTAGGAATAGGATACGAGGAAAGAGTCTATTAGTGGACAGTGTGACAAATATAATATGGGATCACAGGAGGATGTCAAAAATGTCTTTATTGGTAAAGTATGCACTCCTGAGGAAAGGAAATGAATCATTAATGCACTACATAGATATCTAGATGTGATAGCCTAGAGTTATAAAGACTTAAAGACTTATGATACATCAATCATAACCCACACTATTCCTCTCAATCCAGGAGTAAAGCCTTTCAGACAGAGGAAAAGGCCCATCAATGCTTTACTGGAACCCATAATACAGAAGGAAGTGTAGAAACTATTGTCTGCAAGGATAATATTTCTAGTCAGACACTCCACCTGGGTTGCAAACTTGGTGCCTGTACGAAAGAAAAATGGTGAAATCAGACTGTGTGTAGACTTCAAAAACCTAAACAGAGCATAAGAGAAAGATAATTATCTAGTACCCTCACTAGATGAAGTTCTCCAGATTGTCAATGGATCTCAGATGATGTCCTTCTTGGATGGTTATTCAGGATACAACCAGGTCATGGTGCAGTATGAGGATAGGCACAAGACTGCTTTCACCACCAAGTGGGGCACTTTTGCCTACATAAGGATGCCTTTTGGCTTAATTAATGTTGGAGCCACATTCCAAAGAGCCATGGACATTTCCTTTAAGGACATAATTGGTAAGTGCATAATCATTTATATGGATGACCTAACAGTCTTTTCCAAGAAGAGAGGTGATCATATCTCAGATTTATGCAAAGTTTTTCATAAATGTAGAGAGTTTGGGATATCTCTTAACCCAAAGAAATGCATCTTTGGAGTAGCAAAGGGTAAATTTTTGGGGCATGTTCTCTCTGAAAAGGGAATTTCCATTGATCCGGAATGCATAGAAGCCATTCTTAAGATTCCACCGCCTGCCAATAAAAAAGAAATGAAATCATTCTTTGGCAAGATCAACTTTGTGAGGAAGTTCATCACTGGGTTCAAAGAAATAGTTAAGCCACTAAACGCAATGTTAAAGTAGGAGGCCAAAGTTGAATGGAAAGCAGAGGCAAAAGAAGCATTTGCAGAGATAAAGAGGGCTATTGCTGAAGCTCCTATTTTGGTAAGTCTAGACTATGCTAAACCATTCTATACATATTTGTTTGCCTCTGATCATTCCTGTGCTACTATGTTAACTCAAAAGTCGGATCATGGAAACAAGCATCCCATAGAATTCATGAGTGCACCATTGAAGGATGCAGAGTTGAGATACCCAAGTGTGGAAAAGTAGGCCAATGCCTTAGTTAGGGTTGTAAAAAAATTCAGGCATTATATCCTTAGAAACAAAATCTTTGCAATAGTTCTTGATTCAGCGGTTAAGCTGTTATTGATGCAGAATGAGCTAGGGGAACGCAGAGCCAAGTGGGTAACTATGTTACAAGAGTATGATATGGAAATTCAACCCATGAAGTTGATAAGAGGGAAAGGGCTTACATGGACAATGGAAGAGACAGGCCCTAACCTTATAGCTCAGAGTTATAATTTAGAGGATGTTTCTCCTGGAGAGTGGTATGATGATATTGTTCATTACCTCCTGACCCAGAGATGCCCTGATCATCTCAATTCAGTACAAAGAAGGGAATTGTGCTTAAAAAGTGACAGTTTCATGTTGAAAGGAGCTGTCTTGTATAAGAAAAATCATGAGGGTGTTTATTTTAGGTGCGTAGGAAAGGCAGAGTCTAAAAGAGTGATATTGGAATTCCATGACAGATATGGTACAGGCCATGGATCAGCACCTTCTACAGCTAACCAGATTCTGAGAGCTGGTTACTATTGGCCTACACTGTTCAAAGATATACACAACCATGTTAGAACTTGTCACGTGTGTCAGACTGTAGCCACTAGAGAGAAGTATGCCGCACTCCCACTCCAACCAATATTCGAGGTAAAACCCTTTGCATAGTGGAGAATGGACTTCATAGGTCCAATCAATCTGCCTTCCTCTGCAGGACACAAGTATATCCTTACTATCACTGATTATTTTACAAGATGGACTGAGACCCTTTCCTGCAAGCAATGTACTTCAGAGGTAGTAATTAACTTCATCGAATCAGGTATTCTTAATCATTTTGGATGCCCTATGTCTTTAGTGTGTGATAATGGTCCTACATTTTCATCATTGAAGTTTTCTAATTGGGCTTTTGATCATGGGATTATCATTAAATTTGCATCCAACTATTATCCTCAGGGCAATGGTTTGGCCAAGTCATCCAACAAGAATCTTCTGACTGTTATTCACAAACTGTTAGAAAGAAATCCAAAGGATTTGCATACCCAACTTTGATTTTCTCTTTGGGAAGATCACACCAGATATAAGACTTCCATAGGAATATCACCCTATCACCTAGTTTATGGATTAGATCATGTGTTTCCCATTCAGTTAAAGATCCCCACCTTGCAGTTCATTAATGAATATTATGATGAGGGAGATAAACGTGAGGCGAGACTTACTGAATTATTACACCTTGAGGAAAAGAGAGACAAAGCCCTAGAAAACTTTGCTAAACATCAGGGGGTTGTCAAGAGATGGTTGGATAAAAGAGCCAAGGTTAAAGCTTTTAGGATTTCTGACTTGGTTCTTTACTAGGATAAATCCCACGACCGTAAGGGGGGAATGGAAAATTTGATAAACTTTGGCTTGGTCCTTACCATATTTCAAAAATTCTAGGAGATAATGCTTTCCATTTGAAAACTCTCACTGGAGAGGATATCCCACTGCCTGTCAATGGGCAGTATCTAAAGCATTATTTCCAGTCTTGAGCTGTTTTTAGCTCTTTTCTTGTATATAGTTAGATTAGGTTTCCCTTTCTGGTTTGCTTTTGGTTTGGTTAGTGTAGGTTTGCTTTTGGTTTGTTTTGTTTTTGCTCTGCTCTTGCTTTGGAGGTTTCTCTATTTTTTCTTGGATGTGTTGCACCTGCATGGCAACTATATTATTATCTGGAATTGTTTTAAGTATTTCCTTGGTGGACTTTAGTCTTGCATCTTGAAAGGATGGTTGAAATCTTTACTATTGCCAACAGTCTTAATGTCAAATTTATAGAAGATTGATCACTGACTTTGATTTGAATTTGAAGTACTCTGAAATCTTATCTCTCATTTATCTTAAGAATCTTGATGTTACTATAGGAATCCTTGTGAAGTTTTGTCAAGTGAAAAATCTTATTTTTGCTTCAGCACCACTGTGGTTCTCAGCCCTGAGTGTGAGCTTCATTGTTCACAGGTTGAAATGAAAGTGACATATAAAGAATATAAAAAGAAAGAAAAATGAAATATTGAAAATCAAAAGAATAAATTCAACTTATCATGGGTACCTGAATATCTCTATCGGGGCTATAGACGCCCGGTTGGTAGTAGAGCTATGTTCAGGAGAGTCACAGCGATAACCTTGTCGGGGCTATGGATGCCTGACTAGCAGCAAGGCCCTATCCAAGTTGCTTTTGAAGTTAGATTCCTTACATAGCCTGACTTGACTGAACTTGGTTTCTGCATCAGCTTAAGGAGGGAAATGAACTCATATGCACACACTTGGATTTTCAGTTTATGGAAGGTTTGGTCTATCCTTTGGTTCTGATTCTTTAAATCTTTGCATTCTGCTTTGTTTGTTTGATGGTGAGATTGAAACTAGAGATTTTGGGTTCATGATTCATGTTCATCATCAAATTCTCTAGAGCATTTTCCCAGCAAAAGTCGCCATTTGTTGTGCAGTTGTCGCACACATGCCCCGCTGAAAGCAGGGGCCCTCTTTCTATTTTGGTTTTGCTTTCTTGGCCCTTTCATTTTGAGGTTTTATCTTACTTTGGCATGTGCCAAATGTTTATTTTGATTGCCTAAGTGTCTCCCCTAAGTTATTTATTGAAGATCTTTGGTTCTAGATAAATTTTGGGTTTTTACTCAGATTTGGGATTTTCCACCCTGGTCAGATTTTCCCGGATCCTGCTTGGACTCCGGCTGGACCCTGTTGTTCGGAGATTTTTGGTATTCGCGGATTTCCGCGTGAGCCAGATTTTCCCAGATTCTACCCTGTCCTCAGATTCTCATGTTTTTTGACTGTCTTATTGATTGCATTAATGACTTTGTACGTGCTTTGAAGGATGTATTTAACTTGAATTTTGAGGTCTTTTATGCTATCATGCTTATTGCTTGCCGTCATTTGAGCTGAGGAGTACTTTCTTGTGAATGATTGGTTGGGTTTTTGGGGCGTTTGGGTTTGAATTGATCGATTTAGTGGTGATTTCTTGTGCATTCTTGCCCCTGTTCTTTGTGGACACTATTCTTTTTGCATTTGTTGATTTTGGGATCGATTTCCACTTTATAATGGTATGTGTTTGATTGCTTTGCTTTGAATTGATGATTATGGATAGTGCGTTGATGTTATAAGAGCTTCTAGGACTTGAATTCCTGAATATTTGATCACTTCATGACTAGGGTTACATAGCATTTATTAATTTATGATCTCCCAAGTAATTTCTGAGTTTGTTGGTATGTTTGCATTTTGGTGAACTTACTTGAGAATCATGATTTTTTCCTCTAGTATGGTGTCGGCATTTGAATTACCTGAGTCATAGGTTTTCCTATGTGTTAATGGCAGATGTATAGGGTTTAAACCTAGGGCATCGCCATTCATCTTTAGTTTGCTCTCAAAGGGGCTTAGAACGCAAAGAAAATCTTTTGAAGGTCCATGCATAACTTTCCTTAAGCTTAAATCGTTGAAATTCATGATTAATGAGATGTTGTGTGTGAAATCGCGATTTCATGTCACAATCCGGCTTTTGACCTCAGTCTGGGATTTCTCGTTCCTTCGGGATAATCCATCTCTAGTGAATTTTCCCAAAATTTGGTGAGGTGCAATAAAATTATCGCTATCATATACACCATCTGCAAGACAAACATTCGTCGGCAAGAGGTCATAATGGGCTCCATTGGTCATACTGATATTCTTTTTCATTGCTAAGACCTCTAGCCGAATTCAAAACCTATCGCTGAAACATCCATTTGCTTCAATGAGACTCCCCCTCATCGGCGAGACGTTACACCGAAACCACCTAATTTTAGCGAAACCTCATCCGATGACATCCACCTTTGATGTGACCTCCCAGAAGTTGCCAAGACTTCTTAGCGAAATGACAGATTTTTGGCGAGTTGACACGATTCTGCAGATTTCTGATGACGTCGAATTTTCTAAAAGTCCTTGGTTCCCTATTTTTTCTGGATTTTGTGAAGTGTCTCTGCCTTCGCAAAAATTCGTCTCTGGCGGATTTTCCCAAAATTTAGTGGAATGTAAGGAAATATGGAGTAGCATGATCTGTTAATGATTTTCAATACATTTTATTATTATTTCATACTATCTTGTGATCTCCTATGAGGTTTGTTGATTGAAAATAATCAGATTTAATTGTTAGTAGGTGTTTAATGATTATTCCGTTGGAATCTGTTTGGCCCGAAATTTCCCAAAATTCCTCCCCGGCTCAAATTCCACGGATGGTTCTGAAACCCGAAGTTTATCAAGAGCATTTTATATGAATTGTAATAACACCTTGACTATATTAGGTTCATTCTAATGGTGTTTTGATGGATTAACATTCCTTTCCTATAGTTTTTACTGTGATTTCCATATTGAGTGCAGGCTGAATCTAGCAAGGCAGCAACTGGGTCTTCAATGTCTGATGCCAAAAAGATTAAGATGGACATTAAGAGAAAGATCCCTAAGAGAAAAATCACTTCAGTTTGGTCGAAGGTGACTGATACAAATGTCAGATCATGGGATTATGAAGAATTTAAAGGAATAATGGCAGCAAAGGATCTTCCTTTGGTGGCTAGAAGGATGATGGAATCAGGCTTGTCACATATTGTTGGTTTCCCTTCTATGGTACAGTGTTATGACCTGGTCCTTGAGTGTGCCAAGCACTATGATCAGGGTACACAAAGAATTATTGGTCCTCAAGGGAGGGTTGTGGAAAATATTAACCCTATCTCCATTTCCCAACCTTTTGATATGCCAGACAGGTCTCATGTGGTGGGATTCAGCATTGAGGTGGCTCAGGAGTTCTACGATGAGCAGACTGTGAAGTCACAATAGTTTATCAATTACTGGCTAGAGAAGCCTAAGCCTCACTATTCTAAATTATCCAAGTAGCTATTCAGGATAAAGTTCAAGAAGGAATATTATGATGCCATCACTCTTCTTAGAAGGGTGGTTGGATTGAAGAATGCTAGAATGTTTGAGAATTGGATGTGCCATGTGATTGTGAGGATGGAGCAAGAGAAGATTAACTACCATTGGGCAGGGGTCATTAGTGGAGTAATTCATGAATAGTTGTCCAATGTGTTGCAAATAAAGACCTTCACAATGACTTCATATTTGGTCTATGCACTTGCAAGATTCCACCCCTATAAAGGATTGAGTACAAGGGGCACCTTTGGATAGGATATCATCTATGAGGTTTACCCTTAGTTGTATCTAGGAAACTCAAGCTATAGGAGGGTGAATGATGCATTCACCATGCATATCACTAGATTTCTTCAAGGTGCGGAGTATGTCAGGATTTCGGATCAAGCAAAAGAACTCATCAAGAAATATGGGGCATGGTTTATTCAATTCCCAACTTTCTCCTACATTCGGATTCATGGCTGCCAGAAAGCTCCATATCGACTTCCAAGACACCCTACCAGTCACATTCTATTGTTGGAGGTCACTAGGAAGATCTATGACTTTGATGCCATTTTCAAGAGGGACAAGCATAAGACTGGATTTGGTGGAGAATTTCCCTTGAGGATTGGTACTGGAGAGGCTTGTCCTTCCATTGGTTCTTCCCAAGCTTCAAAAGAAGAAATGAGTATTCTTGGCTTGTCTTTCCACTCCAAGAGGTCTAGATTTGATATTATAGGAGAAGCTCAAAAGAAGGCCAGCAAAGAGTATAGCCATAAGGTGAATTTGGAGGACTACTAGGCCAACTACAGTGATGAATTTGAGGACAGAAAGAAGAAATTCTCCTGGCTTCCAGTTGAGTCAGTTCGATTTTATAATGTCAAGGCAGTTCCTGATCAATTGGAAGATGATGGAAACTTGATCCAGGATCATTCTTATGAGGCAATAAAAGGCAGACCAATTGGTGTTGTGGATTGGTTAGAGGAGGAAAATATAGAATTGAAACAACTAGTGGATCCAGTTATCAAATTTACTAGGATGTGGCTAAAGCATAAGCTATGGGAGCTAGAAAATAATGGTGTACATTGCACTATGCGCTAATGGGAGATTTGGATCCCCACTCCACCTCTGAAGAATCTACCGAACAGGATCCTAAGGGCAAGGGTAAGTTGGATTCTCCATTCAAAATCAAAATTAAAGGTGTTCAAGAGGAGGAGGTCCAAGGGACAAAAAAATAGAGAAAGCCAAAGGCTAAGAAGAGGACAAGGACTAGGAAGTCTGAGCAGAAAGAGACTAAAAATAAGGGTCCTAAGGTTGATGTGTCGGTGCCCAAGAGGAGAAGAATCATAAAATTGTCAGAGAAGGCGAGCTTCAAGGTAGGGGAGGAAGAAGTTACCCCACTAGTGGTAAATGTTGAATGTTCGAGGGAGAAGGCCAAGTTGTATACAAGGAGGTCTGGGACTCCTTCTCCCAGGGACAGTGTACCTAAGGCAGATCTCCCTTCGGTGGTTTCTCATGAGGAGGAGCATGATGATGTTCCTTCCGCTCATGAAGCTCAAAGCAAACCTAGTGAGTCAGAAGATGTTGAAGATCATCAGGATATTGAAGGAGAGGAGTTTCATGAAGGTGATCTCCATAGTGCAGAGGCAGAAGTTGAAAAGATAATGCAATCCCCTTTGGTTGCATATGCGGATTCCCTTGTTAGAACTGAAGAAGTCCCTCCAAGAGAAGAGGAAATAGTGAAGGATCCATCACCTGAACAAGAGGAAGAGCATGCTAAGGAGAAGGAAAGCAAGATAGATGAGACTCCTGATAAACCGAATTTGAGTGAGGAAGCACCTAAAGGTCAACAAGAAGACGGAAAACAGGCTGAGGTAAAATTGGAATCCACTGTCCCTGGTTTGTTGGACAAGGAGATAAGGAGAAAACAAGTTTTTGTGGAAGATAGTCCACCGAATTGGGATGCACTACTAGCCCATATTGGAAAAGACAAAGGTAAGAAGAAGGCTAGGGTGATCTCGAGGATTGAAAGAGATTAAGCTCATGACAGGGTTGTTCACATTTCAACCCCTGCTCCAGATAAAAATAGGGATGATGTGGCTGGAAAAGATTATAATGTTCAGACTTTCAATCTTGGGCCTACATTCGTTGAGCAAGATATTGAGGATTAACAGGGTTCTAGTACAGTCATCTTGGGTAGGTTGAGGAAGGAAATAAAGACCAAGTAGGAGCTAAAGAAAGAAAATGAGAATCTCAGGAAATGCTTGGAGGATTTGATGAAGCCCCTGCAATCTATTAATCCCTCAGTTTCTGTTGCAAAACCTTTACCTCAGGAGACCATTACCGGGCTTGAAAAGATGAAGGCTTCCACTCTTGCCACTGCAAATTGGTTGCAAGTGGTGTGAACCAAGGGTAATGAGGCTATCAAGGATATTTTTTCAACTGGAAAGGATGCTATCATGGCAACTGATTGGTTGAAGGCGGTGTTGGCACAGGATAGGGAAGATACAGATCTTTTGCTGCAGAAAACTAGAACTATCATGGAGTACACCTGGGATAGGTTGGTAAGTGATGGAATTCTTCCTTCCTCCAGAGCTTCCGAACCATGGGAGTGGTATGAGGCATTGTAGATTAGGCAAAAAGTGTTGAAGAAGATTTACAAACAAAGGAGGCAGATCGATCACACCCTAACTAGGGTTTATAATGGCTGCATTGCTTTCTGCGAGATTATGACAGGAAGAAGGAAGATCGTGCCCAAGTACCTGAGTTTGGAACAGCTGAGCAAATGGTGGCATGATGTTTATGCACCAAATAATGATGATTCTGTCTCTGAGCATTAGTTAGATGATGCGGCCACATACATCATTGTCATTGACAAATACCTAACATACAAGGTGGATTGGGATAGGTCGGTAAAGAAATCAAGGGAGGAGATTGCATCAATTGAAAGATGAATTAGGTTTTTGCCTTTACCACCTGTGGCCAACTTGGATGGGGCATTATTGAAAGTCCATGAAGGGCCGGATCATAATAGAGACAAAGGGGAAGGCAGTTAATGCCCAACTACATCGAGATTTGTGCTTCCCCATTATCACGCCCTGCATTGGTCTGAGCTACATTAGGAATCTTGGGCCGACCTGGGTGTAGTTCATGCATTGAATGCATTCCTTCATTTCATGTGACTTGCTCTTGGTCGACTGGTGGTGCCTAATTAATACTGTGAAACTCTTGCTTGGCCGGTGGGTTTTCTGGGGGTATTCTATATATTTGGCATTTCGCCTCATTTTTAAGGGTTAGAAAATAGAAATAGAATAGAGAAAAATAATTAGAAGCGAATCAAGTGGGTCAAGATAGCGAGTAGGTACTCTTAAGAAAATATTGTAATAGAAAGTTGGAATTGTTGCTACAGTGGACAATTTGAATGCAAGAAATGACATTGTGATTTGGTGCCATAATTGTATTCTCTTGTTTTGCATGGTTCTTGTTATTCCATCTTTAAAATTGCTTTGAGGAGGTTAATATTTAGATTAGATTCGATTCAATAATGTTCATGATTTGATACTTGAAGTGTTGCAGCAATCCCTTAGTCCATACTTTTCGCAACCAACTGATTGTTAGTTGCTTTGCAAAGTTAGCCTGGACTTCATATTCATTGTGCTTAGTTCAATTGTGAATATTTGTTCATTTCAATTGTAATAGGGTTGTTTGAATGAATTTTCATGATTTGAAAATCTTAACACCTCAAAAGATTGCACTGTTTTCTGTAAGATTGCAAATTTATCTAGGTCAAGTAGAGATTGGTTTTGAGGGATTGGTCCATTTCGAGTGTTGGTCATTTTCATTGTTAATCTTAGGTTTAGTATTAAGTTTAGAAATCTCTTTGAAACCCTTATCTTTTGTTATTTCTTTATCATTGAGTCAGATTTTGAATTAAACTATCATCATATTGTAGATCTAATAAATTGAGATTCAGTATTTTGCTTGTAGTAAGGTCCCATTGTGATTACCAACATTTTCACATTTTATTATTGAGTTGTTTATGCATTGTCAAGACCTGACATTAGAGACCTTTGGGCTATCTCTTGAGGCTTGCTGATAGAGATTTACCTTTGAAGTGAGATAGGATATCATATTCTGTCTGAATTGTTGCTGTGCAGAAAACATCATCAATACATGCTTATAAAATGTTTATGGATGGATGTATGCTTTGCATGTAGTGGATTATTTTATGTTCCTATTTATGTTTATAATGATGTGGAATGATTTATGCAATGAAATGTAAAAAATGATTGTGATGCTATTTATGAGATGATATGGATGATTAATGGATGATATAATGCAATGTAAATTCAATGGTCATGTTTTATATGATATGTTTTGATGATGCAAATGAGATGGTTTTAAGATGCTTAGAATAACAAATATATTATTCTAAATATGTAATGTATGTGATGCATTTTGATGTGATGTGATGTAATATATGAAATGATATGTTAATGCAAAGTGGTATGATGATGTTTAATGCAAAATGAACATAATGTGGAAGATGACTTTATGATGTTTATGTGATGTGAATATGCAATGGATTATCTATAATGCTTGTGTACCTATTATGTATGATTATGAAGTAGGTGGTAATGTGAAATGGTTATGAAATGTTTATGCAAATGAATGTTATGCAATGGATTATGTGATGAATGCAATGTGATGCAAAAAATGGATGCAATGTTAATGAGAAAGGGATGTGCTAATTTATGGAAAATGCTTGTAATAATATGTTTATATGATGATGACAATGCAATGCATGTGTTTCCTATATGATATATTGATGCCATATGCTAATGTTTTGTGGATGTAGGATCAATGGCAGTGATGATGATAATGATGATGATCAACTATCATAATACCTTGTTAGTGCGATGAGCAAGAAGGGACGAAAGAGAAGAAGTCATTTCAACAAGATGCAAGATGATGAATATGAAAATGATGATGATTACTTGCCGAGGAGTTGGGATTTTCAAAGGGACAATTTTTTTATGTTTGATAACACACGTGGTATGATGCATAAAGGTATAGAGAACCAGGATGGCGTTGTACCCAATGTGATGAACTTTGACTTGACAAATAGATAGGAGTATTCTTGTTCACACCTGACATACGGAAACCTTGCTAGGATGCACTTTAGAAGTTTCAAACACCTCAGACAAAAACATGGAAAGGTACAACCTATTAATGCAATAGTCAACAAGTTGCCCAAAACACCCTCCATACATACCTAACAAAGCAAGTATTTGCCAAGTTATATTACAAGAACGTCCAACAAGCATAGAAGACAAAAGATAATGATCATTGCCCCATTCCTATTTCTCTAAATCCTCTATTCGGATATCATCGAGAAGTCCTTGGAATGAACGCAATAAGATAAGTCAGAAGAAAAAGATAAAGTAAACAAACAAGTTGATGTTCTTCAATACCGCTAACCAAAAGGGGAGTGTTTTCAAGGATAGGAACCAAAACTATTGCCAAAAGATAATTCCCATTGTAGGAAGGATGCATCCTAGGAAATTTTAGTGGATGGTGGAACGTCATTTCATTTATCCAAAGTGTTATTTCAAATGATTGATATGAGACCAATTGGATGATGGGCTATTGGCACAAAGAGTTGGCCAACTTGCTTACGTACTGACTTAGACCTGAGACTTGACGTTTTGAGTTTTCACTTTTTACTAGTTAGGCTTGCTTCTGATTATCTTACCAAAGGTTGAGGATGATGATCATTTATTATGATTAATGTTATCATGGGTGCAAGTGAGATGAGATGGATGGATTTTTTCAAATATTTAGAAGTTTTTCGAGTTTTGCAATGTTTTGAGGTTGTTTTTGAGATTTTCAAATGTTTTATTTTTGGTTTTTTGAATGTTTTTGGGGTTTTCTGAGATTTTGACCAAGAGACTAACCTAAGGACCTATCTTAGGGGCCTCAAGGGCTCATCAACAGATTAGCCTTTCCTACGTTATACACGCAGAGACCATGTAGTTTGACTAACGACTTGACCGATTTATAGATGATGATATACATGATGAAATGTCAGTTTATTATGATGGACTCCTAAAGGACTGACCTAAGTGTCTCAGGGGATGATCAAAGATCAACCTTGCCTACGTTCATGGCTCAAAGACCCGTAGTTCGACAAGACTTCATTTTTACTTTTTGAATGACTTTTTGACCTGTTTTTGGATTTTTATATGTTTTGAGTGTTTTTAGATTTTCTAATTTTGGGACCTTATGAATATACACGAATCCGATCCGATGAGAACATGCCCCAAGCGTGATGCAATAGACTACTCTGATAAAGGTAGGACAAACTGACCTTGAGGATGGGTCAAGTAGTACTAGGAGGGGTCGTGATACGAAAATAGGACCAAGCTATGATGTGGATGTGGGTGGATGAGTGATGGATGGAGACCTGAATGCAATGGATGATGGAAACGTAATGAATGGATGATGCAGAACAAGCCGTAAAGATCCTGGTGGATGGAAAGTGCTTATTTACACAAGGTTCCTGTTTGCCAATTCTTCACCAAGGTACTTGTCCAAAGTACCACCAAAGTGGTTTTCACTAGAGGACAATTTTTATTTTTACTGTTTTCAATCCTTTTTCTGATATTTTTTTTTGGATTTTTTTTCTTTTTTTATTTTTTTGTTGTCACCAAGATGCCTGTTTGCTAGGTTTTCGCCAAAGTAACTATTTCTTCAGGACATTTTCTGATTTTTTTTATTTTTTGGTTCTATACCTTGAAAGATTAGGCATAAAACTTTTTGAGATGGGAGCTATTCATAGGCTCTTGTAGAGGTTCCCCTTCGGGTGTTGATAACTGATATGCCCCTAACTTATAACTTGCTATGATAATGAATGGTCCCAACCAATTAGGTTCAAATTTTCCTTTGCTGCTTGGGTTTGGGACATTTTTTTTATTCTCCTTTAGCACCAGTTCTCTGACTTGGAAAGTCCTACTTCTGATTTTCTTGTTATAGCTCCTCTTGAGTCTATTCTAGTAGACTTGCAAATGATTTAATTCATCTATACGCCGCTCATCCAATAGCTCCATCTCATTCAATCTTGATACTCGATACTCTTCATCTATGATGAAGTTTTGCAGTGATATTTTGAGTGATGGGAGCCCGATCTCAATGGGGAGTACTTCTTCTGATCTGTAGACTAGGGAGAAGGGGGTGGTGCTAGTGGGTGTGTGGATGTTGGTTCGGTAGGCCTAGAGGGCGAGATTAAGCTACAGATGCCAGTCACAACCTGCATCATTGACTTTTTTCTTGAGGATTTTCAAAATGGTTTTACTAGTGGCTTTTGCTTGGCCATTGCCTTGGGGATAGTATGGGGTGGAGAAGCGATGTTGGATTTTGAATTTTTCACATAAGTCACAGACATCCTGATTTTTGAATGGTGTCCCATTATCTGAGATAATGGCTTATGGGACACCGTAACGGAAAATGAGATAGTTCAAGATGAACTTTGATATCTATTTCCTAGTTATATACGTCATGGGTATGGCTTCCACCCACTTAGTAAAGTACTATGTGGCAGTTATGATGAACATGTGGCCATTAGATGAAGTGGGTGTGATTTTTCCAATGAGATCGAGTCCCCACTGTGAAAAGGGCCATGGTGTGATGATGGTATGAAGTCCTTGAGTTGGAGCATGGATGAGGTCCCCATTTTGCTGACATTGTAGACACCTTCCGACATAGTCATGTGCCTCTCTCTCCATTGTGGGCCAATAATACCCCATCCTCAACAGTTTCTTGGCTATGGTCATTCCACTCGAGTGTGAACCACAAATATCGTTATGTACTTCAGTTAGAGTAGTTAATGCCTCCTCAATGTTTAAGCAGCTTAGTAAGGTTCCTTCTATGCTCCTACGATATAGGGTATCTCCTAGGATGATGAATCAGGATTCCTTTTTGATAAAGGTTCATTTTAGGGTTGGAGGTAGGTCAGCAGGTATGACTCCTATTCGAAGGTATGTATAAATGTCATGGTACCAAGGATCACCAGAACCAATGATTTTGCACACAAATTTTGATTTTGGTACCTCAAATGCAAACACGAGAAGTTGTAGTATCAGGAATTCATATTTTGGAACGTTGTGGGGGATGTCTAGTAAGGATCCAATTGTTGCCATGGCATCTTTTGCTTTGTTGTTGGCTCTGGGAATCTGCTCAAATGTGATTTCGATGAAGGATTCTTTGAGAGTCTCCACCAATTTCTTGTATGGAGTGAGCTTATAGTCCTTGGTCTGGTACTTGTTGTTCACTTGGTTTATTATCAATTGAGAGTCTCTGTATACTCTGAGAGCTATAATGTTCCATCGCACTGCTATTCTGAGACCTATGATCAAAGCCTTGTATTCTGCAATGTTATTGGTGCAGGGAAACGCCAGTTTGTAGGATCTTGGTATGCAATCCCCTTGTGGGATGATAAAAAATATGTCAGCTCCTGATCCATGTTGCTTGTATGAGCCATCAAAGTACAATTTCCAGTGGTCAGCTACGTTGAGATTGAAAATAGATTCATCTAGAAACTCTGAGATGAGAGGATTCTCTGAATAGATTGGTGCTTCTACAAGCTGGTCTACGATGACTTGGCCTTTGATTGCTTTCCACTCCACATATTCAATGTCGTATTCTAATAGTATCATCACCCATTTGGCCATTCTTCTAGTAAGCATTGATTTTGATAGTAAGTACTTGAGGGGGTCAATTTTGGCAATGAGTTTTATTTTATGTGCCAACATCTAATGTTTGAATTTTTGTGATGCAAACACTATTACTAGACATGCTTTCTCAATGAATGAATAGTTTAGCTCATGTCCCACCATTGTTATGCTGATGTAATAAATGGCCCTTTATGTTCCATTTTCATCATGTTGAGCTAGGAGAGCTCCAGGGGCTATTGTTGTTGCTGATACGTAGAGAATTAATGGTTTTCTTGGGATTGGTGGCATTAAGACTGGTGGTGTAAGTAAATATTCTTTGATTTTATTGAATTCCTCTTCACACTTGTTATCCCATTTGTACACTACTCCCTTGTGGAGTAGGTGAGAGTATGGGTTTTGTTTGTCTTCCAATTGTGCTATGAACCTGCGAATGGATTGAAGTCTCCCTTGGAGACCTCTCAATTGATTTAATGTTTTGGGTACCTCCATCTCAAGGATTGCTTTTACTTTTCTTGGATCTACCTCAATACCTCTCATTGATACTATATATCCTAGCAACTTTCCAGATTGTATGCTAAAGACACACTTCTTTGGGTTTAATCTAACTTTGCACTCCTCCAGCCTATCAAAAATGGCACTTAGGGTTGCTATGTGATCCTTTCTCCTTCTGGATTTGGCTAGAATGTCATCAACATAATCTTCAATAGTCTTATGGATCGTGTCATGGAAGATTAAGGTCATGGCCCTTTGGTATGTTGCTCCTTTATTCTTTAAGCTGAATGGCATCATATTCCAGCAGTAAGGCCCCCATGGACAAGTGAAGGTCGTTTTGTGTTGGTCTTCTTTAGCGATCATTATCTAGTTATATCCTACAAAACCATCCATTAAGGAAAGCATTTTATGTCCCGCTATCATGTCTATGATCATGTCAATGTTGGGCAACGGAAAATCATCCTTCGGACATGCTTTGTTCAAGTCCCTAAAGTCTGTGCAGATTCTAATGCCCCCATCAGGTTTTGAGATAGGAACCAAGTTTGACACCCATTCTAGATAATCTATCGGTTGAATGAATCCTGAATCTAATAGCTTTTTTAGTTCTATTTTTACTAGCAGGGTGATTTGAGGGTGCATTTTTCTGAGCTTTTGTTTAACAGGCTTTGCTTCTGGGTATACTACTAAGTGGTGGACCATGATTTCTGGATCAAGCCCTGGCATGTCAGAATAGCTCCATGCGAAGTTTATTTGTCTCTCTCTTAGGAAGGCTTCTAGGAGCTCTTGTTCTTCTGAAAGTAATGATTCTACATAGAATGTGATGTGTGGAGTTTCCTCTGTTCTTAGATTGACCGGATTGCATTTTTCTGCCAAGATTGTTGATTTTTCTTGATGAAGAGCTCTGAAAGGAAGATTGAATCCCCCATCCTCAGGCACCTCGGAAAGGTTTTCACCGTTGGATGCATCCTTTCTTTTTACTTTTTTCTGGTCGAAAAGTGCCATAGTGTGGTTTTCACTCAAGGAATTAGATATTATTCTTAATTTTTCACTTTTGTGACTGAGGGATTCAATCGTTTCCCCATAATAGGCATGTGTATCTAGCTCAATTATGAACCCTACTTTGTGATCCCCACATGGAATGTTATCTCGTAGTCCCATGAATTTTGAGAGCACCTCATCATTTTTGAATGTATCAAGAATTGGTGGTCCTCGTTGGTCGTAGTCGATGAGTTGGGGGTATACTAGGCAGATTTCATGATTTTGGTGGTTTGATTCAAAGGATAAGGTGCTAATCATGAAAAGAGTGGTATCCTCAAATAGCCTAGGTAAGTTGGCCAATGGATCCTCATCATCACTACTACTACATACATCGGTTATATCAAATGTGAAGTTATCTATGACGCGACCTGTAGATACTGGTAAGCGTAGTTCAGCTGTAGTTTGTTGAGGAGGATTTTTGACCTTTCTAACCGGAGAACATCGTCCACGTATGGTTATACTCAGTGGGGTACATCCAAGGCCAAGACTTCTCATTCACATCTCCAGAGTGATAGGTATTATAATCCCATTGTCATTTTTTCCAAGTCTTTTATTTCTGTCATAGCCCATTGCGAGCATCATTTGCAGACCCTTGCTTCTGTTATCCATTGGTAAATCAGCTACTGGTCTCTCATCTTGGTATAGCATATGAGATGGATCTGCCTCAATAACTTCTTGGCCAAGATCTCCCCAACTTGTAAAGTTGGGATAGTCTTTAGGAGACATTTGAGATGTGGAGGCTTCATTTTCTTGTGGACATCCCCGCGATCTAGGAGATTGTGGTAACTCTCCTACCACAAAATAATATTTAGGGATCATGTAGTTTCCACAACCATTATCTTAGATGATGACCTTAATTTTAGAGATGGTGGGGATGGTGGGGATGGTGGGAGTGGCAGGTGTCTCTATCGCAGAAGTGGATGCGAGGGTGGCGGGATCAATGTATGGTGTAGGTGGGCCCTCATCATTTTTTGGTACTTGGGGGATTTTATAGTACTTTGCCTCGAGGATTTTGCAGTAGGAAAATGGTTTGGGATCTCCATGGACGGTAACTTCTTGTCCTTCATGTGTGAATTTAACACATTGATGGAAAATTGACGCTAATTCTTGCATTGCATGAATCCATGGGCATCCTAAGAGGATGTTATATGGCAAGTCGAGGTCCAAGACCTGACAAGTGGTTTCCATGATAGATGGCCCTACTTGAATAGGGATTTTGATTGTGCCCTGGGACACTCTTTCTTGATCATCATATGCTCTTATTGTGATACCCTTTCCTTTGTCGATAGAATCCTCTGAGATTTTTAATTGTTTGATGAGCTTGAAGAACAAATATTCAAGCCTGTACCTCCATCCACCAAGACCCTTTTGAATTTTCTTTTCTATACTAGGACTTCTAAGTGGAGTGCACAATAATGAGATGGTTGGGTAGCAAAATCTTGGTCGAAAAATGTGAGGAGATTTGGTGTAATGATATTTCCGACCATAGCTTGGAATTGTTCTGCATCAAGATCTGCGGGGACAGTGGATGAAACCAGCGCTTCCTCAAGGATTTTCCTATGGGTAGATGAGATTTTTAGTAGCTCCATGATGGATATTTGCATTGGTGTTCTTTTGAGCTGATCAAGGACGTTATATCCATTGGAGATAGATCTAGGTGTAGGGACTCTATTTGGCTGGGATGATCCTGTGATGGAAACTTTGACACCTCTTGTGGTGACTCCACAATCGGCATGGGCTCCTTTGATGGTGATGGTAGCGCAGTAGTCATCCAGGGATGAAACGACGTGGTCATACACATGATTTACATTCTTGAAGGTTTCTTTCCCCTTAACCATGTTATTATTCCCTTTATTGCCATGGTTAGGCATCGGATTCGTGTATATCTTAAGGTTTTGGTTTCCTATTGGTTGTTCCACGTTTATAATTCTTTGATTAATGAGATCTTGAATGATGTTTTTTAGCCTCATACAACTATTCATGGTATGCCCTTTGATTTTATGGAATTCACAAAGTTGATTCTCATTATACCAAGGAGGTTTCACATCCGGTTCTTGGTAATTCTCATAGGTGGGAGCTTTGATGAGTTTTTCATTTATCAGCTTCTTCATGATGACTTCAAGTGGTTCTCCCAGAGCAGTGTACTTTCACTTGGGGTAATTCTTGTTTCGTTGGGGTGGTCCCCTTTGATCATTGAGATTGTTAATTTCTTGATTGTTGTTTGGTTGTTGTGTTGCTTGATGATTGTTTTGGTGTTGAATTTGGATTTTTGGTGCGGGTGTATTTTAGTGAGGGGCACTGATGACCACTTTGGCATCGATGACACCATCATTAGTAATATTTATGTTCCTTTCCCACGTGCAAGGTTTTTCATTGTAATTGGCAGGTGGGCGGTTGTTTTGTTGTTCAGGGTATGAATTTGATCCTGCGGGTTGTGTCATAAGGGCTCGTTCGATGTTGAGCGCCTTGGAGATCAACTGGTCATATGTGGTGATCCCTTGTACCTTGAGATGAAATTCCAAGAGGTCATCAAGGTTGGATATGATGGTGCAAACTTGTTGTTCCTCAGGCATGGTCCATTTTCTTTGATTGGCCTTGGATCGCCATCGTTGTAGGAATGAAGTGAATGATTCATTCTTACCTTGTTTCAGAGCTGAGAGTTCTTCCAGACTGACATCCATTGTGATATTGCATGCATAGTTTTTAATGAATGCGTCTATAATTTCTTGGAATGTTTTGATGCATGTAGGTAGGCGAGAGAACCATTCCATAGCATGGACATCTAAACTCCTAGGAAATAGTCGCATTAGATAGGTATCGTTGTATGCGACTTCCATGCAATGAACCTGAAATTCCCTGATGTGATCTTCAAGGTTTCCCATCCCATGATATTTGTCAAACTTGGGGATCTCAAATCCCTTGGGGAATGGTTTCACTACAAGGCTCTTGTCAAATGGATAGGGACACAAGTTGCTTGGTGTTTTTGTGGTTTGCCCTAATTGAAGATCAAGGACTTGTTGCGAGAGCAACCTGATTTGTGTCGTTACATCGTTTTGCGGATCATGGGGTGGGATGAAGGTGTTCTAGGGTATTTCATTTATGGGTTGGATGGGTGGGTTGGTTGGTGTGTTATTTGATGGTATTTGCACATTTTGTTGAGCCAAGTATGCTTACACTTGTTGTTGATCTTGTTGTGCTAGGATTGCCTCTTGTTGTTGTTGTGCTAGGATTGCTTGTTGTTGAGCTTGTTGTTGTGCTTGTTGTTGTTCCAACATCACTTGTTGTTGGGCTGCTAATTGGGTTGCTTCTTGTTTCTCTTGATATTGTTTTATTGCTTGTTGATATGCTTGCAGTTGTGCTGCTTGTTTTTGTGCAAGAAATTGTGCTTGCGCTTATGCTTGTTGTGTTTGATATTGGGTGTGCACTTGAGCTTGAGCTTTGGCTTGTGCCACTTGTTGTTGCAATAGAATATGGGCTTGGGCAGCCTTTTTTGCTTGTAATGTAGCTTGGGCTGCTTGAGTAGCTTGTACAACTTGAGCGTCTTGTTGTTGTTGTTGCAATAAGGCTTGGGCTTGTACAGCTTGTTGCGCTTGTTGAGCAGCTATTTGTGCAGATTTTTTTTTTTGCACTTGTAGGAATGCCTTTTGATAAGCATCTTGGTGGGCATCTTGCAATGCCACGCTATATTGGTTTGATAAATTGGAGTTTGGTGGTGGTGGGGGTGGTGGTGGATTCGGAATGGTGTTTGTGGTGGTGGTGAGTGGTGATGTCATGTTGGTGATTTGAGTGGTGGATGGTGCTATTGATGTGGTTGGTCCTTGAGATACCATGCTTTAAGATGTTAGGGGGGTGGTTGATGATGTCGCGATTGCTTGTGTAGTTGTCATATGTTGTGATATCGATGACAAGTTTTGAGAGTTTGGCACGATGCTTTGATTGGTGTTTGGAATGTTGGTTTGATTGATATTTGGTAAAGGTGGAAGCCCCAAGCCAAGTAGAGGTGTGGATAATGGTGGTAATGGTGGAAGAGGTGAAAATGTGAGGGGTGTGAGCTCTTGAGAAAATGATGTGGTGTCAAAAATGCCCCCAGGTCCGAACATGTCACCTTCTTCTTACGAATTTGTGAGGAGGGAGGTTTGGGGTGTTGTGCGAAAGGATGATGATGATGATGGATCATTAGGGTTGTGGAAAGTGAGAGGGACATACTTATGTAATGGATTTTGGGGTATGTTTTGTTCCAAAATGGTATTTTCATCCAAGTCTTGATTGTTGACAAGGGGGTGTGTTTGAATAGCATTAAGAAATACATTTCCTTATTAACATTGGGTTGGTTTGGAGCAAGAGATGTGATTTGCAGAATTTTTTGAGTGATGCTTTGGGATGGGGGTGTAGATGAAATGGGGAGTGTGGATGAAATTAGAGGCATGATTTCTAAAGATGGTTCCACTATAGAGCTCACATCAAAATCAGAAGGTAATTTGGGCCCTTTTTTTGCTAGTTCGAGCATGTATAGTGAAGGGTTAAGCCTCATCATGATATTGATGATCTTATGGTTTTCTGAATTTTGGAGCATTTCAATTATTTCTTCATGTGACATCCCAAAGGTAAGATCTTCTTGAATTTCCTCTTATGGATTTTGTGATGATGAGATAGTCAAAGGATTTCTTGATTCGACAGGGTTCATTTCAGCGTTCGTTTGGCTTAGGTCACTTGAAGTGGGTGTTTCTTTGTCAGCTTCCATGTTCTTCTTGTATTGAGATCTAGTTTGAACCATAAAACAAGGATCAATTTTCAAGAATATGGGAGATGAATCTCTTACTTCTTTGGATTGATCTTATTTTAAGCACAAAAGAGAAATTTTTAGGATACCTTGAGGATCAAAATATGATATGATGATGGAAGAGATGGATGATGTGGATTCTTAATCTTTTGATAAATCTTGAGGGAAATGCTAGACTTTTAGGACTTTTAGATATGTTTTGGATTTTTATTTTTGACTTTCCTTTGGATTGTCCTTGACTTGATTGATTTTGGTTTGTTTTGATTTGAACAAATAGACCCTAAGATGTTGGATGATTATCTAAGGGGTAGATTTTCTCAAAGGATGATAATTTGAATATGTGTAGGGAGAAGGATGCATCTACCCACACCTATTCAAACAAGATAATAATTTAACAAAGCATATGAAGAAGGATGCATCTACATATACCTAGCTAAACAAGATGGTTTGATAACTTTGACTAAGCATATGCAAAAGGATGCATCTACGCATACCTAGCCAAAGATGATTGGATAAATATTTCAAGGATTTTGTCTCAAGGATTTCATGATTTTGATTTTTGCCAAAAAGTCTAGCATGAAGGATAGTTTCAAGATTTCTCAAAAGATGATGGTGAGATGATTTTTGGTTTGATGTTTGAAGGATGGATGAAAAAGATTTTTATTTCTCTTGATCCTAGGATGAATCTAAAAAAGACACTTTGTTTACCTAGAACTCGGCATTGAAGAACATGCAACGCTTCTATAGACCTTTATAACTAAGAAGTGGTTTAATTTGAGCATACATTTCCAAATTTTGAATCAAGGACTTTCGCTTTGGGATTTTGACTTTCTTGGAAATCGTGAGGTTTCAACACATGTGAGATTCCATTTTGTTTATCTTTACTTAGTGACAAATTGAGATGTAATCCAAGTGTTTGGAAACCTCTAAGGATAAAATCGCAAGGGCAAGCAATAACACATGAATTGGGTCAATTGTATTTGTCTCCTAAAGGGTTTGAAATTTTGATGATAATGTTTAAGTGTTTGTTTCCAAGATGTTTTCGATCAAGCAAATCATTTTGTAACCAAGAATAAGTACAACCCTATGGATATGGAAGACAATATTTGTTGAGTCCCCACTTGGACAAGTCTAGCTATGCTTATCTTTAGCGAATGGTTAGATGCTTGACCCCACTGGCTCCCCTCCACGAAACTCACGTATATGGGGCAGCCAAGCATCAACACCCATGAAACTTGCATGGCATGCTTTCCATTTCTACTAAAAGACCGTAAAACTATGGGGTGGCTTCAGAACGACTATTCTTGCACCAACAAATAGATCAAGGATTTTGGCAATTCTAAAACATGGGTTTTAATTAGGACTTTTTCGTTCGTGGAGATTGACCCATATGGCGAGAGTCCCTTTTCAGATCCATCTCATTGGAGCCAACTGCGTGATACTGGCGTTTACTCCAATAACCACATTTATATCCCAATTGGAAATACTCTTGGCTTTAGAGTGTTACCAGTTTAGTTGTTCCCTTGGGTAGTACTTTTTCCCCAAGGCAGGCCCTCTAGGATAAACAAAAGAGAATAAACGTATTCATAGTTCGATCGACCCTCCTTTAGAAACAAAGGGAGAATGTATGCAATAAGTTCATTCACACTCGCAAAGTGTTTTGTTCAATTTTAAACCCAAAACGAAGTGTGGAGGTGATTACTTTATCTCAACCTAAGATCATAAAAAAGGCCTTTTAATTCTCAAGATCGCTATAAAGCGCGAAAGAATTGCATACGTCCTTTTCGATGATGTTAGTTTAAGTAAGCAATCACAAAAAAAAAGTTGCAAATTTTCATTTTAACCTTTCCAAGCAATTGTGAGTTCATTTTTAAAAGCACCAAAGTAAGTGTGTCAAATTGCCTTGTTCAATTTTTAATCCCAAATAAACTATAGTAGATTTGAGTCCTAATATTCATTTTAAGCTTTTTGTAGCAAAAATCGAAAAAGTTCTTTTTAAATCCCAAATGAAATTAGTGGATCCTAAGCCTAAAAAGATGACATATTTTCCTTAAGAGGAATAATGAATCCTCAAAAAGTGTTAAACAAACACTAAAGTGTTTAAAAACACTTGCTTTCGTGAAATGACCTCATCATGCTTCTTTTCCTTTTCGTCTTCTAATTGATTCAACCTACAAGAAAAATCAGTTATATATTCTGCAAAACAAAGGTCAAAAAGACAAAAAATAGACAGAAGAAGCAGAATTTGAAAAAAAGCACGTGCTGAAAATTAAATTTTACTCCATACTCCCCTCCAGTGGTGCAATCCGTGAAGGTGTCATAGTTTGATTTCTCCAGTGGTGTTGTATAGAACCACTTACCAGTCAACGTCACTCTGCAATCAGGCCAGTGAGCGTGAATGCGTCGCCCTTTTGCTCAGCGGTGCAGTTTTTTTTTTTTGAAAAATCTCGCGGATCTGATTGGTCAAGCGGTGTAGTTTAGAATTTGAAATCCTAGGTGGGAAGACTTTAGCGTCAGAGTTTGAATTTCCAACGGTCCTATATAGCGACGTTGGAGAACTAGCGGTGTTGAACAGCGACGTTGAACCTGTAAACAAAGAAAAGCGTGTAAATTTGATAAAAAAACGTGATTGAAAGGTGAGATTGCCCTCCTTCTAGTGCCAAATGTGCAAACCCCAATCCTAATACCTGCAAAACAATATGAACAAACACATTAGAAGGTGAAATGCAAGTAAGAACAAGGATTCCTCAAGAAATTCATTTGAATAGCAAAAGAGATAGAATATGAAATGAAGAACACAATGAAATTTAAAAGTATATCAAATCCTATTCTAAAGCAAACAAACTCCTAATCTCTTGAGGGAATTGGTGCCAATTTGATGTGAAAATTGTCCCTTTCCCAACTCCAATGATGCAAGCTTGATGAATGTTGATGAATGATCCACTTTGATGAAGAATGGTGAGTGCTTCAATACCAAAACCTGCATAACCTAGCTAAGATTCAATGATAATGGATGGAATTTGCTAATAATTTGAGCATAGTAAGTTTACTCAAATTGTGGATGATAGAATGAGGAGATTAGCCTCTTATTTATAGAATGCTAAGATGGATGAATTTCCAAAATAGAGCAATGTGGGACCAAGAATTAACCAATGGAAAAGTTCCCCTTGTCAACCTATGAGTGGATGGACGATGTGCAAGTTTTGAGGATTGTGCCAATAAATGCATATTTTTGAACTTTGAATTTGTTGAAATGGCATGCAAGAGGGAAGGAAGAATGCATTGAATGCCACTTGGCTCAAGGAAAAGGACATGTAAGAGAGAGTAAATGCCTTGTTCGATGTACATGTCAACTTGAATTTTGAATTCAAACTTGAAGAATATTCCTTAAAAGATGCCTTGTTGAGGAAAATAGAGATTTAATAAATTGATTAAATCTATTTTCATGTGCAAGTGGTGAAAGCTAGAGGATGGGAAATGAGAGGAGATTAAATTAATTTAGGTTAATTAATTTAATGAAGGGGGTTAAATGATGTGGCCTATTTGACTTAAATTTATGGATTTATTTAAATCAAATATGAGAAGAATGTGATAAGGGATTAATTAAATAAATATTTTGATTTATTTAATTAAAAGAGATTATGTTAGATTAAACTAAATAAGGTTTTAATTTATTTAATTTAATAGATAGACTTAAGAGATTTAATCAAATAAAATTAATTATTTAATTAAATAGGATAATTAGATCAGAATGATTAATTTAATTATCGAGAAAAGGTGACTTAGTTAGATAACTAATTTATTTAATTAAGAGAGGAATATTGATGAATTTAATCAGATAAGGGTATTTGATTAAATGGTTAGACCGAAGGATGATTCAGGACGAAATGATGTTAGTGGTCAGGATCAGATGCACAATGTCAATCAGTACATTTTACGTGTCTACAGTTGCATCTTTCATCTTCATCATGTAAATGGGTACCTAACATGGCCTCATAGCCGAGACCCATTATCATTGCATAATCATTGCATTTTCCTCCCTAAGTTGAGCTTATGGGGGGTGTAGTGTAATTAATTAATTAATTATTACACTATCATAAGTTAACTTAGGTCTTGCATTAATTTAGTCCTAGGTTGCATAAATTAGATAAATCATAAATAATGGGATAATTTCCCCTTTTCATGTATAGGGATAAGATTCCTTCTAGAACTTATCTCAATCTTTTACCATTTCCTAGGTAGGGTTCACATGTTGTTAGATCATGACACATGGAAACATCACATTGCATCTTGCATCTCATTCATGCCTATATATTCAGGGCATTTGTACATTTGTAATCATCTAGTATCTCATATTCTAGATCAATTGCAATCTCTATTTGCATGCCCTTAGTTGCAATAATTTATGTGTGGTTGAATTTCTCTTGGAAAAGATCCTTTGAAATGTGTGATGCTTCATTGGATGATTCAGTATCCATTATTTAAACAATCGAGGTAGCTCTATAGGGCATCACACGATTGCTCAACAACATCGGCCCTCATCTCTGTTGTGTCTCGCTCTGCAAGCACCATTTGTAGCTCCCCTGATATCTGATCACACTGTCCCCAGAGTGTGGTTGCCTCTGTAGTCAATTGCACAATCTCTACTCTCCACTCCTCATAAGCAGTCCTCAAGTGTGCTACCAACTTGAACAAGTGGGCATGTTTCCCATGGAAACTAGCTAGTATGCCTTGAGAACCATCCCTTGGATGGGCACATCAGGGGCCACCTCTAATATGCAATGGGATATCAACCCAATCCATCCATGTGCATCATCTACAACCAAAGAAAGAAAGGATAAGATCAATATCACATATCATATCTATGTAATCATAAACAAAGAAAAATGAAATTACTTAAATGTAAATAACATGCTCAATATACCTAGATCCCCTCATTTCCAAGTAGGGTCAGGGTGAGGAGCGACTCTAGGACCTGTGTTGCTGGTATTGGCAGCCACTCCTAGCGCCACTAAGGTTGCCACTATTGTGACAGTGGGTGTTGGCATGCCGATGAGATAGGGGTAGCTAGTGGGGGGTCTAACCTCCTTTGTCACTGCCTCGACCTCTGTGACGTTTTCGGCTGCTCCTCCTCCTCTTGTAGCCTCTCCTCCTCCTCACCCTGCTTCCCTTTACCTCGTCACCCTCTCTACCTATCCTGTGGTGTCAGTGGTGGAACGTCTCCCTATTGGCCTCCTACAATGATTTAATAACTAGGCCTTTACAACAGTGATTCAGAGCTTGGACATCTAACCTAAATAGCTATTTCAATCTGTAGACATCTAATTTGACCACTTCCATATGATCAAAGACATCTTCTTATTCATCCAGTTGCTTATCCCCTCTGTTAATATTAATTAAATCATTTGTTTAATTAATACCTTGCATCTTACATAGGGTTCATAAAGTATTTAATTTAATAAATAATTTACCCCTCTTTCTCCTCTAAATTAAATAAATACACCATTTTATTTAATTTAGTCATATTACCTTTTTGGAATTTAAATTCATTTTTTAATTCCTCTTTTTCTCTCTCATTGTCACATCCTCCAACTTTTGCAAGTTGGTCTCTAATCCATCTTAACTCCTTCATCTTCTTCTAATTAACTATGGTTAGCATATGCACACCCCTAATCATCATTAGGGTCACATCCTCCATAATCTCCCACTTGCTTCTAATAAGTCATTAGTCCATCTAATTAAGTACTTGCACAACCTTAATCATATGGTTAGACCAACCTAATCCTCTTCCCATTTATGGCATGTGTCCTTGGTCAACCTTATTAAAGGCTTTCTTCTTTTGGGCAAGGCACTCCAATTCCCCATGTGAATTTTTAATTCACTTTTTTACTCCCCCAATGCACTCAAAAGGAATTTTTAATTCCTTCACTTCTTCCCACATGTCCTCTCTTTATTCTGTATTCTTTCCCCTCTCCCCATAAGGATATTTGAGGAATTTTTAATTCCTCACATGTTCTCTCACCCACATGGGACAAGGACATCCTTTATGAGGATATCTTGACCAAATCCCTATGGTCCTTTGAAGTACATCCATGTCATGTACTTCTCTTACACCTCATGTCCACCTCATCTTTCTTAAGCCTCTCCCCTTGCCACATGTCAAGATGTGAGGGCTTGTGAGTTCTCAACTCACCATAGCCCTACATCTTGGCCATGTTGGGATCAATTTCAACCGTCCATTTCTTCTAGGAATTCTCAAAATTCCTATAAATACCCCCTCTTTTCTCTCATTTGACGGGAGATCATTTTGCTAGCCAAACTCTTGCAGTTTTGTTTCTCAATCTACACTTAGCCATTTGCATCCATTTTGACCAACTATCTTGCTTCTACTTGCCATCAAGGAGCATACATCTCATCTAAAATCAAAGGGCCAACCAAAGAACAACTCTACAAGGTAAAAGGTTCCATTTTTATGTTGTTAAGTTCATCATTTGCCCAATCTTGAAGTGTAGGGTGTTTTTAGTTGTTATTTGCACTCTCTTTAGTTTGTTGCTCATCTTTTAATGATTATATTCCCCTATCACACAATCATCATGAAGGTTCATTTAACTTGTCAACCCAAGGACGTGAACTTGAAATGGGTCAGCACAATATGTGCACTAGGAACTCAAAGTAGCCATTTTAAATCTACAGCTAAGTAAGACACAATGTTGAAAGTAAATTGCTTGGAAAGGAATAACATAAATGTTGAACATCAACCAACAACCATACTAAGCTTGAAATGCATGATAGAAATGAAAATTTGAACAAAAAACATGAAACTACTATGTCTGCTTTGGCTGCGGGAACAGTCACAAAATGGAATTCTAGTGGTTGCATGAACAGTCAACGCCATATTCTTAACTAATTACTAAACATAAAGTAATAACAAGGTTAAACTAAGCTAAAGGATGGATTTCTCACCAAGTGGGCCCCCTTGGATGAGTATCCTCTACTACTAATGAAAACTCAGATGCACAAACTTAGAACTTCATTTTATTCATTAGGAAACATGAGTACAATAGAGCAGTGTAAATTGTATTGCTACGAATGCAAGTACAATATCAGATCGTGCAACCTCCTGAGAAGGAGAATCTAATCCTTATTTATACTACCAACTAAGAAAGACAGTCAACTCCACAAACTGGGAGGATGCCATTTTAGGGAAACCAGAGAAATAGAAGAGGCGATTATGCACACTTGGAATCTGGTCAAACATGCCTGCCTCAACGCAGATTTAGCATAGCAGTAACACCTATATTCGCTCAACAGCATTAAAGTCCACTACAAGGTGGTTACATTTGATTTGCATGGGAAAATTCTTGTCGTCGACCTCCTTTGACCTTTGAATGATTCCCTTGCTAGACTTTATGGTGCACGCCTAGCTGGCGATGTCTTTCTCAATTTAGTATCCTCAAATTATATTTGCATGGCAATGTTAGCGTGCACAATAATTTCATATCTATAACCACCTTAAAGAACATTCATTAACCACATGCAAAATTAATATAGATAGTCCATATAACATTCCAATGTCATTAAAGATTTGTAGAAATAAGATTAGGCCCAATGTCTATAGTTTTGAGGAAATATCATAAAAACATCAACACTTAATATCAAGGTCCATGATAACTTCTGCAAATAAATTATAAATTCTACCCAAAATTAGACCATAAACTAGACTCATGACTCCCCCCAACCTAAGGTTTTTCTCTGAAATTTGTAACTGACAACTGTCCTCCATCAGTGTATGTTGTGCGTGAATCAAGGTCCCAATAGAATCCTCCCAATCTATCCAATGTGCTCCATCTCTATTTCTCTGCAGCAATATCATAGTGGTAAAACCTAAAGTTTGGTACGGGCCACATCAAAATAGGTGGCTGAAAAGTCAGGGGAAGCCAGAATCATCCCTTTGTTCTTCCAATCTATATATATCTATCAATTCTTTTAAGTGTTGCAGCATAGTTTTGGATGGAATGAGGCTCAACCTATTTTAGCTCATCAGTTAGGTTGTTCCATCTTTGTGAGAGGTATCTCTTCATAGTTTCCTCTTTTTATTTTTCCTTCACCTCATACTCATTGTAGACTTCTTCTATCCAAGGAATAGTCCTATAACCATAGCTAGGTCTAAAAAAGCATTATGTGCCATTGCCTGTAAATGTCCCTTGGATTCCTTGATTTAGCCCTGATGGGCAGAGGGATGTTGGATTCCAATTGCTTATAAGCCACATATTGTTGTCCCCAACTGATCTCATTTTGTACCCAAGACATGAATACCCTTAATTGGACATCCCCAACATATAGCAGTGGATTCCAATCATGGTCTTGAGTCACAACATAATTATGCAAATAAAACTCACACAGCAAATTCTTCATTTCAAGGGGAGCAATTCGATAAGCATTGAAAAATTCAATAAAAGTCTCAATGGAAGGGTTCAAACCTGAGACAATCCTTGCTAGCTTAAAAAAAAGATATTTATCCTTCAAATGTAGAGCATAGACCCTTGGAGGGGTCCTACACTCTAAAATCTATGGTACCAAGGCTGCCATATCATCCACATTCTTCTTCAAGGTGGAAATTGTTGCATCCTTGTGTTCAATCTCCTCATCTTTCTTTTGAATTTCCTTCTTCAACCTACGTTTCTCTTCTTTCCATTCCTCTTCTCTTCTTTGCATCTCTTTCCATAAATGCATAGCTACCATGTGCATTGAAAAATCAAGGGGGTTATGCATTCCTACCAACATTTTACCTGGCACTAATGCTTGCTCCCCATATAGTACTAACTACAAGGATTTAGGTTGCCCCATCAACTTCGACTGCAAGGGTATTGATTTTTCTCCCAATTCTTGTTGCAGGGCCTCTTGTTCTTGTTCTTGTTGTTGCTACAGGATCTCTTGCTACAGGAAATCCTAATTTTCCTCATACCCTTGATTCTCCGCTTGTTTTGCAATATCAGCAAGATTTGCCAATGTTATGTTTGTTGCCATCTTAAATATATCCTCTTCCTCGACATTCACCTACCCCATTGGACCTTCTATGTCCCCCTGTGATATTTCTCTAGACTTAGGGATTTCCTGCAAAGGAATACCAAAGGTTGGCTTGGATGGACTTGGTTTTCTGGGAGGGCTCTCAATTTTTTCTTTGGCTACAAGATGAACAGTGTCAGCCTTTCACTTCTTAGAGCTTGGTACTTCTTTTTTTTTATTGCTTTTTAGCTTTTATTTTTCTCATTTTTGCCTCTCTCTTCTATGCCCTAGTTTTCATTAAGATGCCAAGTGGAACATCATCATCAAAATCTAGGGAGGAACTTTCTTTTTCTGAGTGCTTTGTCCCAGAAGAGCTAATTTCTATGGTTTATTCTTGTACAAGAGGGTTTACACTAGGGCCTACGCCAGAGGTTGAAGCACCAATAGTGGCTTCAACCATGCTCAATCTCCTGCTAGACCTACGAGATTGAGGTAAAACCCTAGGTCGCAAGTGCTCAAGTCTAATTTGATCAATTTTTATGAATTATTCCTAGGTCATTCCAGACATATCATGCAAAGACTTCTCAACTAACAATTTAATTAGACAATGGTGGGAAACGGAATTGTCCCTACCTTTTTTAGTCTTGGCCGCCATGATTGAAAGAAGGTGGCATAGCATGTTCAGCACATTCATCCTCCTCTCGTGCCTCATGTGATTCAAAAGTTTGAAGTGCACGAAATGTATATTTGATAGGTGACCTTCACAGGTGATGTATCTTATCACATAAATAGCTATATGCTTCCATGGCTCAGGCAGAGAAGTTCTCTTCACACCTTGTTTATCTATGCTCAATGGAGGGTCGCTCGGTTCTATAAATTCAACCCTAGTTGACCTGGCATCTCTGGAGGCAGGGCAATGTTCACCATCGATAGGTAACCCTGTAACTTCTACAATCCTTTCTTCAGTCGCCATGACCTCTAGCCCTTTTACCGTGGCCTTCCCTTTAGACAATGTCTAGGTGAATTCTAGTGCAATGTCTTCATCAAAACCATCCAACTTCAGGAAGTAGTCTAACCACCCACAGTTTCTGAATTCAACTAGGCAGGGTGCATCCTACAATAATACATTGTGCACCATGGGTTCATTTTGAATTAACCCACTTCCCACTGTTTGTGATCAAACAATCACTTTGTAGTTTCCTTCCTGCAATTCTCATCTGAAAACCAAATTCACCTTCTTGCAACACTTGCCAAATTTCCAATGTTGTTGTCAACTGAATTTTCCCTTTATACCTTTTGTTTGTCTCTTGTGATTGTGGCAAGGTCAATGATGGCAAGGAAGGAGCAATAAAGGAAAGCTATGATGGAGAGAAATGGTGGTGGAAGTTGGTGTCACCTCACACATGTGACTTTTCCTCTCACTCAGATTTCAAATCGGCTCAATTTAAATTTTGCTAACGTAGACCAACATGGAATGACACATGGAAAAAATATTCACATCTTTTTCCTCCCCCCCAACCTAAATCTGGGCATGTGTCCTCACATGTGAGATGATGATTTGACAGGGGTAGGGAATAATGGCATGCTATGGTGAACATCCATATTAACGTACAACAATTAAATGAATGCACTAAAGACAATTAAGATATAGCAATTAATGTACACATACCTAAATGTGTGGAGGATTCATTGCAAAGATTGTGGAGAAAGTACAGTTCGCCCTTTTAGAAAATAAGTTGAGCAATTAATGAAAATGAGGTGGAATGAGGTGGAGTGGAATGAAGTGATGTGATGGAAGAGAGAGAAAGGTGGAGATGGATGGGCGGATGGGTGGATGGGTGAAGAAGTGGAATTCCACGGAAGTGAAAGTCTTTATTATGACGAGTATATACCTTAATTATCTAGAAGGAGGGACACTATGTCCACTTCCTTCGGTTGCAGGAAGCTCGGTGCAGCATGTTGAGTGAATTGCTGCAGAAACTCCTCCTTGGAAGTCGGCTTGTGATACAATCTGAGGCAATGACCATTGACAAGAAACTTGAATCTGACTGGATCAATAGTAATGAGCTGAACAACACCATTAGGGAATACTTTAGCAACCTCATATGGTCCTAGCCACCTTGTCTATAATTTTCCAACATTGTCTTGATAACTTGAGTGATAGAGCAGTGCCTAGTCACCTGGCTGTAATTTCTTGTCCTTGATGAATTTTTCATGCCACTTGATTCTCTGATTTTGCACTACCTCTATGTGATTCAAGGCTGCTCTCCTCATCTCATCCAAATCATTTAGTTGCATGATTCTTTCTCTTTGTTCCTCAGAGATATCCATCCCCAAATCTACTACAGTCCTAAGATTCTTATGTTCAAATTCAATGTGCATCATGGTTGTCTTTCCATACAAAAACTCAAAATGGAGTGAAACCTATAGTTGTTTTCTAGGTAGTTTTGTAGGCCCAAACAACTTTTGGTAACCTATTTTCCCAATCCTTTCTGTGGATAGCTACTGTTATGATCAAAATAGCTTCAATTTCTCTGTTGGTCACCTCAACTTGGCCATTAGCCTGAGGGTGATAAGGAGTAGACTTCTTGTGTCTTATGTTGTACTCATTAACTAGTGTTGCAACAATGGTTGATGTGAATTGAGCCCCTTGATCAATCACTATCTCTCTTGGAACTCCATACCTTGTGAAAATCTCCTCATAAAGAAATTTGCAACCTTGTTATCTCTTGCATGCTTCACGGCCTTAACTTCTACCCACTTTATTACATAATCAGTGCATACCAAGATATAAGACTTATCATTTGATGGAGGGTCAATGGGTCCTACAAAATCTAGTCCCCGCTTGTCAAAGAGAGTGATTACTACCTTAGGGTAAAGCGGCATCTCATCATATTTGGTTGGTCTACCCATTCTTTGGAATCTATCACATTTTCTTGTATACCTTCCTGCATCCTTATGGAGTGTTTTCCAGTAATATCTTGTGTTCAAAATCTTCATTGTTGTCATTTTGGCTGCAAAATGTCCTCCACATGGTTCATTGTGGCATGCATGAAAAATTTCATATGTCTCATCTTCTCTCACACATCTCCACATGGTTTGGTCCAGTATAAAACAAACATCTAGCAATCCATGAGAAAGGAAAATATTTTTCAATAAGTTCCCTTCTCTCTTTTGGAGAGAAGTGAGGGGGAACCCTACCTATGACTAGATAATTAGCTATATCAGCATACTAGGGTGTTTGTACATTGATAGAGAATAGATTCTCATCAGGAAAAGAGTCATCTATGGCTTGATTATCCCCTGATGTAGTCATCCTTGAAAGAAAATCTGCAACAACATTGGCCTTCCCTATTTTATCCACATTGGTTATGTCAAACTCCTGCATCAACAATAACCATCTTGCTAGCCTACCAGAGATCAAAGGTTTATTCTTGAGATATCTAATGGCTGCATGATTAGTGTGCACAAATATTTGGTAACCTGTTATGTAATGCCTGAATTTGTTTAGGGCATAGATCACTGGTAACATTTCTTTCTCTGTCACCATATAGTTGAATTCAGCTCCCTACAAATTTTGGTGAAAAAATAAATGGCATTTTCAATAGCTCCTTCTTTTTGTCCTAAGACTGCTCCTATGACATAATCTAATGCATATGTATGGATGTGGAAAGGAAGCTCCCAATTAGGTCCTTTGAGTACAGGATCATAAGTCAAAGTTACCTTCAAATTAGAAAATTCCTTGTCACAATTTTCAGTCCACTGGAATTCAACATCTTTAGTGAGAAGAGTATACAATGGTGCTACTATTTTGCTAAAATCCTTGATGAAATTCCTATAATAGCCTACATGGCCAAAGAAATTCCTAACATCCTTCTGTTTTGCAAGTGTGGGAAGATTTGTGATCACCTCAATCTTTGCAAGATCTACTTGAATTCCTTTGTAAGAGATGTAGCGGCCAAGGACTACACCTTCCTACATCATCATGAAGCACTTTTCATTGTTTAAAGAGAGATTGTGATCTTCACATCTTTGTAGGACTTTCCTGAGATTCTCCAATGCTTCATTGAAATCAACACCATAGGTGGTGAAATCATCCCTATAAATTTCCATGCAATCATGAGAAATGTCTAAAAATATGCTAATGACTGCCCTCTGAAAAGTTGCAAGTGCATTGCATAAGCCAAATGGGAGTACCGAGTTACAATTTCTCTCAGTGTAGGTTTAATTCTTCTTTGTGGCTGCCTCACTGGGGTGCAATTATCTCTGATGTAAATTTTGTGAGTAAAAAGCTTAGGGTCCAATCCCTTCATATCATGATAGTCCCATGCAAATGCTAGCTGGTGAGTCCTTAATAAGTTTTCCAATAACAATTGTTGCTCTTCACTCATTTTGTTGTTAAAATTCAGATATTTTCCTTCTGACACCTACACTTGTGTAGTTGACTCTATCATAGTTGCTTCATTAACACATGGTACCTTTAGTTCATATGGAAACAATGTATGGGACATACCTGTTGATGTAGGAAGAGTGGCTATAGGAAGAGTGGTTGAAGGAAGAATGTCTTTAGGAACAGTGGTTGCAGGAAGAGCAAGCAAAAGTGTCTTGACTGGAGCAACAAAATGATAAGATGATGCTTCCTCCACTTCACAATGGGTCTAAATGATGTTATCCAATACTTCATCTTTTTCTTGAAGCTAGATGAAGGAGATTTTTCCTAACATCATAAACTGTGCCATAAAATTAACTTCCTCGACCTCTTCACCAACATGTGGCCATACGAGATTATCCTCATCATGGGATGGCTGAGCAGGAGGATAAAGAACAAACTTTTTGGTGCTCTTCAAGTCATAAATGGTCATGTCACCTGATTGACATCCAGTATATGCATCTGCAGTTGCTAACCATGGCCTTCCAAAAATAATGGGATACCCGCCTAGCGTAGCTTTTGGAGAAAGAATCATGAAGTTTGTTGGGTACTCCCAGGAGTCTAGAATTACCACAAGGTCCTCCACTATACCATCAGGCTTAACAATAGAACTATTAGCAAGATGCAAGACATTAGGAGTATATCTCATGCTTGCAACATTTAGTTGTTGCAGGATGTCCTTAGGCATTAGATTTTTGCTGCCCCTAAATCAATCAAAGCATTCTTTATTTGAATCTCATTTACAACAACTGCTACCACAGGACTACCTGGGTCATTGTACTTAGGGATAGTCACTTTTCCAAGCATGATGTCAGCTATTTGCCCGACCAGATGAACCGTAGTGGGGCCTTTCTTCTTCCTACTTGGCTTCTTGAGGCATGCTTTGATTGCCTTTCCATAGATTGGGACATCCCTTATGGCCTGAAATAGAGGTATCTAGACACATATATGCTTCAGCTGATCCAATATGTCAAAGGTTGTGTTCTCCTTTTCTTCCTTTTTCTTGGCAACTTTCAATCTCTGACGAAATGGTAGTTCTTGTTTTGTCTGCTTGACTTGGACTAGTTCAGTATTTTTAGGTGCACTTGGTTGAATGGGATCATTCAAAGGTTCTTCTTCCTCTTCCATAAGAAGCTCAATGATAATGGGATTGGAAGGGGCTGGTAAAGTAGTTCCTGAATGCAAGTGGATGTCACTTACACTCACAGCATATACAAGGAATTGGTTTGAATCAACAGAGTATATAGGTTGTTGTGTTTTTTTTATTTGGATTGTGTGTGGGCTAAGCTGGTAACTAAGTAGGTTTAGGTGCATTTGATCTTGAATTAGTAGGGGGAGGCATTATAGCAAGTTGTTGGGGTTGAGAAGGTGGTTGTATGTAACTAGTTGTTTAGGTAGGCCATTGTTTCCCTCTCCTCCATTGATTTGTTTTCTGTGAATTTCCTAGAGGTGGCTACCAATGCCCTTGAAATTTCTGCCAATTCCCTTGAGGTTGTTGCCATTGGGGTGGAGATTTTTTATGACTGGTCCAAGAATTTGGAGGGTTACCTAAAGGTTGTGGTGGATATCCTCCATAGTTGGATGGATATGGGGGATGCCATTAGTTACCTAATGAATAGGAATTGAAATATGGCCCAGCATAAGAGAGTGGATATGGTGTCCTACCTTGTCTTGGAGCCCAAGGCCTCCTTTATGCAACATACTAGACTTGGTCTTCTTCAATCTGGATTGGTTTGAACTCAGGTGGAATCTTCTTACTTTCAATATTAGCTACCATCTTGCATCTACAATCCTTCTTCTTTTTTCTGCAATGGGGGCAATACTTTGCTAACATTGCCTCTCCCTTCTCTTGTTTCTTCTTGGCTTAAAGTGCATCCAGCTAAGTAGCTAGATTGTTTATAATGTCTTGCTTGAATTATGCCAGCAAATGAGTAATCTCCATTCTTGAGACTCCCCTGGTAGATGACTTACCCATGGAAGATTGGCAAGCTCTCTCTTTTCTTTGAAGCTGCCCTAGAATAGTTCTGGCATATTTTCTTGATATCCTCCCAAGGAACTTTGGAGATATCTCCTCCTCCCATTAGGAACAAGGCATCTGTGTAGCTTTCATTGATTCCTCTTAGGAAAATAACTTTTGTGAGTCTTCATTAAGTGTATGGTGTGGATATTTTTGTAGGAAAATTAGAAACCTTGCAATTTAATCCTCCAGGTTCTCATCTTCCTTTTGTTGCATCCTAAAAATGTCACCTCCTCTCATGTCGCCTCCCCTCAATACTCCTTGTATTTCTCAAGGAATTTTGTCTTCATGTCCTCCCAATTTTCCACAGTATATCTGCTTAGGCTCATGAACCATCTTAATGCAGCTTCTTTTAGAGTGGTAGGAAATAGGTTAAGCCTATGGGAATCGGTGGTATAGTCATAACTCCTACAGAGTATGTCAAACTCAAACAAGAAGGTATCAGGATCTTCTATGACCAGTCCATAAAACTTCAGAAGTGTTGAAGCAGGGATATTTTTGATGTTGTCAACTTCATTCTGATGGGAAATGGGGAAAGGAAAAGTTGGTTGGTTAGGTTTGTTTCTATTTGTGTTTCCCATGCCTGCTTGATGTAGTTCCAAAGCAAAGGGGTTCTCAAGCTGATTTTGGTCTTCAGAGGAAACTTCAGAGCTAGTCAAATTAGGAAATGCATCAACAAAGGGGTGTGGATCTTCTTCTTCTTCTTCTCTTGGTAGGTTAGGATATTCAACTAGCTAGAATGGATTAGGATTATTAGGAAGGAATCTCCCATAAGCATCTCTTCTCCTTGCTCTATGCATGCGGTGTCAACTCACTATCAGCCAACTCACACAAAGAATTAGTAAAGAATAAGGGGGTTCATTACTTCCTAAATGAGGGGTATACTAAGAACAACTTCTAGAAATACTACAACAAGAAAAACTACCAATGACTCCAAAGAACTCCCTAGTTTGACACCATCCCCAACAACAGTGCCAAAAATGTTGGCCTCCTACAATGATTTAACAACTAGACCTTTACAATCATGATTTAGAGATTGGAAATCTAACTTGAATATATATTTTAATCATCATGAAGGTGCATTTAACTTGTCAACCCAGGGACATGAACTTGAAATGGGTTAGCATAGTATGTGCACTAGGAACTCAAAGTAGTCATTTTCATTCTACAGCTAAGTAGGACACGATGTTGAAAGTAAATTGCTTTGAAAGGAATAACATAAATGTTGAGCATCAACCAACCATACTAAGCTTGAAATGCATGATAGAAATGAAAATATGAACAACAAACAGGAAACTACTCTGTTTGCTTTGGTTACAGGAACAGTCACATAATGGAATTCTAGTGGCTGCAGGAACAGTTACTGCCGAATTCTTAACTAATTACTGAACAGAAAGTAATAACTAGGATAAACTAAGCTAAAGGACGGATTGCTCACCAAGTGGGCCCCCTTGGATGAGTATCCTCTACTACTAATGAAAACTTAGATGTACAAACTTAGAACTTCATTTTATTCATTAGGAAACATGAGTACAATAGAGCAGTGTAAACTATATTGCTAAGAATGCAAGTACAATATCAGATCCTACAACCTCTTGAGAAGGAACATCTGATCCTTATTTATACTACTGTTGTCAATCAGATAGCACCTGAATGCTTGAATAATTAAATTCAACAATCTGTTGAAACATGGGAACTATCTTCAAGCTGTGGGTAATCCTATGGCAAAGATAGAACCTCCGGATTCTAGGCCGGCTTCCTATATGATGATCAATTAGGTACTTGACTAATTTATTCTGAGAAAAGGGTAAAAGGGACTAAACTAAATGCATGAACTAAAATTAAAACCTCGGTGATGCACCTAAATGATGGTATTTCATGCAACCTGTTTCACAATTACACTTCAATAATCCTATTCGCACAACTAAATCTGAACAGTTTAGCCACATAAATAATTTATATGAAGGCTTGACTATATTACTATCTTCGAAGGAAAAGAATGTCTTCACAACTAAAATAGTAAAGTAAGCCAAATGCACAACATACAACCTATGGAATCAAACTTGATTGTATACCAGCACATATGAAATGAGGTGGGAAAATAAAGGTTTCTGAGATTAAACACGATAAATTACTTATCAAATTCACACAGCATGACACTTGAGATTCTGAAGGCAAACACTTTAGCGTACTGAAAGGTAAAAGGAAAGCTCTACAAATTAATGAAAACTTGATTAACCTATAATAACCTACTACCGTATTAATTTGTAAAATGTTGAGTTACAAGATAGTCTTCTTTGCTGAAGGCAAAGGCAGAAAACAAGAACTAGATTGAAAAACCGTTAAGTTTTTCAATATATACAAAAAACCTTTCCAAAAGGCATGCAAAAAGAACTGAAAGTCCAACTCCAAGAAAGGGTGATAACTCCAAAGCCAAATCCGAGCAGAAGAAAATATCTCTGAAAAGGAGGCCCAAAATCATGCAAAAATAAGTCCAATCAAGCTCAAACTCACTGCCAAGTCATAACTGATACACGCACTATTCCAACGGAACTGCAACTCCCTAAAAAGTGGCTTAAAGCATGCAAAACTGCCTCGTTTTTACCAATCCGCCCATAATAATTAGAACTCCTCTGAAACTAAAAGGCAACCTCCATAATTTACTCCACTTGCATGATTAGATCCTCAATTGAATTCACTTATACTCTTGCATGAATTTGAGAAGAGCTTAATTTAATTAAATATTAAAAATAATCATCAAATGATTATTTTAATATTTTAACCATTGGTAATAACTTCTTAAATATTTGATCTGTATAGGATCTAGTCTAGATTGCAGTATTTAAATGCTTAACTTTTACAATGCTTTTACAATGATTATTCCAAGTTAATTAAATCAAAATTAACTTATGGAAATAACAAAATGAAAGTAATAACAAGGTGATTATAACAGAAAGGAAGGAAATGAGGGAAAGAAAGAGAGAGAAGAAGAGAAGTGCAAATAGTGTTTGATTACGGAGTTCGTCACAAATGTGACTACGTCTTCGGGTCCACTCCAATAGAGAGACCGATCCGATTAACTCCAAAAATCAATTACAAAGCACCATAATCATTCTCCAAGCACTTCGGCAGCATAACAGCACTCTGACGTGCAAGAATGACTCAAAGAATCTCCACAAGACCTCTCTTTCGTGTCACCACAGCTTCAAGACTTCGTCACCTGAAAAAAACTTCATAGCAACTCTCACCTCACACCCCTTTAAATACATAAAATTTTCTCAAATTGGTCTTTAACCAACTAATTTGCAAAATATGCCTTATCTCTCCAAAATACATAAAAATCTCCTTTACATAGTAAAAATATTTTAAAAATCCTCCCTTTTACACATAAAAATCTTCAAAATATCCCCTTTAATCCAAATAATAACAAATTTAAGCCCTTTTAGTTTTTTATTCACGGGCTCACATAGTTTTGGAGGTTACATTCTTATCCTTAAAGGATTTAATAGTTGTTTGTTTATTTTAAATTAGAAGTTTGTTTTAAAAATAAGGCATTCGGTCACCAAATCACTCAATAAAATTAACCGACGCCTATAAAGACTAAAGACTGTTCAATGGCCTGTTGGTGATATGCCTTTTTGGGAGCCCGGCGGTTCCAAGTTCCACTCCCGGCCGTTGGCATTTTTAAAAAACAAACTCAAATCAAACAATAACAAAACAAATCGGATTCCATACATAGTAAAGCTGATGAATGTGGCGCAACGGCGAGGAGTTCAACTCGGCAGATGTGGGTTGGGGGTTCAAATCCCCCAACCACCTTTTTAACAAACAAAACAATAGCCAAACCATCGGAGGATGGAAGAAGTACACGCGCCACTCCCCAAGACTGCCACGTGGCAAACCGTGATAGGACGACTACGCTGATGTGGATAACAATTCAAACGCTGACATGTCCTGCCTACTGGACGATGATGTGGAACTGATGTGGCATGCTGACTCGGCTAATGACGTGTCCTGTTGACTCAGATAATGATGTGGACCCGTACTGCTGACTGGATGTTGACCGTGCTGCCACTTCAATGCTGACTATGTACGAACTGCCACATGTCGCACAATGATTGGTCCGTACAATGATGACATGGATGCCACGTGTCAAATTCTGAATGGTCCAAGTCACTGTCCGTACATTACGGAATGTTGACATCAGCATCCGTACAATCCACCTCAAAAGTCAACTGAAAACTTTGACTGTTGATAACTCCTGCATACGATGTCGAATTTTGAAGAAACGAACACCGTCAGAATCGTCTCGACGAGCTCTTCGTGATGACACTGGTTCCATCAATTTCCAAGACGATCATTTTTTTTCTTCTTGGACGTGCTCTGATCCCAGTTTGACCCAAGGTTTGACTGGCCATAACTTGCACAAACGGACTCCTTTTCGCTTCGTTCGAGTTGCGTTGGAATCAAGACGCTGAGATCTTTTTGATGGTGTAGATTCTAGAGAAAATGAGACACTTCAATTTTCACTAAAATATCCATCGGATCAGGCCTCCCCACTGAAGACCTTTTGGACCTCCAAAAGTGGCATTTAATCTGACATTAAGTGAGGACTTGGCCTCCCCACTTGTCCTGTATCCCCTATACATCTAAATACCTGGCTCACAAGCATAATCAACACTGCAGAAATATTGTTGAACATAAACATAACTTTATCACTTCCATAAGCATCTACATCAATTGTCGTAGCCACTAACCAACAAAAATTGACTAGCATCAAGCTGAACAATAATGCAGAAATGAAAGAAAGTCAACAACATATCGATCCTTCACAACAGGAACATTATTACCCAAGGATCCATCAATGTTTTCAATCACCATTTTCTCATGCTGTACTACAAGTGCATCCTGCAACATTTGACCCTGGTTAGCTACTCCAAGTTCAAGTGTAGAACCACCTGTACTGACAGACATAAGAGTTAATTCTTTACTTGCATTAATTACCCTCTTTAACTGCCCTGTGTTTGGAAAAGAACGATCAGTCTTAACCTTGTGAGAATGTACAATGTACTGAATGCCATCTTTAAACAAGTGATAATGATTCTTTTCCCTGTAGAAAATAGCTTTCCTGTCATATAAATAAGGGCTACCAAGCACTATCCCACAGATATCCAGTGGAACCACATCAAACTGTACTTCATCCACAAATTTACTAGTGATTGTGAATCTTAAGATGCATTGTTTTGTTACTTGCAGCTTATCATTTTCAAAAATCCAGCCTAGTGGATAAGGTTTCTTATGTTGTGTAGTTTTTAATCCCAAGTTCTTTACAACACTTTCTAAAATTAAATTCACTTGAGAACCACTATCTATGAGTGCATCAATTTTACTGTTCTTAGCAACAACCCTTAAATGAAAAAGCTCATTCCTTTTCACATCTTCAGAGAAATCATTAACTGTAGAAGTAGAAGCACAACTAGCAACATAAACACCAGAAATATGAGCTTTACCTTTTAGACCCATCGTTGTTATCTTAGTCTCATCATCTGAATCTGAACCAAGATCCATAACAACATTCATGGCTTTCTCCTTACCTTTCTGTTTCTGATTACGTCTTTGAGCCCACTTAGGCTTCAGTTCCTGATGCAACTTCCAACAATGATCTTCATCATGACCCTTCTTGTCACAATGAGAACAAGAAAGTTTCTCATCCTTCTTGACTGTAGTTGTCTTCTTTCCTTTCCCTGTCTCTGCATTCTTAGAAGATTTCTTTACATCATTATCAAACTTATCAATAAAAGATCCTTTACCCCTTGACTCTAAGTGTGTAGCTTGAACAGACACTTCATCCAAATTACAAGGGTTCAAAACCAAAATAGAATGCCTAAGGTAGGAATGCAAACCTCCTATGTACTTCAACAACATGTCCTGAGTGTACAAAGGAACATTCAAAGCAATAGCCCTTTTCCTAAATTCATGGGTGTACTCTTGGACAGTTTGACCTTTCCCTTGCCTAAACATTTGCCAGTCCATCATTAATTGCTGCATATGTCCTAGGGGATAAAACTGCTTCTTAAGAGCATTAATAAACTCCGCCCAAGTTAAACTAACTCTACCATGTTGTGAAACTTCTGCCTTAGACTTACTCTCCCACCAGGTTAAGGCTGTACCTCCTAAAGGAAGAGTAGCTAATTGGATCCTATCAACATCATCTATTAGGTTTTGGACTCTACAGTAGACCTCTATTTGTTGAATCCAATCATCCAATTCTTCAGCATTAAGTTCACCACAATATTTTGGTAAATCAAATTTTACATCCAATTTAATTTTAGGCTTATACCCACTCTTGAAAGGATTAGAAGAAATAGAATGAGGAGAAGATGGAGAAGAAGGAGAAGAAGGAGAGGGAGGAGAAGAAGAAAAGGGGTGATTTGGTTGCTTGCCACCATCTCCATGTTGTTTCCCTTTCTTGTCTTCACGAGCATCTTGCTTCGACGAACCTTCTTCACGTTCCTTCCGTTCTTGTCTCTCCTAAAAAAGAATGTCCACCTTTGCCTTCATCTCAAGGAATGCTCTTCGAAACTCCTGCTCACTGATTTCTTCAGGAACCTCCATTCTAGAAACTGACATCTTTGGAAATGTTCTTCGCTTCTCGATCTCAGGATCAAAGTCTTCGAGCTTGCCTTCACCCTTCTGAATCCTAGATCTCATTAGCATTCAAAAAAACAAATAACTGCAATAATAGTCAACTGTGCTCTGATACCAACTTGATCTGTATAGGATCTAGTCTAGATTGCAGTATTTAAATGCTTAACTTTTACAATGCTTTTACAATGATTATTCCAAGTTAATTAAATCAAAATTAACTTATGGAAATAACAAAATGAAATTAATAACAAGGTGATTATAACAGAAAGGAAGGAAATGAGGGAAAGAAAGAGAGAGAAGAAGAGAAGTGCAAACAGTGTTTGATTACGGAGTTCGTCACAAATGTGACTACGTCTCCGGGTCCACTCCAATAGAGAGACCGATCCGATTAACTCCAAAAATCAATTACAAAGCACCACAATCATTCTCCAAGCACTTCGGCAGCATAACAGCGCTCTGACGTGCAAGAATGACTCAAAGAATCTCCACAAGACCTCTCTTTCGTGTCACCACAGCTTCAAGACTTCGTCACCTGAAAAAAACTTCATAGCAACTCTCACCTCACACCCCTTTAAATACATAAAATTTTCTCAAATTGGTCTTTAACCAACTGATTTGCAAAATATGCCTTATCTCTCCAAAATACATAAAAATCTCCTTTACATAGTAAAAATATTTTAAAAATCCTCCCTTTTACACATAAAAATCTTCAAAATATCCCCTTTAATCCAAATAATAACAAATTTAAGCCCTTTTAGTTTTTTATTCACGGGCTCACATAGTTTTGGAGGTTACATTCTTATCCTTAAAGGATTTAATAGTTGTTTGTTTATTTTAAATTAGGAGTTTGTTTTAAAAATAAGGCATTCGGTCACCAAATCACTCAATAAAAGTAACCGACACCTATAAAGACTAAAGACTGTTCAGTGGCCTGTTGGTGATATGCCTTTTTGGGAGCCCGGCGGTTTTGGGTTCCACTCCCGGCCGTTGGCATTTTTAAAAAACAAACTCAAATCAAACAATAACAAAACAAATCGGATTCCATACATAGTAAAGCCGACAAATGTGGCGCAACGGCGAGGAGTTCAACTCGGCAGATGTGGGTTGGGGGTTCAAATCCCCCAACCACCTTTTTAACAAACAAAACAATAGCCAAACCATCAGAGGATGGAAGAAGTACACGCGCCACTCCCCAAGACTGCCACATGGCAAACCGTGATAGGACGACTACGCTGACGTGGATAACAATTCAAATGTTGACGTGTCCTGCCTACTGGATGATGACGTGGAACTGACGTGGCATGCTGACCCGGCTAATGACATGTCCTGCTGACTCGGATAATGATGTGGACCCGTACTGCTGACTGGATGCTGACCGTGCTTCCACTTCAACGTTGACTATGTACGAACTACCACGTGTCGCATAATGATTGGTCCGTACAATGATGACATGGATGCCACATGTCAAATTCTGAATGGTCCAAGTCACTGTCCGTACATTACGGAATGTTGACATCAGCATCCATACAATCCACCTCAAAAGTCAACTAAAAACTTTGACTGTTGATAACTCTCGCATATGATGTCAAATTTTGACGAAACGAACACCGTCAGAATCATCTCGATGAGCTCTTCGCGATGACACTGGTTCCATCAATTTCCAAGACGATCATTTTTTTGCTTCCTGGACGCACTCTGATCCTAGTTTGACCCAAGGTTTGACTGGCCATAACTTGCACAAACGGACTCCTTTTCGCTCCGTTCGAGTTGCGTTGGAATCAGGACGCTGAGATCTTTTTGATGGTGCAGATTCTGGAGAAAACGAGACACTTCAATTTTCACTAAAATATCCATCGGATCAATATTGGAGTAATAGCTATATTACTTTAATATTTAATTGAATGTTTAATTTTTTTCATAAACACCATGCAAAGTGTACGGGCCCCTTCAACATGATTTTTTCTTTTTTAATTTCCAAGCAAAATTCAAGAGAACACATCATTCGAATTAGGGCTTTTGAGAGCACTCGAACCCTAAAACTCATCATTCACTTTGCATCTTGAATTCTGGAGGAAAAGAAAAGTAAGTTGTTGCGCCGCCATGGTATACTGGTTATGGAACTCAGGCTCGCGCACTTTATATTGTTTCCTGTCAATTTCTTGAAACCTAAAAGTGGAAGAGCCTAGGTAAGCTCGTGATCTTATCAATTTGGCCCTCTTTTCACTGTATTTTAGCTGCATTACCTGATATATCTTTTTGATAGGAAAGGTCGTGGACCATTAACTCAAATCTTCTCCATTTCATGCTTATTTTATGGCTTTTGATCTTACTATGAAGAAGATTTACTTTTATGTATCTGGGTTTCATTATAGCTGAGTCAACTCAAACCCATCATTTGAAATTTGTATTATTGAAGACCCTACATATTATTCCACTCTTTCATGAATAGTGTCTGGGCGCAGCTTGGCATACTGGGTATTTCTAATTTATTGCATTTCGTATTTTTAAAGCAAACCCTCATGAATGTAGCTCCGGTTGTCTTGATCTGTATTTACGCTTAAACTATTTCCATGGCCACCATGTTTAAAACTCTCACAGGGGTGACCTTAAATTTGTATTTGTATCTTCTAACCTGTATAATGCGGCCCTTTTAAATATCATACTTTTACAGCTGTCTTTTCTCACAAGGCATTCATAGCATTTTCAATTGTGAGTATTTTGTTTTGTATCTGGGTATTTCATTTTTTTTTTAAATGTAATACACAAATTCCTTTACATTCTTCATACCCACACATTCTTACTGTGCGTGCCTTGATCTATTTGTTATATGCACCATATTCAATTACTGTTTAGATCTCTCTATTGACCAGCTGAAATATATCATTATCTTTGCGCTTGTGGGATGATGTACACAAGTGCTTTTAATATACTCTTGGAACTTTCTTTTAAAAGGCATCTGAATGTAAGAAAAAACATACTGTTTATCCCTTTATGAAAGCAGCAGCAAAAAATACTGTGTATCTTGTCTACTTGCAAGCCACTGCTTTTCTCATTATTTCTTTCACTATGCATACTTCTTTTCTGCTTTTATCTCTGTACTTTGATGATCTTAGTTTAAGCAAGCTGTTGCTTATTCAGCCATCTCATTACTTATCATTTCTGCTATTTTAATCAACTGTATTTTGATAAATTTCCTTTGATGTTGATTGGTCCACTACTGCCTCACTGTTCAAGCTTTTACTAACTAAACACTGCTTTTCCAGCTAAATCATCATTGGAAACAAAAGCTGCATTCTTTAATAATGCATACAAGTCTTTAAATTTCATACACTTATAGTAGCTGATCGCAAACACTATTCCACCATTGATAACAGATTTTATTTTTTTTTAAATAAAGGACTAGTAAATATTCTTGCTATGTTTTCCACTTGTACAGCCTAAGCGATGTCCATTGAATATGGGCTTTAGTGAAATGTTCTCCTGACTGTGTGCATCTTATGAACTAGAAAATGTAGCAAGCTGATATGGCTTCACCTTGTTATTCTTCATCAAGTCTCTTGAACTATATAAGTGTTTGAAATTATAAGAAACAACTAAATGCCTCTTGATGTAATCCCTTTCTTCATTGTAAAAAGGTTCTACACTTAATTAAAATGCAATGCAAAAATGCCAAACAGAGCTGAAATAGAATTTTAATGAAATGATGATCTTTTAACATTAAAGAAGTGAAAATCCTGTAGCTGCTGTTTTGAATATCTTGTAAATAGTGATTACCATTGAAAATGGGCACTCCATTTAATGTCAATGCTGAAAAACTCATACTCCATTGCTGTCTCACTGACACTTGTAACACTGTATGCCAGTTTGATAAAAGATATTGCATCTTATGAACTAGAAACTGTATCTTCCATTATTCTTGAATGTTGACTTAAGATAAAATTTGCAGCCTTCTGTATGAAGAATTAATAGAAAAATAGACTATTGCAAATCTGTCCTGTACAGTGATACAGTTGATGAAAACATTCCATTTACTCAAGTATTCTGTTTCTCTTCAATGCAAAGAGGCTTGACACTTTATTTAGATGTAATGTGAAAAAACATAAAGTAGAGCTAAAACGAATACAATGAAAATGATGAGTTCTCACATTGTTTGATCCTTTCTTGATACGAAGAGCGAAGATATACTGTACGCTCAAGTTGTTTTTTTTTAATCTGTTTGAAATAAAGCTGCTTATTCGACTATTTCTTTAACTCTTTTGATGACTGATTTTGACAACATTAATGAACTCTCGTATGTAACTTGAGAGTGTATCCTTTCGATATGTCGGGCTCAACCCTCGTGGGAGCCCGTTTTACTCCACATATCTTATGAAAAGAACTCAAACATGATAAATCTGTTCCTGCACACTAAAACAAACATGTTAGCAAAATAAAAGAAGCTGAAAGCTTCCATTGAATTATGTCTTTTCGCTCGATCTTTGTTTCAATTATCTGATGAATGCTTGGTTTAACGCAAATTACATTTCTGTCTGTAGCATAGGCGTAAGGCATAAAGTAATTCACTATTGCTTAGAGTATAACTCTAATACCATTTCCTTAATGATTTTGTAGGTACACGGAGCGATGAAGCCAGGTTGCAGCTGCTTGGAGGCACGACGGCTAGAAGCACCAATGAAAGTGATTCATCATTACAGGCAATGATGAATTGCTTCTCTTTTTTACGTTTATGTTATTTTCAGCAGTGTAGTCTGTCCATTTAAATTTTGTATTCATCTCTTGATTGTCAGAAACAAACTCAGTTACTCTCGTGGCTTGTGCGAGATTCAGCATTTTACAAAATGAATAAAAGTATCACTATGCAAATTTTCTTAATTTTCTATTTTAAACATTTGCACAATAAACTTATGACACATATGTAAAATGATCTCAATGATGATCAACGAACACTTTATCAACAAAATATGAAAATTTTCTGTAGCTATAATAGTTGAACTTCATTCAGCTCTACCTGTTGAGCGTAGAGTGAAAAATAGGTAACAAATTGGCGACCTTTGCGGAGTGTTTGCCTACTAAACACAATAGACCAGTTTCCTAGCATATTCATTGGGCATGGAGTCCTTCTCTGCTCTTCAAATTTCTAAAAATTGTAACTCAGCTCAAACAAAAAAAACTGAAAGAAACTACTGAAATTCTGTTTATGACAGAATTTGAAAACCAGGTGCAGCAACTGCACTTATTGAAAACCAGACAAAGCTGAACTGAAATGTGCAAATAGGCACTTATTGAAAGCATACTAAAACTTGAAAACTATTCTACTATGTACAGCAATAAGCCTTAAGCTTAATAACACTGCTTCAAATGAAACCCATTGACAGGGATTGGTAATACCTCACCATCCAGCTTTGAGAGTTGGAAAGCATTATGTTCTTTTCTTGTTGTTATAATGTATGGGCCATCTCACATGGCGTCAAACTTAGAATGTTTTCCAGGCCTACTCTTCAACTCATCCCATTTGAAAACTAAGTCACCTTCATTGAAGATTCGTGCAACTGCTTTTCTATCGAATGTCTTGCTCATCTGAGAGTGATGAATCTGAAGCCTTCTAAAAGCTTCTTTCCTGGTCTCATCCAATTCTGTTAACTCAGCAATCCTAACTTGCATTGGTTCCTCTTCAAGTAACTCCAATTCCTTTATGTAGCTCAGAGTTGGGAGTTCTATTGATATAGGCATCTTGGCCTCCTTACCATAAACCAAAACATATGGTGAAAAACTTGTTGACCATTTTGGTGTAACTCTATCAGCCCAAAGGGCTAATTTAAGCTTGTCATGCCATGACCTCTGATTATCTTCAATTGTCTTCTTAAGGATCTTTATCAGATTCTTGTTTGTCGATTCTACCTGTCCATTACCCTGAGGGTAATAATTGGATGAAGTGTTCAAATAAATATTATTATTTACTGACCAATCTAAAACTTCTAAGCCTACAAAGGCTAAAGCATTATCTGAAATAATTGATTCGGGTGTACCAAACCTAGAAACAATGTCTTGATAAAAATTTAGGACTGAAGTTTCATTTGAATCTTTTAGAGCAACTGCTTCTGTCTATTTCATGAAGTAATCTGTTGCTATCAAGATCCATTTGTGACCTACACTTGATAGTGGGTTAATAGGACCGATAAAGTCAAGTCCCCACTTCTTGAATGGCTATTCAACCTGAATTGGATTCAGGGGCAGGGCTGCTAACTTCTGTTTTCCTACAAAAAGTGAACATTTAGCACATTTTATGACATAAGTATGTGCATCTTTGAAAAGATCTGGCCAATAATAGCCTACTCTCATAATCTTCAAAGCTGTAGTACGAGGTGCAAAGTGACCTCTAGCAGGTCCATCATGGAATTCCTCCAGAATTCTTTCAATCTGATCTGGGTAAATACATCTGAGGAATACTCCATTGAAGTCCTTTTTATACAAAACATCATTTATTACTGCATAAGGAATTGCCTGCAATCTATAATATCTTCGTTTAGATTTATCCATACCTTCTGGCCAATCTCCAGTATACAAATAATGGATCATTTGATGAATCCAATTAGTTGAAATAGCTAAAACAGCAGGTTCATCTTCATTTTTCAGAACTGTAGCAACTTCTTTATTGTTGTTTTCTTCATTTTCTACAAGTTGTTTGCACAGTCCTTTACCTCAAACAAGCTTGGTAACTTTTATGCCGATGTCATACTCCATGACTTTGGTTATCCAGCCTACTCGCTTGTCATTAATATCTTTATTCAGCATAAATTCTTTGATTGTTGGGTGAGCTACCAGCAAATTTATCTTATTATTAGACAACATATGTCTGAATTTCTTCAGACTTCTTACTACAACAAGTACATGCCTCTCAATGAATGAATATCTTGTTTCATAGTCATGCAAGACTTGACTGAAAAAAGCTATGGGCTGTTCCATACCTTCATTATTTTGCTGACAGAGCATTGCGGAGATGGTATCCACTCCTCTGAATGTGTACAGTATGAAATCCTTTTCAAAATCAGGATTTATAAGAGTAGGGGCTGCTGCAAGTGCCTCCTTAATCTGTTCAAAACTGCTCTTTCCCTCTTTTGACCAGCTGAATTGAATATTTTTCTTTAGCATGGCTTTCAATGGCTGTAACAACGCTGCAACATTAGGAATGAACCTCCTTACAAAGTTAATTTTGCACAGGAAGCTTTACAAACCCTTTTTGTGAGCGGGCAGCGGTAAGGCCAGTATGGCTGCAATACGTTCTGGGTCAATAGAAATGCCATTTTTTGAAATGATATAACCCAGAAGCTTACCTTCGTGTATAGAAAAAATACTCTTCTTCAGATTCAAGGAGATTCCATATTCTCTGCACCTCTCAAAAATCTGTCTAAGATGACTGAAATGATCATCAGCATTACGTGAAAAAATAGTAACATCATCCAGGTAAACAAGAAGAAATTTGTTAATCAAACCTTAGAGAGCCATATCCATTGCTCTCTGAAAGGTGGCTCCTGCGTTTGACAGTCCAAACGGCATATTTTTGTAAGCCATCATACCCCACTTGGTGGTAAAGGCTGTCTTATACTGATCTTCTTCCTTAACCAAAATTTGATTGTAACCCGAATACCCATCCAGCAATGAAAACCTTTTTGATCCTGAAACAACTTGCAATATTTGTTCCATTGAAGGCAGCGGGTAGTGATCTTTGAGTGAAGCTCTATTTAGATCACGGAAATCAACACACAACCTTATCTCTCCACTCTTCTTCCTGACAGGCACCAAATTTGACACCCAAGAAGTGTGTTTGATTGGAAATATTATGCTACCTTCAATCAACTTGTTTAATTTTGTTTTCATCAGTTGTTCTAACTTTAGATTTAGAGGCCTCTGCTTCTGTCTTACCAGTTTTGCATTTGGTTCGAGCTCAATTGTATGTTGAGCTAATTCGGGATTAAAACCCTTCAAATTTTCATACTGCCAAGTGAATATGTCACTGAATTCTTGACAAAGCAAGATGAATGCTTGATGCTCCTCCTTTGTGCAGATCTTCCCAAGCTTAAGGAGCTTGTCTTTGAATATTTCTATCTGTTTGTAATGTTCTTGCTTCACTGTGATACCGGATTTGTCTTTCCTAACCTAGTCATCAGTGTTGAAAATTGACTCAAGAGTCACCAAACCTTTCGGCAGTTTATTAGATTTTAACTGCATGATTTGATCACCATATTGCTGATCAAACTTGCACTAGTTTCCAGCAGAAAACTCTGCTTCCTCCATCAGAAAATGGCATATTTGTTCATCACTATCAAAAATCTTCCAACTTATGTTATTATCAAGTATTGAAGGTCTAACAACTACCTTCACGTACTGTTGTACCTCCACATTGTGAATTTCAGCTGGAATGTCAAACTGTGACCCTAGAGCAGCAAGTTTATCAGCTTGCTTATTCTGAACTCTGGGCACTGATTGCAGATTAAATGCATCAAACTCCTCAATTAGGTCCCAAACACGATGTTTATACAATTTCAGCAAGTCATTCTTTATTAAATTTAGATTTCTGACTTGATTTTCTATTAATTTTGAATCGCCAAACACCTGCAAGCACTTAATCTTCCTTTTTCTGGCCCATTCTAAGCCATGTATTAATGCTTCATATTTAGCAACATTGTTAGAACAGCTGAAAGCAAATCTAAACGCTGAATAATACCTATCTCCTTCAGGTGAAATCAGAACAGCTCCTCCACCAGCACCAATTTTACTCCTAGAACCGTCAAAATAAAGCTTCCAAAGCTATTCAAACTACTGTACTTGCTATTTTTCTTCCTTGACCAGATTTGGAATAACTGCATCAAGTTCTCGAATCATATAAATGCCCAAACTTACTTCATCTATGAGATTGAACGGATCAACCTCGTGATTCTCGGCTGCCCACTTATTTAGATTTATGTCTGGTATGCCTTCTATAGGTACAGTGGGGTCGAGAGTCACGGATTGATCCTCTTGATCATGGAAAGCTAGGTTTGCATTTATGGGGTTCAGAACATAAGGTTCAATATGGTCTTTAGCTAATGGTTCTGATTTAATGGTAACTCTGGTACAGTATCTGGTTCTGAAAAACATGTGAGACCAGTCTGATGACAAATAACCACCTAACTTTGTAGTGAAATCTCTAGATAAGCAAATGGAAAAGTAAGGAGGGAGATCAATAACATAAATGTCTTGTGGTATTTGAAAATTTGGACATGCATGCAATGTAAAGGGAAGATTTTTGATAACTCCTACAGACTTAATAGTTGTACTGTCTAATTGAACTACCCCTTTTGACAAAGGTTCATACTCGAGACCTAACTTGCTACTAGCTGCTTGGGCATGATTGAGCTGCTTGCTCCACTGTCAATCATGCAGTTATGCACTATATTCTCACCAATTATCAAACTGACATAAAAAGGGAGTGGTTTTACCTCTTTAGCTGGTTTTCCTTGCTTTTGATCTGAACCATTCGCAAGAACTCTTGACTGTTCTGTATTCGCTTCATTAGAAATTGATATTTTAGCCAATGCCTCCTACAAGCTTTCTTTTTGTCCAGGTAAGCGTAATGCATCTATCATGGTGATGCCAACAGTTGTTTTTTTCATATGCTCAACGATATTGAAAGAAGAAGCACCAACCTTTGACTGTACCTTTTGAACAGCAGCATCTACTTGAGCTGCTTGAGGCTGAAATTGAACTTTGGGCTACTCCTTTGATGGTCCAACTTGTTGTCTCGTTAAAACATGAACATTCTGAGCTGTTGAAGGCTGAACCTGCCCCTGTTGGGCTGTAAAAACTTGATTTTTTGGTGAACAGCAGGTTGTTTGTCTCTTTCTGCTTGTTGTTTATCAGGGACAGCTTGCTGTCTAAGGTCAAATGCTCTCTTTTTGGCCCTCGTATTGGCTGCAATAGAAGTGGCTGACTGATTTTGACCTTGCGCGTGATTAACTCCGCAAAACTCACTTCCTTGCCAGTTCATCATGGCAACGTCAAGGTCAGTTTGTTGCGTTTGTTCACCCTGCTAATTACTATCCTCCTTATTTGTTTGTTCAGGAGCAGCATAACTATTTTGCACCATGAGTGCTTGATTAATCACCCCGTTCATGCAAGTAGCCTGATTATGAGGCTGATTGCAAGGATAACAACAAACATAATCCTATGCTAAGTTGTTCTGTATTGGCATCAGCTCTTTTGAAGAGCTAGCAGCAGCTGGGTTAAATGGTTGATTAGGCCTAAAGTTAAAATTCCTCTTCTGTCCCTGGTATTCAGTTTGATAAACAGGCCTATTTGCTTGAAAGGATGACTGATTAGGCCTAAAATTTTGACCTTGCTGGTTTTTAAGACTTACCAAATTGTTACTCACAGTTTGAAGTAACTTGGCCATTTGCTGTTGGTCATTCATTAGCTGTTGTTGGGTATCTTTTAGACCTTGCAAATCAGAATTTGCTGGAACAACACTATTTTGTACTACTGCTTGGAAACCTAAGGCTGGAACAGTAGGTATAGCGGCTATTGGAGGTACATGAATGGGCATATATGGCTATACCTTAGGGAAAATTGGCATAGGGGGTCTTGGGGCAAGTTTACCAGCTTGTATGAGGCAATTTTCAGCTCTAATGGCAATGTCATGTTGTTGGTAAGGTTAACCCACCCATTGACTGTATCATTAAGGCAATATCACTATGCAACGATCTAAGAAAATATAGAAAAGTGTGGTCAGGAGTGGGCCTTACCATTGTTGGAATTTGATCCCATGTCCTTTGGAATCTGAAATTAAAGTCCATCATTTGTTCTTGTGGTGCTCTCTTAATAGTTGTCATTTGTTCAACTAGAGATAAATGATCAGACTTATCTGAAAATTGCTTCGTCAGCTTGTCTCCTAAGTCATCCCATGTCGGGACGCTATGAACTGGTAAGCCACGAAACCACTGAGATGCTTTACCCTTGAATGATGCTACTAACAATCTTAAGGCCACATTCTCTTGAGTCACATGGTGAACTCCACATAATGAGGCTACGTCTCTAATATGCTCAATTGGCATAGTCTGATCTTCACCAGTGAAGAAAGGCAGACTTTTGAGTGCTGCTACTGGTATATCATCATGTAGAGCCAGATCTAACAGGTTGCTCCCATCAAATGGAACAAAAGCATGTGCTCTAGCTGCCATTGGAACTACTGCTGTACTGAAATTTGATGCTTGTATAATCGATACAGGCTGAACCAGTACTTTGTAACTTGGTGAAGCTGAGAAAGAACTTGGCTGCCTTGTTAACGATCTACCTCTTCTTTTCGATGTATAAACTATCAGTTCTGTCCTTCGAATCGGAGAAACTAATCATTTTCTTGTAGATTTACCAGATGTTTGCTTGGATGTCCTCCCTATTCTCTTTGGTGAAGACAGCTGCAAGTACTCAAACGAAGAAGAACTTCGTGTATGAATTTTTCTCATAAGTTGTGTGCACTTGATCTACTAAAAACTGAGAAACGGAGTCGCTAGGTATATGAAAATAATCCTCTGAAAGGCTGGAATAAATTGCTGTATGTACCAAACAGCAGCTTGAACTGTAAAACTTTGCTCTGAAAAGTGATTCAGGGTCCCACCGGGCGTGCCAAAAATTGTTGTCAATCAGATTGCACCCGAACGCTTGAATAATTAAATTCAACAATCTGTTGAAACATGGGAACTATCTTCAAGCTGTGGGTAATCCTATGGCAAAGATAGAACCTCTGGATTCTAGGTCGGCTTCCTATATGATGATCAATTAGGTACTTGACTAATTTATTCTGAGAAAAGGGTAAAAGGGACTAAACTGAATGCATGAACTCAAATCAAAACCTCGGTGATGCACCTAAATGATGGTATTGCATGCAACCTGTTTCACAATTACACTTCAATAATCCTATTCGCGCAACTAAATCTGAACAGTTTAGCCACATAAATAATTTATATGAAGGTTTGACTGTATTACTATCTTCGAAGGAAAAGAATGTCTTCACAACTAAAATAGTAAAGTAAGCCAAATGCACAACATACAACCTGTGGAATCAAACTTGATTGTATACCAGCACATATGAAATGAGGTGGGAAAATAAAAGTTTCTGAGATTAAACACGATAAATTCCTTATCAAATTCACACAGCATGACACCTGAGATTCTGAAGGCAAACACTTTAGCATACTGAAAGGTAAAAGGAAAGCTCTACAAATTAATGAAAACTTGATTAACCTATAATAACCTGCTACTGTATTAATCTGTAAAATGTTGAGTTACAAGATAGTCTTCTTTGCTGAAGGCAAAGGCAAAAAACAAGAACTAGATTGAAAAATTGTTAAGTTTTTTAATATATACAAAAAACCTTTCCAAAAGGCATGCAAAAAGAACTGAAAGTCCAACTCCAAGAAAGGGTGATAACTCCAAAGCCAAATCCGAGCAAAAGAAAATATCTCTGAAAAGGAGGCCCAAAATCATGCAAAAATAAGTCCAATCAAGCTCAAACTCACTGCCAAGTCATAACTGATACATGCACTATTCCAACTGAACTGCAACTCCCTAAAAAAGTGGCTTAAAGCATGCAAAATTGCCTCGTTTTTACCAATCCGCCCATAATAATTGGAACTCCTCTGAAACTGAAAGGCAACCTCCATAATTTACTCCACTTGCATGATTAGATCCTCAATTGACTTCACTTATACTCTTGTATGAATTTAAGAAGAGCTTAATTTAATTAAATATTAAAAATAATCATCAAATGATTATTTTAATATTTTAACCATTGGTAATAACTTCTTAAATATTGGAGTAATAGCTATATTACTTTAATATTTAATTGAATGTTTGATTTTTTTCATAAACACCATGCAAAGTGTACGGGCCCCTTCAGCATGATTTTTTCTTTTTTAATTTCCAAGCAAAGTCAAGAGAACACATCATTCGAATTAGGGCTTTTGAGAGCACTCGAACCCTAAAACTCATCATTCACTTTGCATCTTGAATTCTGGAGGAAAAGAAAAGTAAGCTGTTGCGCCGCCATGGTGAATAGAGTTTGAGTTGATGCTGGTCATTTTCGCATATGAAGTCTCTGTAAGCTCGAACCCATCATTTCTTTGCTGCTTCTGGCCGCCATGGTATACTGGTTATGGAACTCAGGCTCGCGCACTTTATATTGTTTCCTGTCAATTTCTTGAAACCTGAAAGAGGAAGAGCCTAGGTAAGCTCGTGATCTTATCAATCTGGCCCTCTTTTCACTGTATTTTAACTGCATTACTTGATATATCTTTTTGATAGGAAATCCCATGGACCATTAACTCAAATCTTCTCCATTTCGTGCTTATTTTATGGCTTTTTATCTTACTATGAAGAATATTTACTTTTCTGTATCTAGGTTTCATTATAGCTGAGTCAACTCGAACCCATCATTTGAAATTTGCATTATTGAAGACCCTACATATTATTCCACTCTTTCATGAATAGTGTCTGGGCGCAGCTTGGCATACTGGGTATTTCTAATTTATTGCATTTCGTATTTTTAAATCAAACCCTCATGACTGTAGCTCCGATTGTCTTGATCTGTATTTACGCTTAAACTATTTCCATGGCCGCCATGTTTAAAACTCTCACAGGGGTGACCTTAAATTCGTAACCTCTATCACTTCCACGAGCTGCTCTTGTATTTGTATCTTCTAACCTGTATAATGCGGCCCTTTTGCATATCATACTTTTATAGTTGTCTTTTCTCGGAAGGCATTCATAGCATTTTCCATTGTGGGTATTTTTTTTTGTATCTGGGTATTTCATTAAAAAAAAAAAATGCAATACACAAATTCCTTTACATTCTACATACCCACACATTCTTACTGTGTGTGCCTTGATCTGTTTGTTATATGCACCATATTCAATTACTATTTAGATCTCTCTATTGACCAGCTGAAATATATCATTATCTTTGTGCTTGTGGGATGATGTACACCAGTGCTTTTAATATACTCTTGGAACTTTCTTTTAAAAGGCATCTGAATGTAAGAAAAAACATACTGTTTATCCCTTTATGAAAGCAGCAGCAAAAAATACTGTGTATCTTGTCTACTTGCAAGCCACTGCTTTTCTCATTATTTCTTTCACTATGCATGCTACTTTTCTGCTTTTATCTTCGTACTTTGATGATCTTAGTTTAAGCAAGTTGTTGCTTATTCAGCCATTTCATGACTTATCATTTATGCTGTTTTAATCAACTATATTTTGATAAATTTCCTTTGATGTTGATCGGTCCACTACTGTCTCACTGTTCAAGCTTTTACTAACTAAACACTGCTTTTCCAGCTAAATCATCATTGGAAACAAAAGCTGCATTCTTTAGTAATGCATACAAGTCTTTAAATTTCATACACTTATAGTAGCTGATCGCAAACACTATTCCACAATTGATAACAGATTTTTTTTTTTTTAAATAAAGGACTAGTAAATATTATTGCCATGTTTTCCACTTGTACAACCTAAGTGATGTCCATTGAATATGGCCTTTAGTGAAATGTTCTCCTGACTGTGTGCATCTTATGAACTAGAAAATGTAGCAAGCTGATATGGCTTCACCTTGTTATTCTTCATCAAGTCTCTTGAACTATATAAGTGTTTGAAATTATAAGAAACAACTAAATGCCTCTTGATGTAATCCCTTTCTTCATTGTAAAAAGGTTCTACACTTAATTAAAATGCAATGCAAAAATGCCAAACAGAGCTGAAACAGAATTTTAATGAAATGATGATCTTTTAACATTAAAGAAGTGAAAATCATGTAGCTGTTGTTTTGAATATCTTGTAAATAGTGATTACCATTGAAAACGGGCACTCCATTTAATGTCAATGCTGAAAAACTCATACTCCATTGATGTCTCACTGACACTTGTAACACTGTATGCCAGTTTGATAAAAGATATTGCATCTTATGAACTAGAAACTATATCTTCCATTATTCTTGAATGTTGACTTAAGATAAAATTTGCAGCCTTCTGTATGAAGAATTAATAGAAAAATAGACTATTGCAAATCTGTCCTGTATAGTGATACAGTTGATGAAAACATTCCATTTACTCAAGTATTCTGTTTCTCTTCAATGCAAAGAGGCTCGACACTTTATTTAGATGTAATGTGAAAAAACATAAAGTAGAGCTGAAACGAATACAATGAAAATGATAAGTTCTCACATTGTTTGATCCTTTCTTGATACGAAGAGCGAAGATATACTGTACACTCAAGCTATTTTTTTTTAATCTATTTAAAATAAAGCTGCTTATTCGACTATTTCTTTAACTCTTTTGATGACTGATTTTGACAACATTAATGAACTCTCGTATGTAACTTGAGAGTGTATCCTTTCGATATGCTGGGCTCAACCCTCGTGGGAGCCCGTTTTACTCCACATATCTGATGAAAAGAACTTGAACATGATAAACTTGTTCCTGCACACTGAAACAAACATGTTAGCAAAATAAAAGAAGCTGAAAGCTTCCATTGAATTATGTCTTTCCGCTTGATCTTTGTTTCAATTATCTGATGAATGCTTGGTTTAACGCAAATTACATTTCTGTCTGTAGCATAGGCGTAAGGCAGAAAGTAATTCACCATTGCTTAGAGTATAACTCTAATACCATTTCCTTAACGATTTTGCAGGTACAGGGAGCAATGAAGCGAGGCTATAGCTGCTTGGAGGCACAATGGCTAGAAGCACCAACGAAAGTGATTCATCATTATAGGCAATGATGAATTGGTTCTCTTTTTCACGTTTATGTTATTTTCAGCAGTGTAATCTGTCCATTTAAATTTTGTTTTCATCTCTTGATTGTCAGAAACAAACTTAGTTACTCTCGCGGCTTGTGCGAGATTCAGCATTTTACAAAATGAATAAAAGTATCACTATGCAAATTTTCTTAATTTTCTATTTTAAACATTTGCACAATAAACTTATGACACGTATGTAAAATGATCTCAATGATGATCAACAAACACTTTATCAACAAAATATGAAAATTTTTTGTACCTATAATAGTTGAACTTCATTCAGCTCTACCTGTTGAGCGTAGAGTGAAAAATAGGTAACAACTACCAACTAAGCAAGGCAGTCAACTCCACGAGCTAGGAGGACGCCATTTTAGGGAAAGCAGAGAAAGTGGAGAGGCAATTATGCACGTATGGAATATGGTTAGACTTGCCTACCTGAATGCAGATTTAGCACAGCAGTAATGCCTATATTCGCTCAATAGCATTAAAGTCCACTACAAGGCAGTTACATTCGATTTGCATGGGGAATCTCCTATCATCAACCTCCTTTGACCTTTCAACTATTCCCTTGTTGGACGTTATGGTGCATGCCCAGCTGGCGATGTCTTTCTCAATTTAGTATCCTCAAATTATATATGCATGGAAATGTTAGCATGCACAATAATTGCATATCTATAACCACCTTAAAGAACATTCATTAACCACATGCAGAATTAATATAGATAGTCCATATAAAATGCCAATTTCATTAAAGATTTGTAGAAATAAGATTAGGCCCAATGTCTATAGTTTTGAGGAAATATCATAAAAAATATCAACACTTAACATCAAGTTCCATGACAACTTCCCCAAATAAATCATAAATTCTACCCAAAATTAGACCATAAACTAGACTCATCAGTCCCTATGGGTCAGGATCCCTTCCAGGGGAATCCTCTAAGAACACGGGGCGAGGACGGTCCTATCCCGCCATGCTCTAAAATCTACTGCTATTTCGGTGCTATCAGCGGCAGATCTTAGTCGGGCTAATCATCATCAGAAGGAACAATATATGTGATGGAGGGGCAGGGGATGTCCCCGGGTCTCGTAGCACTCCTAAAGGCCCGTGTATACATGGGCACATCAAGAGGGATAGTCTGTACATGGCCATGTTGTTGCATGACTCGACTCCAATAATATGGCATAATAATGTAGTCGTGGTGACCTACGAGAAAATAGTCCCATTGCAAATTCCTAAGGTACCTGTTATTGTCTACCCACCTAAAAAAATGATAGGATCTCCATCTAACCCGGTCTAGTATAAGAGTATCAAACTTCAATCTCCAAAACTATAGATCTCCGTGTCTCCATTATCTTGTGACCTCATACCAATGGGCCATGGGGACATGGTACAATCGTCGCTAAGGGAAACCGACTGGCCTCATGTACATGATTTGGGAAAATTCCCACACCTGCAGTAACGTGCATGTTGTGAGGTTGTGGTACTCGTAGTGCACATATCGCCCTAGCTCCTAATACAAGTGTGCTAGCATGTTGCACCCTCAGGCAAAGACTATCTAATGCTCAACCATCTCACAAATAGTATGGATGAGGCCCCCATGCAGGTGATAGCCTCGCCCATCTATCATGACCTAGAAGGCCATAGGCACGACCATCATGCGATGCAGCAAGGGTGCAATGGTCCATGCCTAGTCATACTAGTGTGTGTAGATATGCCCTATGTTGTCGCCAATGTCGATCCACCCCGAGCAGTAGAGGACACCCTCTGACCGCTCCCATGCTAACCAAGTGTCGTCGATGGCTGCATCCCCAGATGGGTAGTTAGAGAATTCAATAAACATCCTCCAAAGTAATCGTCATCTCTCTAGTAGGCAAATGGCATGGTGGCATCCCACCACTCCATTAGGATCACTAGCCTCTGCTCATGGTAGCGCATCTCTGGCATAGTGAATATATGCCAAAGACTGACATGTTGTAGATGTGTGACCTCATCATCACTGAGGTGGTCCCTTTGCTCGTGAACTAGCCAGTATGCTCACCAACCAAGACTCTCTCGAACCTCTGTATAGTCCTACAAGAAGTAAAAAAAATTAAGTCAAAACATGGGATTGTTAAATCTGAAAGAAAAAAATTTATTACGAACTTTTGCGCACCACACAGACGTTTGTGTGCTGCAAATATGTCTCAGTCTGCCATTGATGCCCCGAGGATGCCAACATGTACTCGGGATGACAACGCAGAGATAGGACACCAACGCAAAAGCTAGATGATAGTGCACTTTTTAGATAGCAGCACCGAAAAAGGATGCCTACACAACTTGAAGTGGAAAAACTTCCCTAAAACATGCTAAAATTCACTAAAAATGAGGTTTCGAGACCTACCTAGTCCACCTCATAGCCCTCAGTGATGTCCTCCCTCATCTACTCCAACCTCGGTGCCTCATACTCTCTCTTGATCAGCATTTTGTTGATTTTTCTCCCACAAAATTCAACAATTTCCTAGCAGTGGATAGTGAAAATGACCCTTCTAGGGGCCCACCTAGGTATATATAGGCCCCCTATGGCCCATTTCTCATGGAGTTTGTGGCTCCCTAATTTCTCTTGAATTTACCCCACCTAGCTAGGGGCAAACTTAGGAGGGGGCATATAGTCATCTCTTTACCATATTTTTCTTGACCATTCTTCTCATCGTAGCTTCTTCCAATTTTTTGAAACTGACTTAAATTTAAGTTTTGTAGATCATAATTTTGTGACTTTTTCACAACCAGTCTTGCACTGCTTTTCGAGCTCATTTGTTGGGGGCACCTTCGGTACCAGCTAGCTCAACCTTGGTGACCTCTGAGGCACCCCTTTTCTTGGCACACAAATCCATAAAATCCCAAATTTGGGTAAGACTTTTCTTCTCTACTTTAGTGTGGCTGATTTTTTCCAAAATCAAGCCCACTAAAGTAGGGGGAAAATGTAATATCACAGAATTGTACCTAGGCATAATTCCACATTTTTGCACTTTTCCTAGCATTTATGACACCTAATAGCATTAATGACAAAAATCCCATGGGTTAGAATTTTACAATTCTAGCTCCATATGGACCAGTGGCAAAGCAACAAAAGCCTAATGACACATTTCCTAAAAATTGAGGCCTTGGATACCTGCGCGGTGTGCAAATGTTTGCACAGCATGCTAGCGTCCTGTTAGTCTTTCGAGTCTAAAACAAAGAATCTTGAAATTTCACTCCTGACACATGTCTTGGAAGTTAGAATTTTGAGGGTAACAACTCTTTGCCACCCTTGCATGCAACAAAACCCCTCCTTTGCTCTCATTTTGGGGTCCAACTTCATTTTTCACTCAATCTCTCTTCAACTCCCTTCTTAGACTTCTCTCATCCTTGACAAGCAATACTTCTACAAGCAAAGCTCTATTGGACTGAGGTCCCTCCAGCAGCTACAGCTCTTAAGTAAGCATTCAACGGTGTGTTTGTGTGCTCTAGAGAGGGCCTAGGCCAATGGGTAATGCTCTCTCTCACTCTTTTCTATTTACTTGCTCATTTACTACTTAGTGGTGCAGGTTCCACTCCTAAAGCAAGTTTTTCTTCCACCACATGCTTTGTCCATTTCGCTTACACTCTCTCCTATTTGGCTATCTGTGGAGGTGGGAACACCAAAACAGAGGTTTGACTGAGGCAGACCCCTATACAACCCCAACATTTTCCCCTTGTTCTTTTGTGTGTAGGTTGTGAAGCAGAGCTTGGAGTGAAGATTTTAACATTTGTTTGAGGGTAATTTTTCTCCAAGTTCTCCTTGAGCTTTTCTTGAATTTTGTTCTATTTTTTATTATTCTATTTAGTAGGCCTCAAATCCGAGTTAGGAAGTGAGATCTTATTCTACCTGTCTGAGCTCCTAAACTTTATGTTGCTTAGGACGCCAACACACCATTTGGACAACAGTGTGTCACACTAGCATCCTGAATCTGCACTACTTTCCTTTGGTTGAGAGCTCCTCTATCGGAGGCAAAAATCTAGAGGTTTCACTCTCTCGGGATTTGAAGCAATCTTCTCTAAAAAGTTAGCGTGTGAACATTTCTTTTGCAATTCCTTCATTTTATTTATGTTGAGGTGGATAAGGGTAGTTCATTCCTTGGTGATCTCTTGAGAACGAAGAGACCCACGTGCAATGAATCCCTCTTATCTCACATATATATATATATATATAGATCATGCCTCTTGCCAAAAGAGGATGGTGAGGGATTTGATTATGCCTAGGAAGGATCCCAAAAAGGCATGATTGTTTGAAGATGGGATAGTGGGAAATACTTATGTGGGATGTGTGTTATTTAGGAGTGTAGTTGAGATTGTGATTTGATGTTGCACTATGTCCAATGTGTGGTTTGTAAGTTTTAAGCATGAATTTTTATGTTTAAGCTCAAGTTTGTAAGGATAGAATGAAGCTCATCTTAGGGGATAAATATAAAAGATCAGTATGGTGGGTGAAGCTCAATGTGATGGGTAAAGATTATTTTTATGGGATGATTAATGCATGAAACTTACTTGTATAAGTTCCCACCTAAAAATTGAAAGGTATGTGGTAATATGTGCTCCTCAAGAAAGATGTATTCACTTACCCCAACATACAACAAGAGACATGAAAGGGTTGGTGACTAGGTGAAATAAATAGGTAGGTGAATAAATGGATATATGCATTTACTTTATGGAAAGGTGAGTGGGTGAGGATCTAGTAGATGGTGGAGACTAGCTACTATAAATGGTGCCTACAAGCAATTTTTCACCATGGCAAGTGCCCATGACACCACTAAAGTGTTTTTCACCATTAGATGGATTATCTCTTTTTTTTGTACTTTTTTAATTTTTGGTACATTAGGATATTTCTTAGATTAGGCATGGAAATTTTTTGAGATTGATGATATTCATAGGCTCTTCCAAAAAAAAATATTTTGGAGTGGCTAGCTAATAAGCTCTTGATCCATATTTAGCAATGATGACAAAAGTATCTAACCAATTGGGATCAAACTTTCCTTTCTTTTCTCAATCATGTATATTCCTTTGATTTTCTTTGATACTAGATCACCAATCTCAAACTGATGAGTTTTGATTCTTTTTTATATTTTCAATGAATTATATTCTAATAAGCTTGCAAATGGTTCAAGGTTTTGAGGGACCTTTCATCTAGTAGCTCTAACTCAATTAGTTGTGCAACTTGATACTCCTCCTCATCAATGAGGTGACACAAGGAGATGCATAGTGAGGGTATTTTCGCCTCTATTGGAAAAATGAATTTAGATCAAAATACAAGTGAGTCAAATGTTGCATTAGTGGGCCTATAGATACTAGTGCAATAGGCTCATAGGATAGAATTGAGTTGGAGGTTGTTGAAATAATGAAGAAGTTGTGTGTTGTCATTAATGTCAACGCTACATGGTGTATATCAGAATGATATGTAGAATATTATGCATAGAGGACTTGATCCATAGTTAAACACTTCTACTATGTATCTACACCGGCAATTTTGGATCTATGTGCTCTCTAGTAGATTGGTCTGCATTCTATCGCACATATAGATCTACTTTTGTAGTTCCAATATGTTATTTTTGGATGATAGTAGCATCTAAATTCAAAATATCAGTTGGTCTAGAAAAATGGTTCAAAAGTTGTGAGTGACAAAAGTTCAGTATATAAGGTTTTGTTAGTTTTATGTGTAATGAGTATGATCTATTCGGTCCATGCTCCTCCACGAATTTTTATTTGGAATTTCGATTTTGGGATAATGTTTATAGGTGTCTATCCATTGAGATTTCCAATTGGCGTGATATTTTGAGATCCATGTGTCCTGTGATTGGTGATCAGTTTGAGCATTTTGATTTTAGGTCCTATACCTGGCCGACCTAAAATATGTAAAGGATTATGGAGTTTAATGATGCGATGTGAATGTACGAGGGACCTATTATAGGTCCATGCTAACCTATATCAAATGTGTTATGGTGAGAAGGTAATTTCATTTGAATTAGGTTCCAACAAGGCATGTTTTCCATTACATTGGGTGACATCTAATTAGGCTGACCTAATTGATGTTTGCAATGGTGTTAATATATATATAGAAGATCATTTTGAGTTTGTGACGATGATATTTTTTTGAGATGTGATATGAATACAAGTAGAAAAGTGAAATTGTGCAGATGATTGAGAAAAGGTTGTGTGAATGTAATACTGAGCAAGAATTTGTTTTTGTATCAGGAAAAGTATTTTGAGTCAGGATCTTGTGCTTCAAAGGAACTGTATTCAACATATGTTAGATTCACTTTGTATCATTTCAAATCTTGGTTGTGTAGCCACTTTGTATATCTTTGTTTTCTCTATGAATAGTGAGTTCACTTGGACAATGAGTCCACTTGGAAGTGATCCTTTTTGTAATATCTCAAGACAATCCTGAGATATATGTTCTTCCGGCAGATACCAAACAAGGAACCAGTGAGGATGAAAAGCATGAACTCGAAAATGAGAAGAGGTAGACAAATGAGGAAGACAAAGGTCGAAATGATGATGAGAAGGAAGGAGAAGATGAAAAAAATGAAGGTGAGAAAGATGAAAAAGGAAAAGATAAAGGAGATGAGGAGAAAAAGAAAGACAAGGAAAAAGATAAAGACAAGTCCTCTGGTGAAGAAGAGGAAAAGGTGGAAGAAGAATAAGATACCAACACCGGAAAGAATGAAGAAGCAAAGAAATCTACAAACTTTCCCAAGCCCTCTAGAAAATCCTCTGGAAATCCTTTAAAGAGTCTATTACCTATACATATATGGTACCAATCGGTTGTCTCTTTACAATTGTTGCAATTTCCTACTGTTGACTTAAGTAAAATGCCTCCTGAGCATAAGATGTAGTTAAGTGATGTATTAAATGTATCAACAAGAAAAGAGATCCTTGAAACATGCCAAAAGAGTAATGAGTTAATGGAAGAAGCTATGAAGGCTTTATAGGAGATCACTCCAGATACTAATGTTGATACATCATTGTCTTCTATGGAAAAATTCAAATTTTTGATTGATTCTTTTAAGGAGTATGCCTCTAGTTTGAAAGGACATATGGAAACAAAGGTTGTGACAAGGCTTACATGAAAATGTGCATCAACCCATGCTAAGGTTGAAGAATGCTTGAAAGAGTTACAAGACTGTGAGGATGAGGCTAAGACATTGATTTTGTATTGAATAGGATGGTGGGAAGCCACACATAATATAAAAGTTGAAATGGACTCGATTGAGTCTCAAATAGCCAAGGCATCAAGTGCCTATGATTTGGCACTAGACAAAAAGTATCACACCTGGACTGCTATAATAGACTTGCATGACAAATTCCTCACTTTGTAGAACCAAAAGGAAGAGATTATCAGGAAGCTTGGAAAGCTAAGGGATTTGGTACAAACAAAGAACATACCTATTTCAAATGCCCTGTCTAGTCTGAACAAAATTTCACAGATAAATCTTAACCCCAATACTGTGGAAGAAGGAGAAGATACTTTGGTCGAGATTGAGTCTCTACACAGGTTGCTTGTAATAGAAAAAAGGAGTTGGGAAGAAGGAAAACCTACTTGGCAAGCCATGCTATAAAAGCTTGGGTCAACATCTTCAAGTTGACCATTTCCATTTTCATTGCATTTTTTAGCTCTTTCATGTTTTCAGATTTCTTTGTACATATGTGGATGAATCAAAAAAAATTGGCTAATTTCTTAAGGGGGAGTTAGTAGTTTCAGTTTATTTTGTATAGAAGATTGAGAGGGAGTATACAAGTTCCTTTTGTGCACTCTTTTCACTTGATATCCAAGGGGGGAGATGTGTGAAGAAGTGTTTTGGCACATGTTGCCATCAATGAAAAAGGGGGAGATTGTTGAAAGAATGAAGAAGTTGTGTGTTTTCATTGATGTCAATGCTACATGGTGGATATCAGAATGATATGGAGAATATTCTGCATAGAGGACTTGATTCATAGTTAAACACTTCTACTATGTATCTACACTGGCAGTTTTGGTTCTCTATGCCCTTCGGTAGATTGGTTTGCATTCCATCACACGTATAGATCTACTTCTATGGTTCCATTATGTTGTTTGTGGATGATAGTAGCATCTTAATTTAGAATCTAAGTTGGTCTATACAAATGTTTCAAAAGTTGCGAGTGATAGAATTTCTGTATATAAGGTTTTTCCAATTTTTTGTGTAATGAGTATGATCTATTCGGTTCATGCTCCTCCACGAATTTGTGTTTGGATTTGCAATTTTGGGATAATGTTTATAAGTGTTTGTGCATTGAGATTTCCAGTTGGCATGATATTTTGAGATCCACGTGTCCTGTGATTGGTGATCAGTTGGAGCATTTTGATTTTAGGTCCTATGATTGGTTGACCTAAAATATGTAAAGGATTATGGAGTTTAATGATGTGATGTGAATGTAAGAGGGAGCTATTATCGGTCCATGTTGACCTATATCATATGTGTTGTGGCATGAAGGTAATTTAATTTGAATTAGGTGTCGACAAGGCATGTTTTGCATTACTTTGGGTGGCATCTAATTAGGCTGACCTAATGGATGTTTACAATGGTGTTAATATATATATAAATAAGATCATTTTGAGTTTGCAATGATGATTTTTTTTTGAGATGTGATCCAAATACAAGCAAAAAAGAAAAAATTTGCAAAGGATTGAGAAAAGGTTGTGGGAATGTAATATTGAGCAAGAATTTTTTTTATATCAGGTGAAGTATTTTGAGTTGGGATCTTATGCTTCAAAGGAACTGAATTCAACATATATTAGATGCACTTTGTATCAATTCAAATCTTGGTTGTGTAGCCACTTTCTCTTCTTTCTTTTCTCTATGAACAGTGAGTTCACTTGGACAATGAGTCCACTTGGTAGTGATCCTTTCTATAATATCTTATAACCAGTTATAACACATTGTGAGCTAATCCTCATCGTGGTTTTTCCCACATTGGGTTTTCCACGTAAAAATCCTAGTGATCATGTGTTGTATGTGCTATGGGTTGTTTATGCTTTCATTCTATTAATTTCTAAGCATGCTATGATAATTGGATGGTTAGTAATTAAATGGTTTTTAGGAATACGGATTCACCCCCCATCTCAATATTTAGGGTGTTCAACATAGGTGTCAATCATGACTAGCATCAATGGTTATCTTTTTGAGGATTTTGAGTAAGGTTTTTTTATTTCACATCTTGATCATTTTCTTATGGGTAATAGGGAGTGGAGAAGTGATGTTAGATATGGAATTATTGTCAAAGTGTGTGGAATTCATGATTTTGAATAGTTTTCCGTTATCTATGATAATGGTGAAGGGAATGCCATATCAACATATGATATTGTGGAGGATGAATTTGGATTTTTTTCCCTATAGTGTATGTGAAGGGAATGGAATCAACCCAATTTTTAAAGTACTCAATCGTGGTGATAATAGATTTATGTCCATTGGATGAGGATGGGTATTTTTTTCCAATGAGATCTAGGCCCCACTATGAGAAAGGCCATGGAGTAGTAATCAGTTGCAACTCTTGTGATGGTGCATGCATGAGATCTCCATATTTCTTATACTATAAACCCTTTTTAGAAAACTAATTATATCTTTTTCCATGGTAAGCCAATAATAACCCGTTATTAGTAGCTTGTTGGCAAGGGTGGAACCACTGGTATGTGCACCTAAAATACCTGCATGCACCTTCATTTAAAGTGAGTAGATCCTCATTTAGAGTGTATCACCAAGGATAGTGAAATAAGATGAACAACAAATGAAGTTCCTACACTGGTTATTAGATAGATTGGGTGGAAAGGTGTGATTATGGGAATAAGTGTAGATGTCAGAGTGCGATGTTGAGTTGGGACCAATAGTCTCTTAGACTAGTTTAAATTTTGCAATATCATAAACAAGTATTAGGATTTTTTTACTAAGAAATCAGACTATTGACTACCATTTGTCATATATAGTGATCCAATGATGGTCATGGAATTTTCTAGTATTTTTTTAAGATGAGAAACTTGCCCAAATAGAATATGGGAGAAATATTATTTAAAACTATCTACCATCCTCCTAAGGGGATAATTTTTTCATCTCTTGTTTGATATTCATTATTAACTTGTTTGATGACATATTGGGAATCACCAAAGACATGTAGCTTTGTAATGTTCCACTGAATAGCTATTATGGGTTATGTGATTAAAGCTTCATATTTTTTACATCTTAATTTTGTGCGTAAAGGCTAGCCTATAAGCCTTGGGAATAAACTCACTTTGAGTCGTGATGAATACAATATCGACACTCGGACCATGGTGAGTGTAAGATCCATCAAAGTATAGTTTCCAGCATGTATGCTTAGTGATAGAAAATATAGAATCATCTAAAAAAATTGTAGTAAGTGGATGGCCATCTATTAATGGTTCTTTAGCTAACTGATCAATGGTTACATGTCCTTTATAGCTTTTTGATGCACGCATTCTATGTCAAGCTCACTGAGAAGAATAATCCATTTATCCATTCATCCTATGAGGGCACCCCTAGACAATAAATACTTAAATGGGTCAATTTTGGAGATGAGATTGGTTTGATGATTGAGTATATAGTGTGTAATATTTTGGAAGCTAAAGACAATAGCTAAACATGCTTGTTCCATTAGAGTGTAATTAAGGTCATAGCCCATTAAAGTACAACTGATGTAGTAAATAAATCTTTCTTTATTTGTGGCATTATGTTATGCAAGAAGTGGCCCCAATGTAACTAATATAGCTAAGGTGTACAATAAGAGGGACTTATTTGGAATAGGATCCATGAGTATTGGTGGTGATGCTAGATATTCTTTATTCTTGTCAAATGTCTATTGGCAAGAGACATCCCATTGGAAACTTGTGTTTTTATGGAGGAAATGGAAAAAGGGTTGGCACTTATTTGCAAGTTGGAAGATGAAGCATTGGATGGCTTGGAGTTTACCTTGGAGATTGAAAAGATTCTTTAGATTCTTAGGTGATGGAATCTTAATTATTGTTGTGACTCTAGTAATTTCTACCTCAATTCCTCTTTGAGAGGAAATGAATACCAATAATTCTCCTAATATGACATCAAAAACACACTCTTTGGGATTAAGGTGTAGTTGTATAGGAGCAAATGCTCAAAGATGCAGTCAAGTACTTGGGGTGTCCTCTTTTCTTGTATTTTCCAAAAAATCATCCACATAATCTTCCATGATGTCAAGCAACATGTCATGGAAGATGATAGTCATAACACATTGATATGTGGCCCCTATTGTTTTCAATCCAAAGGGAATTACTTGATAGAAAAATATTCCCTAAAGTGTGCAAATGTTATTTTATGTTGATCTTTGGTGGAAATACAAATATGGTATACCCAAAATATCCATCCATAAGTGATAACATCTTGTGACCTACTATGATCTTGACAATGGTGTCAATGTTTGGAAGAGGGAAATCATCTTTAGGACAAGATTTAATAAATCCTTTGAAGTCTATAAAAATTCAAATATCTTGTGGAGTTTTAGAAATTGACACAGTGTTGGAGGCCTATTTAGGATAGTCAGAGGGTTGTATGAAACCCACTTCAAGGATTTTTGTATTACTACTCTAACTAAGAGAGCAACTTGGAGATGCATCTTCTTGAGCTTTTGTTTAACTAGTTTGGCATTGAGATATACTTCTAAATGATGTAGCACAAGAGATGAATCTAATATCAACATATATACATGAGAATGGATTCTTTTTTAGAATGGATGCTATTTTTTTTTTTATGCAAGTGTAAGAGAAGGTGTTATATAAGTGATCTTTGGCTCTTTTTTTGTACCTAAGTTAATTTCTTATTTTTATTTTACTAATATTGAAGATCATTCTTTGTGTTGGGTAATTTCTAGGGGAAGGTTGATTTTCTCATCTTCTAGTGCCTTAGAATTTTCTTCACCAAAATACATGTCCTTTATTCTTACATTTTTTTAATCTGATAGTGCCTCATAGAGGATTTCACTAACAAAATTTTCATTGATTTTTTAAATTATCATTTTTACAACTAAGGAACTCTCCATGCTTCCCAAAATAGGTAGTGGTATTTAATTCAACATTGAAAGTTGATTTTTGGTGTTTTATAGGGATACAATCATGGAGTCTCATGATCTCTATAATAGACTCATCATTTTGGAATGTATTGAGAGGTTGAGGTCCTTGTTGGTCTCAATCAATGAGTTGAGATGGACAATGGGAGGTCAATAGGTAGATTAAATGAAGTGGTTGTATGAGATGAAGTGGTGCAAATGTGTGTTTTATGGAACAATTTGTTGATTTATGAGAAATGTTTTGTGAATACCTCCATTGCTACTATCAATAGCGAGAAAGGCCTTAGCCACTTCTATGAGGATTAATTTAAAATTTGAAGGAATAGTCATAGGGGACCCATATCCAAGCCCTTGATGAAAAAAATTATTTTGAGGAAGCACGAGTTGAAGATGTAGAGAAGGGGGATTCGCTACTCATGATTCTCTTTATTCTCAAAATATTTCCTAAGGGGTGAACTGCCCTAAACTACCTCAATGAACAAAGCGAGAGTTTCAAAATTAGAAAGAGCAAGCCATAGAGGTTTTTTGGATGAACTCACAAGGTCTCGACCAAAGGACAACAGTGTGGTGCACTAGCATCCTAGAAGCGCGCTAACATCTTGTACAGACCAGAAACCAAGCTTATCACAGAGAAAACAAAGTGACTACTAACAATTTGATTACTAAGAACTTTCAGAATGTGGGAAAATAACAAAATATGATAAAATTAAAGTAAACTAGAAATGATAAAGCAAGAGAAGGAAAGATAGAAAATATTCACAATAACCCAAGTAATGAAGCCTCCAACAAATTTATGTCTTCAATACCTACATGCATAAGATCTGGAGAAAATGTTGGGGCTATATAGGGGTTTGCCTCAGTCAAACTCCCTGTTTTGGTGTTCCCACCTCCATGGATAGCCAAATAGATAGAGAGAAATGAACAAAGGAGTGATAAAAGAAATCCACACTCGAGGGGGAGAACCTGTATCACAAAATGGAGATGCAATAGATAGGGGATGTGTGAAATCCCAGGATGCTTACAAGTACAAGAAAAGGGAGATATCAATTGCAAGGCTTAAGGAAGCCAAAGAGAGAGAGCAAAGATAGTTGCAAGAGCCAAAAGTGTTACAAAGAGCATTCTAAGAGCTTGAAAGTATTGTAAAGAGAGCATGAAAGGATGTAAGAATGTTGTTGTAGTGAGTTGTAGAGAGTTGTGCAAGAAAGATAGCGAGAGAGATTGTCTAAGAGGGAATCCAAGAAGGAGAAGAAGGAAAAATGAATTGAAAAGATTACTTTTTTAAGAGGGAAAAGAAGCTTCTCGAGCCATTACAAGGCGTCTCAGGCCGTTACCACCAATAAATCTTGCTGACAAGTGGCAAACATGCTCGGAAGCGGTCGTTTAAACATTGAAACATCACAAGATGCTAGCATAGCACACAGACGTCTGTGTGGCACGCTAGTGTCCAGACACGTCATGCTATAAAATGAGACAAACGGGAAAAGCACAAGGTTTGACACAAAGCTGACGCGCAAGGGTAGTTGCTAAAAAGGGGTCTTCTAAGCATCCTGAGAGGGAAAAAGGCTAATGCAGGGGCTAAAATGAGCCTACACAAATGCTATGGGAGTGGACACTAAAGAAGATGCAAGAATGTATGTGAAATTGCAAGGGGTGCAATTTTACGGTATTACAGAAGAATACCTTGCTCATGTAAACCACATGCTTTTATTTGATATCCCATGTTTTGACAAATGTGTAAGTATTTTATATATCTTCCAGTGGGGAACAAAGGTGTTTATTCTTCATCATATTTAGAGATCCATAAAGTAATATCATCCTCAATGGTTTAACTTGATAGAAATCCCAAAAGTTGGAATATTGGTGTACCATATTTGATGGAAACTAGAGCTACTTTATAATAAGGCCAAGGTTGATCGTGTGATTTTTAAGAGTGTGGGAGCTATCCCACATAGAATGAATCCTAAATTTTATATTCTCCACATCTTTTTCTAATGGTATTAGCCTTGATATAAAGGGTGGGAATGTTGGAGTTTGAAGGGGATGTGAGTGAGGGGGGACTAATGTAGGAAGATGATAAATGAGCTGGAGGGGTGACATCATTGGTTGGATAATGCTAGGAGCAATTGAATGTTCTTTTCAATAATTTGAATGATTACAAGGATTAGGGATCAATAGGAATGTTTACTTTCATGTTGTTGGGGAATTTTATGTATTGGTGATAGTTGGAAGTAATGACCTACATGGCATGTATCCATGGTCAATCAAGGAGAATATTGTAGGTGAGATCAAGGTCTAAGATGTGAAACATGGTTTCCATTATCAAGAGGCCAACCTAAATGGATAGCATGATAGTTCCTTCTGATTCTCTTTTGGCATCATCATAAGATTCAATTGTGATATGCTTTTTGGGGATCCACAACCTTCTTATAATATTCATATTTTCTTATTAATATGAATATACACATATTTAATCCAAATCCACTATCTATAAGGACTCATTTTATTTTGTGCTTGTGGATAATACTTTTGATGTAGAGGGCTTTGGTGTGCAATAAATCAATATTTGGCACATATTTTTTTGTAAATGGAAGGTGGCATGGTGAGGAAATTTGTCTCATCATGGATTGGAATTTATCAAGAGTCATGTCATTTGGGACCTTATATTCTCTTAAGACTCAATCTAGGATTTCATTATTGATGGGGGACATTTTAAGAAGCTTTAGGAGGGATATTCTGGTAGTGTCTTCCTAAGGTGATCAATAATATTGTATTGGGTTGATGGTTGGGAATATGATGAAACCCCTTGTACGATTACTCTATCGTGGTAAGTAGTAATGGCACAACTAGGAATTTGTATGGCTATTACGGCAACTTGTTTATGAATTTTCTTGATTCGGACAACTACTGAATCATAGGATGTGGTGTTTGTGGATAGTATTGGTGCAATTGAAAGAAGCATCCTCATTAGATGTGGAGGGCTTATTTTGATCATGATTGGGGAGTGGATCCTTGTACATACCTAACTAATCATTTAAGGATTTAATTGGATAGCCTTTAACTTCAATCTCGCTAGTATTGATGAGATCTTGGATGTAATTTTTGAGTTTCATACACTTTGATGTGTCATGACAATATTCATTACCCTTGTACGATGTGGGATTTGGTTGGTTTTCATCAAAAGGCCTATTCATGGGAAATTTTACCATGTTGGCTAGGAACATTTTTTGAAAGACCGCTTACATGGTTTAACCAATGGAGTACATTTGTATTTGGGGTTATTTTTTTGAGGCACTCCTTGTGGGATAGAGACATTACATTTTACTTGGACAACTTAGATGTTTTAATTATTTTGGGGTGGTGATGGAATTTGTATATTTTGAATATGTTTTGCATTGTGACACCATCATTGACTATATTTTTATTTATTTTTGGACCAAAAAATGAGGTTTGTCATTAGATTAGTTATTTTTTGTGCCTTTTCAATATTTACCCCTTCATCTATTATATCCTCAAAGTAGTTCACACATTGGAATTGTATTTGAAAGCCCATTTACTAATTAAGGTTTTGGATAAATATTGTGATAATTTGTTTCTCTAGAATAGGCCATGGGAATCTACTTGCAAGGTTTATCTATAGTTGCAAGAAAATTGTAAAGCTGACACCATGATGTTGTTTATTATTATACAAGTTTAACATGGCGATCATGTGTTAAATATTATATGATAAATGTGAAAAAGAAAAATTACTAGGGTTTTGAATGTTTGGATAGAGTCTCCAGGTAGATGAATGAGCCATTCTAAATCTTAGCCTCCTAAGCTTCATGGAAAAATTTGTAAACAATAGAGGTCACTATAAGTGACTTATTGGTTCAATCCATGTATAATTCCTTCACATGTTCTTGGAGGTATCCCTTTCCCTTGAATTTATCAAATTCAAGAATTGAAAAATGTTGATGAAATGAGACCATAAGAATGGATCTATCAAAAGGATAGGGACATATATCTTTAAATCTACAAGGTCTCTTTGATTTAGTGTCCCTGGTTATATTCCTTTCATCTTCTTTTCCATCTCTTCCCATTCTTGTGTAAAATAATATGTGGGGTTTGGATTTGAAGGTGCATATTTTGTGTCAGTGAGTGGCGGTAATGAGTATGTAGTGTCCTATGGATTCATTTATTATTGATCGAGATGTAGTATTTTGTTAATAATGAGATGTAGGGAAATATGATGAAGTGTTGGGAATATATGAATGTGGGAAAGGTTGGTATAATGAAGTTGGAGGAATGTATGATGATATTTGCAATAAATATTATGTAAGGTTAGAAATAGATGTTTGAGGAAAGTATATTGTTTGGGGGAATATATGTTGTGGAATTTTGTGAGGAATGGATGTTTGAGGAAGTTGTGTTTGATGAATGATTTTTTGGGGTGTGTGATGTGGTAGTATAGGTTCTTTGATGGACTAAACTTGCAAGTATTTTAATTTGAAGTTGTGAGGATGGATTAGAAAGGGTTACTTGAGGATAAATGATGTGTGGTAGAATTGGAATGTGGTTAGAGTAAGGTTGAAAATTTAGTGTGGAAATGGTGGTACCTCTAGGTGCATGTGTTATGTTGGGGTCATTTGATGGTGGAAAAGAAAGGTGTTCCCATTAATTGTCAATTGTAGTTATGGTAGGTATGGGTTTTTGTCTAATTATATCTTTAAGCTTGGAAAGCTCAAAGTAAGGTGCAATTTTGGACCCACTTTGAATCAATTGGTTTAAGAAGTGATACTTATCCATTTCAATAAGTCTTTCTAGTAGATATAACACTTCTAAATTTTGAATAAATTCTTGAAACCTTGATGAATATTATGGTTGTGTTATAGTAATGTCTTTTTTTCATGTATTTTTTGTGATGGGGGTTGATTTGAAGTTTCTCTTTGGGTTGTATGATCATGGGTTTCATTACTAGGCATACCAAGTGTTAGTTATTTGGTTCCATTTGTATTCTATCTTGTGATAATGTAATAGGGGACATGAAAGGGTGAAACTTGGCTGGTTTATTTGTTTCTTGACCTTGGTAAAGGATGGATGTGATGAGAATTAATATTGGGGGATTTAGATGATTGAATTATATGACTAAAAATTGGTGGAATGCTACCATTATAGCATGGAATTTAAAGAATATAATTCAAATATTAAATAATTCATAGTTTTGTACCAAACAATATTTTATTTAAGTTACATATGGCTCCTCAACAAATGACAAATAGGAAAATCATTTGCAACTTTGTAAAGAAGTGATTTTTCATTACTCCCATTTTACAACTCCCACTAATTTGATCATAAACAATACTTGTAATCTCTTTTGCAACAAACTCATAGACAATCTTAAGCTCCAAATAATGGTGTAAAATATCCTTTTCTTTTTTGTTACTCACAACAATGATATACACAAACATCAAAGTAAATTATCTCACAAATTGTTTATATCAAAATTGAAATCCATAAATCATGATAACTTGAGATCCCACTACCAATCATGCACACTATGCTCCTCCCAATAGTCAAAATGAGTATATCATAAAAAGTCTATTTCAAATTCAAACACAACATTAAAATAGAGACCAAGAGCATGTGGACTAAAGGACAATTGGAGAAACTAAACAATGAAGTTGGCATTATAGTTATATCACTAAATCCATGAACCAACAAATATATTTTTATTAATTAAATATTATCCAATAGAATCATAGATAAAAGAATTTTAATATTTTTGAACAATTTTATTAAAAAATATACATAAAAAAATCTAGTCTACTTATTTCAATTCTACTCTATCATTGGTTCATTTATTACCCAATTAAACAAAATAAATTCATTTCAATGAATGGAATAAAAAAAATGAAAACAATTGACTCCACTATTACCTATTTTATAGTCAAAATGAATAGTGAAAAATATTATATCAATAGTTAAATCTATTATGAGTCTAATAGCTTACATCCTCTTATTAATAGCTATGTTTATAACTATTATCCAATAAAATGATAGATGATTAATAAAAAAAATTGAAAAAAATATATATTAGAAAATTTAATCAACCTATTTTAATTATGCTCCCTTATTAATTCATTTCTTACCAATTATTAAAACCTAAAATATTGCATTAATATTTCTACGTGAAACAAAAACCAATAAACTTAAAAGATTCATGAAACTTATTAATACTCATTACATCTATATGATGTTTACTAAACTGAAACACAAAAACATAAAAAAGGTCATGCATGACAACCCCAATACTAGCACTCCTTGATTTTAATGTAAACACCATGGAGGAAATCATCCTACAACCCCCAAAGAGTAAACCAAACCCCACAATTTATGTATTCCTACAACAAAATTTAGAATTCATATGTTAGAGAGAAGAATAAGTAGTTAGAATCTTAGACAAAAAAACCAGAACGCCTGCTAATAATCTCTAGCCTCAAGAAGCTAACAATGGAGGTAATATTCTTGAATTCCTTCTCCTTGATGAAGTTCTAGATGTTATTGATGACTATAGACAAAGATCAATCATTTTATTTTTCCTTCGAGGAGTTCCTTTTGAGCAATATTTTACAAATAGGAAAAAACACATTGGAAAAATAGGGGTTGGATTATAGAATCTATCAGAGACCTTGGCAAGGGTTACATTTCATGCACATTTTTCCTTTTCGATCATGCTTAGGAAATCCTGCATTATGGTTCTTATACAATTGTGGTCAAATATTTTATTTACAAGCATGGGATTTTAACTTTTTCCCTAAGGGAGCCTCTAAGTCTCATTACCCAATGTGGGTAGAATTCCCCTTTTTGAACTTAGCTTTTTGACCATTTCTTAAAGATATAGCAGCCCAACTAGGCAAAGTTTTATGATGCAAAAATAATACAGACAAATACTCAAGTCTTTGTGTTCACCCTAGGGCCTACATTGAAGTTGACCTAAACCATACATTGCTTGGTACCCTCCAAATTGTTGGACTTGGATTTAGCTTTTTTCATCCCATTTTTTACCTTAAAAAACCTAATGCTTATATTTATTGCCACAAAGAAGGACATATCATTAGATATTTCCCTATCTGTAAACCCAAAGCTAATTCCACCACTTCATCACTAAACCCTCCATCACTTTCTTCTCCTTCTATGGATCTTATTTCTAGCTCTTGTGACAACTTTGATCATGGTGTTGTTTCCCCTTCTCCCCCTCCATTCAACCCTCACCATCCCTTTCTCCAAGTCTCATTCAAATCCCTCCCCCAATGCCTTGATTGGTTATTCCTATCCTATATAAAATCCTCTATATACCCCTCCTCACTCCCCTACACCAAGTTCTCATTTAGATAAGCCTATATCTTTCAAAGAGGTAATCCTTGAGGAAGGATGGAGGATGGTCAAGAAAATAAAGGGAATCTCAAACCTTCAAAGCTATGGAAATCAACCTATTTCTCTTAGAACTGCATCTCCCTCTCTAGGACCTCTCTAGAGTAGTAATTACACTTCACTAGCAAGACTCCTTATGGGAAAATCAATTTAAATATATAGATTCATAGGACATGGATTCCCTACCTAAAACTCAATGAAGTTTTCTGTAATGTCATAGAATGTTAGGGATTTATCCATCCTCTCAAGAAAATATCATGTTAAGAAAACTTTGCAAATCCACAAGCCAAATGTAATTATCCTTTGAGAAGTCAAAATTGAAGAATCTTGCCTCCAACTTACCCTTCAATCCTTATGGAAATATGGATGGTTTAAACCCACTCTTCATAGTGAGGTAAGTGGGGGTGTAGTGTTAGGAATTGCACCTTGGTTAGCTAAATTTATCATTGCTTCAAGAGTAGATCCATATAATAATTATGTGTTGTGGGACTACAATTGATCCAAGGAAGATCTATTGGTCTTTGTTCCATATATGCCTCCAACGATTCTCCATCTCAAATCAAATTATGAGAATGGATGATTAGTAATATCCCAAAGGTTGAATGGGTATGTGGAGGTAATTTTAACATGGTGGAAAACCACCATGATATAATTTGGTTCAGCCCTCATAAACTCTTCCAAAAATAATTTTATGCTTGGATCTTAACAAGGAATACAATGGGAGTTTCTAACCCCATTTCTAACAAAAAAGGTTCTCATTTTCATCATTGGTTTATTTGTTCCAACTCAAGGGATGGTGAATTAAGAGATTTTACGTACATGATTCTCTTTTCATTCCCTCTTCATAAAACACGCTTATTAAAGTTGATGATGTTGCCTCTCTCTCTTATCACCTCTCAATTTTTATGACTTGTCTTTCTTCTTACGCATCCCACCCCACTAGTCTACCCTTCAAGCTCAACACTTCTCACCTTAACCAACCTAACTACCTTGCTACTCTAATTTCCATTTGGAATTATGCCCCTAGACCTCATCAATATGGTATTTGGTTACAACGGTGGAATGATTCTATTATTTGTTGCACTACTTTCCTAAGATCTTATGGGAGGAAAATGGCTAGAAAGATATCTAGAATGGTAAAAATATCAAGATAGCAATTGGAAAAAAGTAGAGCTTTTTTAAATTCAGCACCAACACACATCCCTCTTCAACATGATGTTGCTACTAAAACAAAACTTAGAAGATTTGAACTTTTTTGAGGTCGACGCACTCAATCAAGGGCTAGGATTCATTGGTTGAAAGAAGGAGATAAAGGAACAAAGTTAGTTTTTAGTTATCTCAAGAAAAAACACTCTAAGGAGAGAATAATTTCTATATATGATCAAGAGGGGCACAAACATGAAAATCTCGATGATTAAATTTGTTTTCTTGCAACATTATCAACAATTGTTTAGTGATCCTACTCAAGGAGATTGAGCTCAAGATACAATTGAAGATATGGTTGGCTCTTGCATTCCTAATAATATTGATCTTGAACAAAAAAATTACTTAGATTTCTTGCACACCCTTAAAGAGTTTGATGTTTCCTTGAAGGATATGGTTGACTCAAAAAGTCTTGAAATTCATGGTCTACCTATAGAATTTTTTAAAATATTATGGTCATTTATTATAGATGACTTATATGAGGTCTATAAAGCATCCTTATCTAAGGAATCATCAGGTCCTATAAATCAAGGGTTGATTAAAGTAATTCCTAAAGGAAAAAAATAAGAACATGTTAGGGTGGATACCATTCACTCTCCTTAATACCTCCTACAAGATTATAAAAAAATCTATTGCTAAGAGAATTAAACACACAATGCAAGAAATTGTAAGACTTGAGCAAATTGGATTCATAGGAAGGAGATTCATTCTAGACAACTTGGTGCTTTTGTGAGAAATAATTGGATGGTTGATGTAGACCTGGGAGGCTTAACTCAATCAATCACCACCAATTTGACAACCTACCTATAAGAGGCTTCTAACAAGATTAATATGACCTCTCTGGACAATCAAATCACCCTCAAACCTTGACAAACAACAGAAATTAGATTTCCCTCTTTCACCCCTCGAACCCTTGTAGTAGTGCAAACCTAGTTTTTTCCCAATAACACAAATGGTTCCCAAAACACTAGAAAAAATCTTGATGGATTCAAGCACCCATTTCATATTTTCAACACATATCACAAGATCAGATGCAAGTCCTTTGGACCAAATCCCCAAAAACACCCTTTCTAGGCTGACCTTATTAGGCTAATTAGGCCTATTTTACAAAGCAACTTGTCTTTAAACTGATCACAGGACCATGAAACCTTGGGGTAGGAATTTGTATGCCTTCAAACCTTCAAAACCACAAAAATATTCCACTGGTATGGCCAAACACATGCCAAACCTGAAAACCCTTATTTTAGGCACATTTCAAGAGGGTTTATTGGATATGACACTTCCACAATCTCCCAGGCCCTAAAACCAACTCAAACACTATCCATTAACCCCATACATGCTTAAAAGTTTTAAAAAATAAGACTCCCATACAGAGTTTATCAAACACTAGACTAAAACCCCTTTATTCACATGCATTTCTCCACAAAACACTCAAGAACAGCAAGTTTATCTTCCTTATTCCTCTCCCTACTCTAACCATGCATCCTATATGTAAATCAAACTCCATAGGGCCCCTTACATGAGTTACAATGGCCACAGAAATTGTAAGGGCCCTTTACATCATATTTAGATCACAAAACCCTCAAAATAGGGGTTCTCGGGCTGTTCACGAGAAAATGGACTTTTCTATCACCAAACACCTCTAAATTACATCCAACCTAGCACAAAATGAAGCTAATGCAAGTCTTCAGAACATGGGAATTATTTCATATCAAACTCAGACTGTACGTGCCCGTACATATCTAAACAATGTGAGGAAACACATAAAATTTATGAAAGAAAAGAGATTCTTTATTTTCCAGTCCCCTCCAACATCTAACATTACAACCGATAACTTCAAGCCATTTAAAGGATTCTTCAGTCTCAACCAATGACCAACCAACTTTGCAACTAATTTTTAAATCCTTAATGACCGTTGGAGGTCATAAACACAACCTTTACATGTTTGTTAACCATACTTCCATACATTGCAATATTTATACCTTTTGACCCCTTAAATGTATTGAAAACACCTATGACTTCTTTAGAACCACACCAATGGCTTGAAAATAGCCTTATTATGGTAACAAAGCACTATTCTTGCACATCCCTATACAAATTCACTAATTTTCCATTAAAGGCTACAAAGACTCTTTAGTGCAAGATCACCAATTTCCTACATTTTGACTCCAAAACCCAAAAACTCAACCTAGAACATAACTAATGGTCTTGTTAGACATTGTCCATGACAAAAAGACTCAAAATATTCATTGTGAACCTATTGATCACCATTTACCATCAAATGAACACAATTGGAGGATGAGGTGTAGGTGCTCCTACACCAATGGTCCTAGCAAACAAGACAAAATTGCCTCATCAAATTGGATTTTGACAAATATTATAATAGGATCAAGTGGAAATTCATATTGAAATTCTTAAATGGTTAATATTTGGCCCCAAGCTCAATTTACATGTAAAACTCATCTTTATTAATGCTAATTATTTCCTAGCAATCAATGGTTCAATCAATCAATCCTTTCCTCTTCAACGATCGATAAGGAAATGTTTCGCCTTAGTATCATTCCTCTATGTGCTCACAAGTAATGCACTTGGTTACCTTTTAAATCATGCTAAAAAGAAGAATCTCATTAATGGTATCTCTTTACCAGACAATGAAGCAACCCTTAATTCTCACTTTCTTGATGATAGCTTATTATTTATTAAAAGCTCTCAAGAACTTATTAACACCCTTTATATCTTGGACCTATATTGTTTAGCAACTAGCTCTCAACTCTCTTAATAAAATTAAAATTTGAATGGGAATTTAGTTGATTAGCCACCTCCTTGGGTTCCCCCATAGTGGAAATTCAAAAATCATGGTGTTATTTCAAGATACCTTGGAATCCATTTTGGGATGGGAGTTTCAATAGTTGAAATGTGAAAATGGTTCATCAATAAATTAAAAAGAAAGCTCAAACTTTGTTTTAAAAAAATTCTTTCAATGGTTGGTTGCATTTAAATTGCAAACAAAATTCTCATAGCTATCCATGTTTATATTTCATCATGTTGGCTTCCTTCAAAAAGCAGCTATAATTAGCTAAATCAATTAATTAGAGGGTTTCTTTGGGGAAATTAGAACAACAAAAAATGTCATCTAATTTCTACATGGATTTATTGTATTCAACCAAAACACAAAGGGCGTTTAGGAGTGATTGATCCCCTCACACAAGGGATCTTCCTCATAGCTAAAATGATTACAAAATGTCTTCATGAAGCTATACCATGGAAGTCTCTTATTAGGCACAAAATTGCTACTACTAAAACCAATAATTCTTAGAAAGAGGTTGGGTGGAAAGATAAAATTCTTATGGAAAGATACTTCAAACCTCAATCCTTTAGACAATTTTTTTAGCATATGAAAACCATGGAAACTCATGTCTCATCTTCCTGAATGGAAAGGAAAATATCAGTCATGGCATGATTTTTTCTACGTTAGCTATCTGATGGAATAGATTAATATGCATCCATGAGAAGCCTCTTGCTACTAATGCTCAATTGCATAACAAGATCTTATTCAAAAAAGAAATCACAAAATTTAGGGACATCTAGGAGTTCTCATCATTAACTTGGAAAAAGTGGCATGCAACTCAAGCATGACTTCAAACTATCCAATGCTCTTATCAATGAGATTCACAAGATGTAGAATGTTGTTCCTTTAGCTCTTCAATTAAAAATAACGTTGGAGGTGGTTTCTAAGCTATAACATTAAAAATTTCCTTCTCAAACTAATTTACCATAAAATCCTCCTTCCAATCCAAATACAAACAAGATTAAATCTAAAATGGAAAGTGAATTGATTTGAGAAGTGGTTCAACTTGAGCCTTGTTATGTGGAAATTGAAAGTTGAGGCCAAAGCTCAATTCCTAACATGGAAGATTGTTCATTAAAAATTTATTGTAGTAGAATGCCTCTTTTTCTTCCCATTGACTCCACCAAATGTCCTTTCTATAACACGTTAGAAACAATTATACATGATTTTTGGACTTCCAAGCATACTCAACAAATTTGGCAAAGAGTTATGACCCTTATTCCTACCATATTTAATTAAAAACTAAAATGGAAATAAATTCTTTTAGGGATGCACTCTTCATGAAATATAATTTCTATATCTTTTCATCAATGTATCCTTCTACATATTTGGATGCTCCAATGTAAAGCTATTTTTTCTAATGCTTTTCCTCTTATGCAAGTGATTATGCATTATTTATTAATTAATATTATTTTGCAGCTATCAACTCTTACTAAAGCCTGAAGGAAAAAAACACAACAATTTAGAGCTCTAGACACAAGTTTCTAAAGTGCGGTCTCAACTGCAGCTATTGCTAAAGATCATAATGGGTCTCTTCTTTCAATGTTTAATAGCATTACAAAAGTGCAAGTGTTATGTACTCTTGGAGAAAAGTGATTTTTCTCTTAATGTTATTTGTAATCTACTCTAGAAATGTTTCTTTCACCTGTCTTATGTTGATATGGTCTTTTTGTTAGTACTTAATTATATTTTATTCAAGCTTGAATTGTTACTTTTAGGCTAATAAGGCTTGGAAGTGCCTCTTTCAAGATTTATTTTTCCGTTGTGCATTTTTTTCTATTATTAGTTCTTGTGGCATGAGGAATACTAATGCATTCATTAGGTTTTATTAGTTGGTACCAAAAGAACCAGTGAGATAGAATTAAAATAGTTTGACCAAATTTCCTAATGTATTATTTTTCTCAAATTTCTTTTAAAATATCAAAATTAATTTATCTATCATTCTATTGGATGATAGTTGTGAATAGTATTATTAGTGTGACATAAGCTATGGAATCTTTTAACTTTTTCCATTTTGAGTATAAAAAAGTTAATAGTGTAGACTTATTTTCGTGTCACTATTTGATAATGACATTATTTTTATCCAAAGGGTTGTGGGCCAATGAATACATTTTTTTTTATTGTAGTTGAGTCAATTTTAATTTATTAAAAAGTTGAAGTAGAGAAAATATGAGATATTTTGACTAAAATAATTAACAATAAAATAAATAAAATTTACATCTATTAGTTTAAAATATTTTTAAAATTAACAATACAAAAAAAGTATTTAATAAAGGTAATGAATAATTATATATTTTTAATCTATTTTAAATCATGTTAAGGAGAAATACTAATGCATTTGATGCATTCAATTTATTTTATTAGTTTAGCCAATGAACATATAGAATTAAAAAATTTGAGCAACAATCTTATAATTTAAATTTAATTTTTTATTTTGAATAATTGTAAAAGTGTCATTTATTTTTCTTTCTATTGATTCATGGAATAGTAATATACAAATTATTATTATTATTCGTAAAGTACATGTCTAATCTAATACATTTAATTTATTAAATAAAATTTCAAGTCTATTAGTGCCTTGAATAACATGAACACTATTATACATAAATAATCATTATGACAAGATAAATTAATATGATTTTTTTTTATTGAATCTACATTAAAAAAATAAAATAATAATAATAATAAATAAAAATAAAAATAAAAATCACTCTTTAATATTATTTTGTCTTCTTAAATGATATTTATAAAATATCACTTAATTTATTAGACACAACAAAATTCACTACATTATTAATATGACCCAAGGCATAAAAAAACCTCTATTTAATTCAAAATTTTAAAAGTATCTTTCCTTCATAATTTAAATAATAATAAATATATTAATATGTCGTGGATGCATTTTAATTGAAAATTAGCAGTCTCGCCTGGTGGCTTGAAAATAAATCTTGCATTTTCTTCTTCAAAATTCCATGGCGGAATTAGATTTTAACATTCGACTTCCGTCTATTAATTCTGTAGAAATCATTTGGAATCCACATTTGTCCATCCAACAAATTTGAAGAGTGATTTTACGCGATACCGTTTTTCATGCAAATCTGGTATGGCACACTAATGCAATGTTTCTTTGAGCATTCCATCGCAAAATCATTGAACCAAGTGAATGTCTTGTTACAGGCATGTACAAGCATTCAAGCTCTACAACAACTCCATGCACAAATTATCATTTATGGAGTCGAACGAGAAATTTCAATTGCTTCCAGAATTCTCAGCAGGTACGTCATGTTTGGCTACATGGAAAATGCACGCCTTGTTTTCGAAAATATGCAAACCAACCCAACTACTTTCTGTTGGAATATGATGTTCAGAGGATATGCTACAGTAGGTTTAAACCAAGAAGTTCTTGCATTATATAATGAATTCAAGCTGGCAGACAGAGTATCAGACAATTTTACTTTTCCCTTTGTTTTGAAGGCTTGTGGTGGCCTATTAGCTATAGAAGAGAGCAAAAAGATTCATGTTAAGGTTATTAAAGATGGATTTGATTCGGATGTTTACGTGGGAAATAGTCTTGTTGCCATGTATGTGAAATGTGGCAGAATTGAATTTGCACGCCAAGTGTTTGACAAAATGCCTGAAAGAACACTGACGGCTTGGAATAACATAATTTCTGGTTATGCTCGGAATGGGTGTGCTAACGAGGCTCTGGATCTTTTTCGTCGGATGGTGCAACTTCCAGACCTGAAAATCGATTTAATCACTATAACAAGTCTCCTGCCCGCCTGTACTGATTTGGCGGATCTACGACGAGGTAAGTGCGTTCATGGTTATGTAATTAGAAAAGGATTTGATTTGGATGTGCTTCTAGGGACTGCTTTTATAGACATGTATGCCAAATGTGGGAATATAAAGATTTCACAAGCATTGTTTGATAGAATGTTTGAAAAGGATGTGGTTGCATGGAATGCAATGATATCTGGATATGCCCAGAATGGACACGTCAATCAGGCTTTGATAATGTTTAGCGAAATGCGAGTCTCTGATGTAGAGCCAAATTCAAGCACTATGGTGAGCGTGCTTCCAGCTTGTGCTCATCTTGCTGCCCTGAAAGTGGGTAAATGTATGCATAATTATATAATTAGAAGAGGATTTGAGATGGATATTGCTTTGGGGACTGCTGTGATTGACATGTACGCAAAATGTGGGAATCTACAGCTTGCCCGTGAATTGTTTGATAGAATGTGTAAAAGAAATTTAATTTTGTGGAATGCGATGATTTGTGGTTATGGAATGCATGGGCATGGCGAGGAAGCTCTTGTACTGTTTTCACAATTGCAACAAACTGGCCTGAAGCCAGACAACATCACCTTTGTTGGTGTTTTGTCTGCTTGCAGTCACGGTGGCCTGGTAGATAAGGGTCAACATTTTTTTGATGAAATGATTCAAGTCTATCACATTACACCATTGGCAGAGCATTATGCATGTATGGTTGATCTTCTTGGGCGTGCTGGAAGTCTAGACAAGGCACGCGACTTCATTGAAAAAATGCCAATAGAACCAGGTGCTGGTGTGTGGGGAGCTTTGCTAGGCGCCTGCAGAGTTCATTGCAATAATGAGCTAGGGAAACAAGTGGCAGAGCAGCTTTTTCACCTGGAGCCTCAAAATGCTGGACGCTATGTACTAATGTCAAACATCTTTGCCGCAGCGGGCAGGTGGAATGATGTGGCAAAGGTGAGAATATTAATGAAAGCCAGGAAGGTGAAAAAGCCTCCCGGGTGCAGCTCAATTGAGGTAGGTAACAGAATTCATTCATTCATTGTGGGAGACAAAAGACACCCGGAATCTGAGAAAATCTACAGAACACTAGACATATTGGTGGAACAGATGAAGGAAGCAGGATATGTGCCTGACGTGAATTTTGTGCTGCATGAAGTAGAGGAGGAGGTGAAAGAACAAATGCTCTTTAGTCACAGTGAAAAGTTGGCAATAGCTTTTGGTATTATCAGCACTTCCCATGGAACTCCAATCCGGATCACAAAAAATCTTCGTGTTTGTGGCGACTGCCATAACGCTGCTAAGTTCATCTCCAAAATTGTCAATCGAGAAATTATTGTGAGAGATACAAACCGATTCCATCATTTCAAGAATGGATTCTGTTCTTGTGGGGATTATTGGTAATCCTAACGAAATAAGCAATTAATACAAAGTTGTACATGTTTTTTAATTTGGGTTTTGCAGCAGAGGTATCGTGGGTGGTTTTCTTCTAGTATATCAGTATTAACTATTTATAACAAAGGAGTTGGTTTAAACTTTACATAACCTCAGTTACGTGAACATTTATGAAGAAGATAGTTTGAAATAAAGCCATTGTTTGCAATAACATCTTTATAGTAAGTTTATTCCTTAATGAACTTCAAAACATTATATAATAATTTTGCATCAATACTTAAGCTAATGCTCAATCAAATATGGCAAATCCTCTCAACTCCTCTTACCGGGTATGCTTAAGTGAGACTTTTAGAGCTTTACCGTGTGCAGAAATGTGAGAGGGTTCTCTTGCTTGCAATTAGGTGGAATCCCTGGGTTATTACATTTGCTCACTTCCAACAACCTGTTGATGTCCTCTCGTGGCGTTTCTCAGGAACCTAGCTTTGTACTCAATTTCCTTATAAGTGTGGGTTCTTGTTTGAGCCATGAGCAACACCAGTTCAAAATTAAAGCAATATACTATTTGATGTATTTCATTCAGCAATACTTGGGAATGCATACCCAGGGATGGAAGCAGCAGGCAAGGGAATTTGTGCTAAGACATACAGGACCTATGACATATCTTGGGGAAGTGGCAGGACAAGTGCACCCTAAAAGAGAACCTCAACATGTCTCTCCCCCCCTACCGATGTGTAAAACAAAACGAGTGCTTTGATCATGTTGTTTAGAGATCACTGTGATTTATTGTTCTACATGTTCATTCTCTGGACATGTTGGTTGTCTTTAATGAAATGCGGTGCTTTTATAATAAACATTTTTTATTATATATTACATTTTTCTGATCTGTACATGTACCCCTTGTTCAAAACCCTTAAAATTCCATTATTTTTCATGATTCTCAATTTTTTATTGTATATCAGCAACAGGAAACCCTGAAAGACATCTACAAATTTACAGAATGCCTAAATATTAGATTTTATGCCAAAAAAAATCAGATTTCTCAGCACTTTTGAAGTCATTTTGTTATTGTTGGCCTTGTCACGTTCATTTGTAATTGGATGTTAGTAAAAGTTATATATTTACGTTTTAATATCACTAGGGCAACTTCTGTGTCAGGGATATCAACTTCCTTTAACATCTCTCAAAATTTGGGCGGACACTTTACACATTGCTGATAATCATCCCTGTTTCCTCAAATCTCAGGGTTTCGCAGGTTCCATCACACCAGCAGACCACACAAACTTGATTTTAGCACAAATATGCTATTTATGATGAAAGTGCAAGCAGAGGGATAAATTTATGCAGATGCATCTGACAAACTTTGTAAGCTTAATTAAGTCTTGTTGTAGTCTGCACTTTCCAGAACCTTCCATCCAACATTGAACCCTGAAAGAACTATAGAAATTAACTTCATACATGCATCAGATTTTGGTAATACAAAATGTCATGAGCAAAGCACTTTTGATGGTGACTTCAATAGGAAAGTAGATAATTATTATTATCAAGGCAATATAGCAAACAATGGCAGAGTGTCATTATCTTGAGAGATCCAGCATGAAACTGGTTGCAAAGGTAACTGGAGTTTGCACTAGACTCATTCAGTGAAGGGAGACTGTGTAGTTGCACAATCAGATGAAGTGCTGACACTTAAATGCAATGGAATGTGGCATGCTTAGGGACTAATATGCAAGAATGGGCTTTTTGGTTCATTCTAGTCCAAGCAGGGCACTATCGACAGAAACTCACACCCTGAAATATGGACAGGAGAAATCATCCAACCCTCATAATTCTAGACAGTTATGGCACATGTAGCTAGGTTCCTTGAAGATTGGAATCTAGCCACCAATTAGGTTCTACTCATTAGTGAATCTTGACCTTCAATCTGGTGGCTGAGGTAGGTTGGTGAGAGAATCAAACCCTTAAACAGCAGGGTCCCATGCAGCCACACAGCTACCTTTTTAGCAGGCACTGTTCAATTTTTTTTGGAGATCCTCTTGGGGATAGTGGTGCCATATTTTTTCCCCCTCATTAGTCAAGGAAAATATCAAATTTTAATCTTTTTTAATTGTCAAATTTTGGTGGTAAAAATAGGAAATGTGAAATAGGAAAGAATGAAAATTTGGAAATAGTGAAAGAATACAAATATCTTGGGATTGATTTTCACTACAAACTCAATTGGGAGACTAGTAGAGCGAAAAGGATACAAGGAGGATGGAAAGCTTCTTACTTACTCCAAAACAAGTGTAGGAAGGCTAAACTTTGAGATTGGAAAGCCAAGAAAACCCTCTTTGGTTTGCTGGTCAGACTGGTGGTTCTCTATGGCTGTGAAATGTGGGGAAGTAGCATGTCAAATCACAGATGGAGACACTTAGAAAGAATCCAAAAACATCTATCACATACAATTTCAAAGTCAAAACCATGGTCCCTTATGAGATTCTTTTGGGTGAATCGGTAACCTTACCATTGGAGGCATCGGCAATAACTCAGTTGCTAAACTATCTAAAGAAGGTTGGAAACATGGATAATCACCGCTGGCCCAAAATAGTTGTGGAGGAATTAGGCTGTAAGAAGAAAACATGGATGAAGCAAAATAACAAATGGTTGAGCAAATGGGACATCAATTTGCGTGAGTGTCCTAACACCAATGAGGAAATAAAAAATTATGTGGCAAAAAAATTCAGGACTGCCATGTGGACAAAAACAGATTGGATGAAAGAAAGCTTACTATGTCAAAGAGTTCAACCCAACCTGGGAACATGGTGAAAAAACATATTTAGGAGCAGCTATTAAAGGAAAAGAAAGGTTGTAAATTGCACGGTTGAGGACTGAACCGCATCATCTTAGGTGTGCGACCAGAAGATGGACTATATACCTAAAGAAGTTTGGGAAGACAAAACTTGCATATTTTGTAGTAAGGGGGTGGTGGAGATAGTATGACTCTTTATCATGGAGTGCATAGCTTATAAGGACATTTGTATTCAATATGAAAGCAACTTGAAAGTTGACAACTTGTACGACCTATTTGAGGAAGCAAAGATCAGCAAGACTGCTAGTCTTTTGGTCAAGATCCATAATAGGAGATCACACATCGAAAAGAATTTGGAGATATCTTAGTGTTGTGGTTCTCGGTCCCTTAGACTGTTTGGTCTCGGGGAAGTCATTAAAATTTTTTATTTCATTTCATTTCTCCAATAGTTCCAGGGCAATCTTAAGACCCACCGCAAGTTTGGGAGGACTATAAGACTTTGAAACTGCATTTGGACATGCATACCATTTAATTTGACTTTATATAATAATTTGATAGACTTAATTCAAAAGCCCCTCTCACGTGGCATTTTATGATTGCAGCACCAAAAGAAGCCTTGAGCGCAACTTGAGAAGGAAGCTTTGAGTCCAAGGCTGCATTGGGAAGAAGCAAGCACTGTAATATGAAGCAGCCACTTGGCAACAAAAGATTGCTCAGTCATAAACCAACTTGCGCGGGAGAAAATAATAAAATGAACCCCATCAGAAGTTAAAACATAGCAAAACAGGAGAGACCAATGAGAATGCAGCATTGGACATCAATAGAGCGCAACTTTGGTTTGGAAGCCTCTCCTCCAAATTGCATTATGCGCTAAAGCATGCATTTTTTAAATTTGACTTTTAGAATGTAGCCTCCCAATTTGGTTTTTTTAATTTTCAAAGAGGACCAAAACTTGGAAGGGGTATACTAAACATTTGAAAATATTATTTATACTCTCAGCAATTAAATAAAACATTTTTTTTTAAATAGTCTCCACATTTGAATATTTGAATTTTTCCATTTAAATGCACCATAGCCGAATTGACGGAACTGGAATCATGAGCAAATATGATGTTCGGAGGTCACAAAAACTTGCGAGGAGCAATTATATTTCATGAGATCCTTGTTCTCAGTCAAAACTTGAACAGAAAATTGACTTCCAGAAGCTCCTTTGTAATCAGGGCTAACCAACAGGCCATTTAAAAATATTTGTGGACCCTGAAACTTGTTCGATGACCTCAAATTCAAAATTAGAGACTGGTGATGGCATGCAAATACTCATGCAATCACCAAAACTGAGAGATTTGCACATTTTGACGATGCTCTACGGACCTGCCTAGAAATGTCCGAACATACAAATCGGCCTCAAAACTCGTTCAATCACCCTAAAACGGGTTTGCAAGCTCATCTTGAATTATCTGAACTTTCTACCAAACGGATTTTGAAGACTAGTTCCAAATCTCGAGATATTAATGCTAGTAGTTTTAGGTCAGCCTACCACCGCAAGGCCTAAAAACATTTTGTATGAAATTGAAGGTCATCCTACATGGGAAATGAGGCAAAAACACAAGTGTCAACATGAAGAATAGTTCTACTACATTTGTTGTTTTGTTTTGTGTTGTCTCATAAGAGAGAAATTAAAATGCTAGCGAAGCACATATAGTTGCGCTGAGATAGAAAAGGTATTAGGCTTATGAGAAAGTAATCAACACATTGATGTAAAGCAATTAATGTAGAGGAGATCCTTGTGGATCTATATAAGCATGCATCATCTTCACTTATAAGCATGTTTAGGTGAGGTAGTATGATGTAGCAAAAAGAGCTAGTATGACTTTTGTGCAGGTCAAGCAATGTATTAAGGTGATGGATGAATAGAGAAGCTAATTTGACCCATATATCTTATATTAAATGTGCAATGCATGATATGTTCTCTCTCTTTTCTTTATTATGAGAAAATATTCAACACATTGATGTAAAGGAGGCCCTTGTGAATCTATATAAGCATGCTTCATATTCACTTGTAAGCATGTCTAGATAATGTAGTATGATGTAGCAGAAAGAGCTATTACATTTTTGTGCAGCTCAAGCAATGTACGAAGGTGATGGATGAATAGAGAAGCTCATTTGACACGTCTTTTATTATCTATGCAATGCATGATATGTTTTCTTTTCTTTGTTATTCTACACATGTTTGCACTACATAGGTTCAACAAAGGGTTTGTGACCCCTCACATGCCTCAAGTGAGCAGCCTTCAAATTGATATGTCAATGCAGTAGGTGCAGTAGGTTTTATAAATAATAGCCAATTGGTCTAGCATGCACACATGAATTTTAGCTAACAAATGATGGTAGATACAAATCCTAATAAAATTTGATATAAAAAGAACTCAATCAACAAAATCATATTTGTACACCTTAATTGGAAAGAAGGATAAATCACATGCCATGTAGGAATGTTGAGTTCACAAAAAAAATGTAAGGGAATAAATCACACCTTTTAAATATCTCAAATTACAAATTATTTAAATCACAATAATAAACAAATCTAACCTAAGATAATGAGCTAGAACTAATATCAAATAATGTAACTAATTTTATAATAAATGTGGAAATTAAATAAATTAAATATGAAGGTACTTAGCTCTAATTCTAACAAAGAATCATGGTACAAATGTCAAGAGGTCATTTGCCATGCTGTCAAAACTTTAGGACATATCAAATGATTGCCATTGTTTTGAAAATTTGACAGTTCATTGTGCTACTTCACTTTTGTGAGTGTGGAAGTGATCTTTGCAAGTGTGGATCTGAACTTATGTATAACACAAATTGTGTAATTCGTGGATTTGAACTAACTAAACTTTGTTGATTGAAACTTGTTCACCTCATATATGGACTTTAAATCAGGTAAGGTCATGTGTTCAAAAATACTCTTTGGGAAATCTATTGAATCATGAGGGTCATGTTCTCAATGAAGCCCGTAGATGGACTAATTCAACATCTATGAACTAAGATCAAGGAAAAGTGTGCAATATGCTCCTATGATGATGTAATCCCTTTTTATCTATAATTGAATTCTAAATATGCTCAATAGATTCTTTTCTTTTATCTAGATGATCAAAATGAATTAAGTTGTCTTTAAGTACACCACCCTAATGAGCATTTTGGAATAATTCATACACTAGTCACTCATTACAATCAATAGAAAAGGGAATAAGATTTTAAATTAAAAATTTGAATTTTGAAATTTGGTTTTAGATTATGAGCATAAAAATTCTCTAAATCAATTATGCAACTGCAAACCTAAACTAAGGCGGCAAAAGGGAATCTAGAGATCGAAATCAATTCTTGAGGATAAACAATGATATGACTCAAATAGTATTACATTATTTGCGAACTTCCATGAAATGCATAATCTTTCACACTAATTGTTACATAAAGAATAACCTAATCATCATGGGTCCAAAACACAAAGAAAAATGCATGGGCATGCAATTTTACCATTACAAATACTTCAGTTTGAATAAAACAACCAATTGTTGTGAGATGCAATGTATTTTTTAATCTATTTTTTCACAACAATAGATGTTAAAAGGATGAAAAATGCAAAGCAATTAATGTACTAGATTGAAATTATATGAACAAAAGAGTAAGAAATTAGGCAAAATTCTGATACTGAAATTATGAATGGAACCACAGCTTTCTAGCTAGATTGAACTTCAAATTGGATGTTTAATCTATATTTATTATTGCATCGTTCTCTAGTTAATGCTTGTGGATTTTATTTGTATTTTTCTTTCTCTTCAAAATTCATACGTTCCAGACAAATACCTCCTAACCCTAAATAAACTATTCTCTGAATGTACTACCAAAATTATTTCTAAGTTTCTATATTTTCTTTCATTGCAAGCAACAGTAGCTTTAAGACCTGCAATTGAAACATGGTCACTTATTAAATATTCATCAAGCAATGGTGAAAAGATCGAAAAATATATATAAATATAACAGCCTTCTTAAGTGCTGTTTAATGCATCCTGTATGTTAAAAATACAATATATACAATTTCGTGCATACATTTGCATAGTTCGTTGAATCAAAAATTCAAACATGACAAGTTCAAATCAGTGAATAAATAAAACCTGTGACAATATTTACAAATGGCATAACCTATGAAGTAACTGCACATTCTACAAAATTTTGCATTAAACGGGAGATATTCTCAATGGTGAAGCTGAAGAAAAAAATTCTGGAGAAAAGGCATCAGTTGGGGGAACCATCCATCTCCAGTGCATCTGAAGAAAAGATATCCACTGGTGCTGAGGTGCGATATGCTCCAAACTGGTTGCAGTGTGAACGGAGGTTTGACTGCTGAGTTATCGCTTCATGATCAAAATAAATGACGACAACAGTAATATCATCATGATAATTCCGCCGTGCACCTTTCTCCACTCTCTGAAGTTCTGCATATTTCATTTCCCGTTTTTTAGCAACAACCTGAAGGGCAGCCCTAACCAGCCGTTTGGCTATGCCCTGCATGTCAGAGATTGCATCCGAAAATTATAATCATCTCAATGCAGAGAAGAGACCAAATGAGCAAAGCAAGTATGCAACTAGTGAGCATCTCTATCATTTTAAAATTTAAGTTTAAAGGACTTGACAGTACAGTGCGTGGACTGTTATGTACAATCTCAGCAGCTTCTTGCTCATTTATCTGTTCCCATAAGCCATCCGATGCAAATATTATAAATCGATCATCTGATTTAAGATGATGCACGTGTATGGATGGCTCTGCTGACAAAACTGGCCGCCGAAGTGCCAGTGGAAATCCAAAATGTTGAAAGAGAGGATCTCTGTTGAACTCTGGTTTCTTCAAGTATATATCCCCAATTGATCTTGACACCTGAATAATGGAAATGAATTCAGATGGTTTAAAGGCCAGCAAATTCCAAATTGATCATTCAAAAATCAACTGAGAGTTCTACCATTCATGATACTCAAAGGAAAGACCAACAGATAGTATAATTGTGGAATGCTTTGAACAACAGATCTCTGTATACGAAATTGGAGTGCCATGCTTTGCAATGGCCTAAAAAGTTACCTTCACCTTTTCACCTTCTATTATCTTTCCGTATATACATGAATTCATGAAGTTAATTTTCTCTCTGTACCACTACAATTATATAAATATTTAAACAGCACAGAACAATAACCTAATAAGTAGGAGGTATTTTTTCCACAGCGTGTCAAATTATGATATTGCTATGAGGATTCAACCGTGTATTTTCGAGTCAAACTCATTGACCTAATAGTCACACATTAAACATTCCTGGCAACTTGGTCATCACATTCCCAAACATACCAAAATAATCAAACTCGGAGTAAAAGTGTTTGCTTATTATTCACTGTTCAGAATATCAATTCCTATAGTCTAGAAATGTGAGACAACAGTAAGTATGAGATAAAACCCGGCTCTGCAGTCAAAATGATTTGTTGATTTGAGTAAAATATAGTAATATAAACCTTTTCTTGGGTTGTAACACAAAAATTAATTCACAGTTAATTTGGTTAAAAATCTGACAAATAATTTATTTGTGTTTGGAGCATTGGCATATACCTGAAAATTCATGCCATACCTCAGGAGAAAGGAATTTAATATAGCGAGGTAACAATCTCCCTATACCAAAATGTAATAATCCACACTTACAATTGAAATCAGCTCTCTTGGTTATGTTGTTTCTATTTACGCCAATGGTTTGACAATTTACAAGAATAACATGTGCTGTAAACACTTGTCAGCACTGGAGAGGTAAGGGAACAAGTTAAACACAGGAATAATCCTACACGCGAGACTGATTTGACAATCCAGAGAACTTGAGAAATGACAACATATGACAAACAGTTCTAAAAGGGTTAAAAAGATGGAAGTATTCTGTATGATGACAAAATGATAAAACATGAGTGAGAATAGGATATGTGACAACAAGGATATATAGTACAGCATAAATTTTGTACAGAGACTAGATCAATGCAGAGTGAATGCATTTGAGAGATATGGAATATCCCACTCAGGTGAAATGAGTAACTCAGGTAAAAGTTTTACATGTTATTTTATGTTCCATGAGAACTAGAACTGCATGCAATCAATTCGGGAAAGTACTTTTAATTGTATTTCGATATATATGGAACTACATATGTTCCTCTTGTTTAGCTTCAAAAAGAAAACTAGGAAAGACAAATTCAATCATTATAATCATCAACTCACTTCAAAAAAAGGAAATGTTTCAAGCCAATTGTCAATGATTGGAACAGTTATATAAAAAGATAAGCATATAAAGACATATATACATACATACATACATATACATATGGTGGGTTTCAAGGTGGGCATGGGAATTGAGGAAAGTCCTGTGGGAACTCATGATATTCAATAGAACATCAAAGAAAAATATCAAGGTGCTGTGAGGAACTCATGTTACCAAATAGACTAAAATGTATTATAAGACTGTGAATTTGATATGGAGGTTAGGGCTACTATCAAGGATACATCTCATTTGAAAGGTAAATGGCAACAAGCCATTCAAACCAAGAAGACTAAGAGTAAAAATGATATTTGCAAGAGGCAAGTAATCGTAACCAATATGCCTCCATATTTCAATATTTGATAGGCAGATTATGCTCTCATGTTTGTTTTAATGCATGATCATGCATCCAAGCAACGAGCAATTTCCAACTCAAACCAGAAAGCACAGTTTGCACACCTAAAGTCAACCCATACAGAAAATCATATATGATCTAATGAGTTAAGTGGATGCAAGTAAAATAGAGGTGCTGAATCGCCCAAACCTAATTGCATAATTAAACTAAGATGTTTCTTTATAATCACTTTTACTGATATTCCCTTTGGTATATTTTTTTTCCTGATGAATAAGTGTCACATATTACTTGTATAAAGAAGAGATTTTTACACTATATTTATAAAAAAACAAAAGAGGATGGGCAGAATGGAATCCCACCCCAAAGTCAAGGCAAGGCAAAGCCTTAAACAAAAGCATCAAAGCAAGCAATTAAACTGCTAAGCAGCACAAGCTATAAATCCAGAAGGTGGCAGAGGAAGATCATAGTCCTCAAGCTTGCCCCAGCCATTGGAAAGGTCCTGGCAATCAAGAATTGACTCCCAACCCGTAATGACTCCCTCATCATTGTCCTGTTCTCTATCTGGTGGTTGAATTTCATTCCCGGTGGCAAAAATGGCCAAAGCCAAGAGAACATTAGTGCAAATCATGGATTTACTATACATAGAGAAATGAAATCAATAGAAGCCCATAAAAAAGAGCTGAATTTCAAAGATTGACAACATCAAGGTGGATCACTCTACATATAATGGGAAGACCCTGGTAAAGAATATACCAAGCAGACTGAGCAAGCTTTGGTTCAACAATGGTTGCCCAAACAATTTGGAATCTACACTACCATGAGCCAACCAAGGACTATAAGGCCCGTTTGTCATTGAATTTTTGCACCATCTACAAATGTGGAAAGAGCCACAAATATTGTTTGCAAGGTTTCCAATTACAAAATGGGATATCAAGATACCATTACCAATGCAACCAGGGTTTATTGCACCTAATCCCAATTTTGTGAAGTATTTCTATAGGGACAAAATCAACATCAAACTAAAAGGATTCAACATCCTAATTGGAGAGCGTAAATTTTATTTTAGCATCATGCCAAGACAATAAATTTTTGGTGGTCTTTGAAAAAAGATCCTGAGTCTTAATGCCTCTATGAAAAACCTTAGGGCATAATCCCAAGGAAATTTAGCAAAAGGTTTCTCCTGACAAGTGATCATAGGAGACCACCAAATGGATTATTTATTAATAGATATTTCGTTACAGAAATCATTCCCCTCCACTTGGCACACAAAGTTAACCCCTAACACTGAATGTCAATAAGGCCAATACCACTTGAATCTCTTGTAGGAATGCTCTTCCCTAATTAGAGGAGGCCAATAGAAAATCTATTAAAAGCTTCTCAAGATTTTGATAGTAGGCTTTCAAAGGCACGCAACAGGAAGAATAATAAACATAAGTAGCCACTAAAACTTTGGAACAAACGTTAAACTTTCCTACAAGAGAAAAAGATTTGGTTATTGAATATGCCAGTTTCTTCTCAACATGGGAAATGATAGCTTGCCACAATGAAGAGGGAGAAGCTTGATAAGTAAAAGGGATGCCAAGGAATCTGAAAACCTCTCCATGATTAATTATTTCCAACTAACAAAATTGAGCAAATTAGGCAGAGGTAGAAAGGATTGTCTATAAAACTAGGTTTTATGCCATTGAATACTAGAACCAAAGTCAGCAAAAGGTATCTAGGCATTGAAGAGCTTATTTGACATTAACCTCTTCTTCCAAGAGAGTAAGAAAAGATTGATTAGAAAAGTAACCATAAACAAGTTGTTGGGCAGAATTGGGAAGATAAATAACTTTAACTAGGTTTTGAGAAACACCACAAGCCAAAAAGTAGCTAAAGTCTTCAGCAGTTAGCATGTAGAGAGTATGGGTAAGAGGGTATCCCTGTGGTATGGAACAAAATAGCCGAAATGAGGATTGGTGACAATTGATAATAATTGCAAGACAAAGCATCAACAAAGAGCATTTGAATAGAGAGCAAGAAATTAGGACCAAAACCTAATGCCCATAGCATAGAAATTAAAAATGGCCATTCAATGCAATCATATGCTTTTGCAAAATCAACTTTTCAAGGACGCAACATGAAGGTAAGGGCATTTGCAATGATTTTGTAAGAGACATTAAGAAAAATGATCGGCTTCTAGCTGTAGATATCCTTTAGATTTCCAAATTTAGGTCTAAACTTGATCTTACCTTTATTGATAACATTACCTAAAGAGTTTGAATGATAGTCTTCCCCATAGACATTATAAAGATCATTGCCAACCATATCCCATAAGGCTTTGTAGAATTCACAAAGAAATCCATCACATCCTAAATCTTTGTCATTAGCCATGGTGAGCACTATCTCACAGAGATCATTTTGAGTAAGAATTGTTCACACAAAACCTATTGACAAGCAGAAAGTCAACAAGGAAAATCATTAATGCACTGTTGAAGAGCATTATCTCGCTCAGGAGAGGAAACCTAGGATTTGAAAACCTATTGATAATGGTGGACAAAAGTTTGAAGAATGGCAAGTAGCTCAATTAAGAGTTGTTGGCCTTCTTTAATGCATTCATTGACTAATAAGTATGATGAGTTCTCAAGCATTAAAAAAATCCCTTAGAAACTCTGTTTTTAGTTTAAAGCCAGCAAAGACAAGCTTTGATTGAGATCCCCCAACAAAATGATTAACAACAATTTGTTTTTGTTGGCAAAGTTTGGCTACTCACAAATGCAAATAAGGCACAAACAACTGCTCTTTCACCTTAGTGACAAAGCTCCAAGGTGGTGACCTCATATGAGTGGCAACAAAAATGCACCAATTAGTGCCCATAAATGCTCAAAAAGAAATAGATACGCTTGATAACATTATTCTAACATTCAATCCAATAAGTTTGACGTTGAGGATGTAGGTCCAAATTCTAGAAACATCAAATGTGGACAAGGGTTGGTTGATGAGTCAGCGAAGATGTGCTAAGGAATAATTTTCTTCATCTAAGGCTTGGTAAACTTCCATTCAATGCAAAACTTTATGAAGTGATCAAGAAAGACAATTTTTGGCAAAGGCAACCAGCAAGGAAAGATAGCTAGCAAAAAAAAAAGATTGAGCTCACAACATGGCTTCGTCAAGCCATTTGGGAACCCTTCCAGATCTAGAGTGGAAATCATTTCATGTTTACCATGCAAATTGATTGGATGACGGTCAATATTGGAATATAAAAACAATTTATTGCATATATAGCACCAAGCTTCTCTCACCGACTATCAAATGCATACAGAGACTACCACACTTATCTAATGCCGCTTCCACCATATTAAAGTTTTCACACACAACCCAAGTTGTGGTACATACTAAGTCAACAATCCAATGCCAAAGATTAGATCTTTCAATAGTATCATTTAAAGCATGATTATTAATAACACTAAAGGAGTGGTTATCACTATTAGTGAGGTTCCATAAAGCCCTAAGGGTGACAGCCCTAGTCCCCTAAGTGTGGCCGCTATTTCAGGGAAATAAATGTGACAACTCCAACACATCCTCCCTTGTTTGACAAAATGGACTAGCTGGCTATATGACATTGCAAATTGCAAAAAAGCGAAAAATTCTAAACTTTTAACCTCTTGCAAACAAAGAATGTCCAAGTCTGCAAATCCTTGTTGAGTATCCTACATAATACTTTCTTGTGAGATATCTAAAATCCTAAACATTCCATGAGAGAAAATTCATAGAATACAAAGAATGCAAAGTATATCATCACTAGAAAGTTTTTCAAGAGTTTCGTATCTATTCTACAAAAACTCACTTTCAATCATTAGTTTATAACTTCCCAGTTGAATAGCTTGTCATGTCCCCTTTCCAAGTGTAAGTCATCAGGAGACCCTTAGCCTATTATTTTGTTTCCGATAGGCTATTAGGATGATGTAAGAGAAATAATTTAATTATTTAACTTAAGTTGTCCTAAAAGTAACATTATGTTATATTTATAAAAAGGCAACTTATGTTTTATTATTAAAAAGTTAATTTTTGTCACTAGAATTAAGGGCCAAAAAAGTAATGTTTATTTAAAAGGCCTTTCTAGACACTTGTAAAATAAAATTTTGGAGGGAAAAGGAAAACAGAGAAAATAATATTATATTCCCTCAAAAAGCTTATAAAAGGAGACATTTAGGAAAGTAGAAGGCATCCAATTTTTATTACCAGACCAATTTCTTGAGATTGAATGTATGCTCATCTTTCTACCCTAGGACAAAAACCCTCCTATTCATGTGAATAACTCCATTCAAGGATTATCAATGTGCTGAAAACTTTTGAAGGAATTTCCAATTTCAATTGGTTTGGTGTATGGTGTGTAGTTTTCAGATTTTTGTTGTGGATTTGGATTGTTTTGTGATTGATTTACAAAATTTGAGAGCTATTTGCATTAGTAAATCTGATTGCTACATTATTGGAGGATTTCAATGGGCCATTCCATTTTGATTTTTGGCCATACCATTTCCCATACTAGCTGTTCAAGCATAAAGGTTATTAATTTTGTATTGGCTGCTATTTAAGTTCATTTCTTGGCCATACTAGTTCAACTTCAGGCCGTATAGTTTGGAATAATATTTGAGACTGGTGTTTGAGGAAGCCATACATGTTTGTGTCTTCATTGAAGATGGGTGATACTATTATCTCCTGTTAATTGCTTTCAGCCTGTAAAACAGTCCATAGGGAATTGGCATACTACTTATTGCAGTGCATATTCATTGCTGGAGACTTGCCTCTTCCATCCGTTCATCTATTTCACTCATTTTAATGGGTTGTGCTGCTTCTACACTATGATCTAGTATTTTTTATTTGTTTTCAGATTTGCCATTTATTATTACTAGGGTTTGCCGACATTGTTCATACCATAGATTAAAAACTCTGCAATTACTCACAGGACTCGCAAGTAATAGTGAGTCAAAATTGGCATTGAATAACTCATAGAAAAGCTTGGCCACAAGTTATTGCAAAAACATGTCACAATCCCAACCAAAAAAATCACAAGAACTTGTCAAAAACTCACAAGTTAGGGTCTGAATCACCCAAATAAAACTATTAACATGTGACACAATTTCATCATTTAAACTTCACGTTTTTTAACATTACAACTATTGAACCATTTCTACGAACAAAATTTGGGCATGATTTGAATTCCAATTCATGCGAGCCAATTTATGGCATGATTTGAATTCCAATTCATGCGAACCAATTTAGGGCATGATTTAAGAATTTTTCAATTTTTTAATTTTCCAACTACATAGACTTCACCTCCCATTTCGAACTTCCAAATTTCCGCTTTCACCTTCACATGTAAGTTATAAATAAGCGTCCAAGTCCCATTCCAAATCACTCCCAAGTCCCAAAAATAGTAAGAACTTGGTGTTGCAAAAGAGCTAAGTGATAAAATTGTGAAAATGGCACCACCACCACTACTTTCCATTGTCCCACTGTCATCCCCAAATCTAGGCCCTGTAAGACCCATCAGCTAGTTTCACCAATGATGCTCACCTTAATATAGATAGATTATAGATCCATACTCACAATGAAAAGAAATGCATAGATGATTCACATTTTTGCTTGTTATTCATCTTTTGCTAGGCTTTATTTTCATTTTTCAATTTCTGCAAAAAAATATGGCATGTGCAAGTAGGAGACCTAGCAAATCTAAAGACTTGCTTTTTGTCAATGATATGTATTGAACTCTAATTGTGATTTATATATGAAAAATATCAGTAATATGTGTGTTTTTGAAGAATATTTTTTTAAAATTATGTAATTTTAAATGTTCGATAAATTTGCCAAGTTTTTCCCAAGCTTTTACTAAGTCTTGAGTTTTTAAAAAATTTGGAGCAGACGAGTTATTGCCAGGTACAAGTTTTAAACTATGGTTCATACTATCATACTGATAAAGATATATTTTCAGATGAGTGCCAACAGTATAAATTAGAATTTATCAGTGATTCAACATTAGTGGCTTATTATTTTGTGATGTAATTTTTTGTGCAGTTCACCACCAAAAATATTTATCATATTGTAGATGATTTTGGTATTGTGAGTTTGGAAATTTATGCCGCCACAACATTAGTATATCAATTTCATTTTCAGCTATTGCATGCATTGTAGAGCTGTGCAACTTGTCACCAATAAGTTAGTAAGCATCCCAATCATCGTATGCTCTCACCTTGCCCAATTTGGGATCTTGGTGATTAGAAAGTGAGAGGTTTCATGAATTGTCATTATAAAATTGTAAAAATCAAAAAAGCTTAGTTTGGGACATTACATAGCTGATATGAAATTCCTCTGTATGCCTAGAACTTATTCCCCATCCTCCAAGCTTTGAGCTGGGCTATGAGAGCGCCTTGAAATTGCTTGAGGAGAGGAGGAATGATAGGAAGCTAATATTTCTATTTGAGAAGATAAACACTAGCAACAAGCAATGTTCTGATAAACCAAGTTTTATTCACCTCAAATTCCCTGGGGTGCTTGGAGACAATAATCTCTATGTACCTTGAGGACATGTCCCCTATGTTTTTTGACACCATCCCCTACCAAAAACATTTCGGGGATACAGGGACAGGTAGGAAACATCCCCCCACTGTCCCCTAACCTCAAAAAAATAGGAAACATCCCTAGTACAACAAAAAAAAATCAGAAATGCCACCAGCCATCCCCAAAATATCTCAAGGACACCTAGACATCCCCTAACCATCTTCAGGATGGCTATAGCCCAACACTCTAAAAGTCATATAAAATAATAAATAAACAATTTCGGTAATACTCAGTTTTGATTGTTTTAACCCTGAACCTGAACCTGCAGTTTATATTCTTGAAGACCTATTAAAGAAAACTCGAGCAAAGCCACCTTTCTACTATTTGCCATTAAATAAAGAGCAAGTAGCTGCTAAGTTGGCTGCAAGGAAAGAAGATCAACAAAACAGATAGTAGGTCACCTTAAAAGCACAAGTGGAGCTGCTACCAACGCATGTGTTTTACTTCTAAGTTTTAACCTTTCCATATGAAAATTCTTGATGCAGTTACATCTCACAAAAAGTGGAAGATACACACATACAAAATAGAAAAAATATAATATTCAATTTTTTTTTCTCAGTATTGGAAATTAGAGCATTTCTGATTATGATAAAAAAAACAAAAATTAAAAAAAAACAAGCTTCAACCTTTCTGAGATTTCAATGGATTTCTTATTCATGCTGTGACAACAGTTGTATAGCAGTTTTTGACATAATGTTAAATGATTCTTCTTAACTGTTATTTACATATTGTGGAAATAACCAAATGGTTATTTTCTATGCTGCAGCTGCTACATTGTCTTTAAGGACTCAAGATTAACAAATGGAGACTGTGAATAAGACATTTGTAAATGGCTAAAAGCACATGTATAGCCACTATTGTGTGTTGAATCCCCTTCTTAACCTTTCTCATGTAAAATGTAAATTGCTCTAATAAGTTGGTTACCTAGGTAGACCTAGAAGTTTTATAAATTTATAATTGTAGAAACTAGTAAAAATATAATCAATATATATGCACATTGATAATGAAAGCAAATTTTTTTTGTTAATTTGTGTGTTGATGCAAATTGACAATGAAAGCAATGAAATTTTGTTAACTTGTATGTTGACTCATCACTCGCACATGAATTCTCAATTTAGCTCTATTGTCATGTAATAAGGTTCTATAATGTATAGATGAATACCTTATCATATGAATATTTGAAATACCCCTATTTTTAATAGCCATCCTCTAAAAAATGTCTTCCTAAAAACCACGTTCCCCTATCTCCATCTCAAAAACTTAGTGCAACATAGAATCTCCTTTGCCTTGTGAAGAGGCTTTGAAACCAAAGGACCAATATTCCTTTGTTGAGACCCACCATTAGAAAATAGGTTTTTTGTCCCATTGGTTGGCATATTCTTGTGGTTTCCAACTATAGTCAATCCTCCATTTTTTGAGGTGTGTCACTAGTGGGTTTAAGGCCAAGCTTGGCTCTTCATGTTATTGAGAGACAGTCTCTGATTTTTTGTTCAAAGGACTAGCACCTATAACAAGTGTCCAGTAGTTCAAGATAAGTAACCTTCCACAGAGTTTCCTAACAAGGGAACGAAGGGACAGGTTTTGGGGGTAGAGGGGATCAAGGACCTAAATTTGGGGATAGTGACAGGGTCGGGAGGCAGGGGAGCAAATATTTATCGTACTTGAAAAATTAGTAATAAAAAGATGTATAAGGAATAAGTATAAGAATTAAAAATGAAGCTTTGGCATACTAAGTAAACTAGTACTACTAGTCAGTAAAAAAATTGCAATGATTGCATTGTACATTAACAATGAAAATGTCGAATTCAAAATTTATATTATAATTATATTTAAATTTTCATAATGATGATTACAATGTTTAAAAAATATGAGTCAATGACTAATTGGCCTGATGCCTCTAATCATCCCCAAAGTTTTTGCCAAATTCCCCATCACTAGAACTGTCGGACTCCACAAGCTCAAGCTCCTCCAAACCAATGCCAACCAACCCTATCTATATCATCATCAACTTGTGTTGGCACCTTTGACTCTACATCTCATTAGGTTGCTAGACTCTCCTTGTGCGTAAGTTTTGTTGTTGTCAATGACACGCAAAGAACTATGTACAACCACAAGCTTCTAAATCTTCTTGTTCATCTCACTTTCCTTCTCATGCTCTCTCACTCTTGCAATCTTCTCACTCTTGGCTTGCTGCCTCTACTCCCAACTTCAGTCAATCAGCTTCTTTTGTGATTTGGAATGAGGATGAAATGTCTTTTTATGGGATTTTGTGAAGCCTTGGGGGTGTGGATGGGGCCCATTAGCCATTAGGGTTAGGGCTACAAGCACTAGAATCAAGATTATTTTTTAATTCAAGAAAAACACTTTTTCAATGCTTTTCTGCGAGGGATGCTTGTGCGTTTCCTTTTTGAGTCGAGGGATGCCTAGGAGTCCCCTAGATGTCCCCATTTGGGGGGGGGATGTCCCAGAAACATCCCCTCTTAGACAACATTCTAGATACGTCTCAAAGGTGACTGTGGCAGTGGCAGTGGCAGTGGAGAGATGATCGGAGGACATCCTCGTCCCAAAAACTTTTGATTTTTTTTTGGGGGGGAGGGGGGACATGTCCTTGTGGAAAAATGTAAATAATTCTCTATGCCATAGCTATCCAATTTGAATGTCAACGGAATATTTTAGGCCTTTAGAAATATCAACTTCAGCACAAACACATTTTTAGAACAAGCAAAACAAAACTTATCCAACTCAACATAGATACATTGCCTAAAGAGGGTCCAATATGGTTTAAGAAAGGCCAACAAGGCAAGGGTAAACCCAGAAACACAACAAAAACTGGGGCCCAAGAGCTTGTTCCCAAGACCACAAAGGCTTCAGTCCAAGGGATGAAAACTAACAAAGAGCTATGCACATTCCAAGGACCATGTTTGAGAATAGCATCCACATGGTTTGCTTGCACAAAGTTGAAAAGGAAAAACCCTTTTGTGAGATTTTGGACGCCATCTAGCCAAACCTCAAGAGGACCCAAACTTTGTTATCCTTTGTGTTCAAACCATAAAAACCAGCATCAACTAGTAGATTGCTCAGATTTGAAGCCATTTAAAAGAAAAGAAAAATAACACAATAAATTTGGAGGAACTATATGAAATCCTGCTTAAACAAATAGTATAACATATGCAAACCAGTGACAAATCTAGACCCATGCAAGCCAAACCAAGGTCAAAACACTAGAAGAGCAATCCCAATATCATCCACCATCATAATTTCCCTTTGGTGTCTTTCAATACCACTACATTGAAGAAAACTCAGTTGGAAGCAAAACATCATAAAAAGAAGCTATTATTTCTCCAAAGTCTCCTGTATAGTGTATACTTAACCAGATCTATTATTTCCTTGCACAATAGCCAGGAAATATTACCAAAAAGGACAATATTGAAGGATCTTTTTATTTTGAACTTTATGGGGGATACAACAAGACATTACCAAGAGCACCTGCCAACAATAGAAGCCAAATGCCCCCTTTAGGAAAAGGGATGGCTAGTGGATGGGAAATGCTTCCAAAAAGGGCCCTATGAAACAGGACAACTTTAATATTTCCTCCACACCTCCCAACCCCCTTCAACCCCATCCATCCCCTAAGGAACAACGCATCTTTCCCTTCAATCTAAGAAAAATGTTTTACTTTAAAATGTAACAAATATGGCTTTTAAGAAGCTATTGAAGAAACTTCCATGAACAGGATGATTATGGCAAGCAGGAAAAAGGAAAAACTGGAGAAAAGTTCTTTTATAAGTATATCACTATATGGTACATACAAGAGAATGCATGAAACAGCCAAAAAGTTCATACATGAAATTTCTTTAATATTACTCCAAAGAGTAAAAGGTAACACTTATAACATAATTAACTTTTTAAAAAGAATGACAGGAGCAACTGCCACTAATAAACAATAAACAGCAAGACAGAGAGATCTATCAGACAACATTACCAAAATCAGCATAAACTGGGAAAATTACAATGTGTTATCTTAACAGACGCCTGAAGAAACATTCTGACTAGGAAGAGAAGAGTATGAAAGATGAAACTAGAACCAGACTGACAGGCTGATGATCTAATACTGGAACTGGTTTTCCAAATTAGGTTGCATAACTAAATTAATGAGGAGAAAACTATATTATATAGAAATATAGTCAACAAAAATTGTGGCTATGGGGATAGGGATGCAATCAACACTCCTATAATGGAGTTTCATGGTAACTGTGGATAATACTAAAGGTTCCTCATCTCACATAAAACTTTCTATTTGGAAGCCACAAGGGTCAAGTCAGCCACACACAGATTTATTCCAGGTTATTTGATAGAGCTCATTTGTTATTCAAAAACATGATAAGGGTATTGAAAGAACCAAACAGACTGGCATATACCTCTTTGGCTACAGGGTATGCAAGATTACCACAGTAGACGACCAATTACCTGGAAGAAAGCAACACTAACATCAATCAAAACATGTACCATGGTCCTTTCAACTGAGATAGGCAGTCACATTCCATACCTGTATTATGCCTTTAACGCGCCATACTCCATTTCTGAAAACCACTATGTGTGAATCATCTGGATGGAGTGATTTTAATTCCTTGCGGACTTCTTCCTCAGCTGCATTGTGCTCTGTTGACAATCTCTCTGCTGTAATAGATTTTTTAGATCTTACACTTCCCAGAACAGCTCTTGAATCCCCAAGGTTTGCCACATAAAGCATATTTCTTGATATAACTCCTACAAGACAACAAGAACCTGCAGAAGCAAGCTGGGGTTGTGCTTCCCAGGATCTTGAAACAAAATGTAAAAACTCTTCTTCAATGGCACTGAAGGCCATGTGTAGTACCTCTGCAGACATTTTCCCTTGCTCCAAGACAAATTCTGGAAATTAAGAAACTATATTATCACCATACACCAAAAGAAATTGAACAGCATATAAAATGAATAAATTTGTAAAAAATCTTGTAAAATTTTAGGGGAAAATATCCTCTATTAGTCAGGCAATTAGTATTCTGAAACAACAAATCAATTTCAGATAACCATATGCCTATCAACCTATAATTTTGTTTAGAGATTCTGGTTAGAATCCAAGGATTTATATTATCACCATACATAAAAAATTTAAACAGTAATAAAAAATTAAATTTGTCAAAAATATTATTGGATTTGGGGGCAAAATTCATCTGTTATTCAGGCCACAAGGATACCTAAAACCAAAGATCAATTTCAAAATCTGCCCACCTATAAATTTGTTTATATATTCTGGTTAGAATTTTCCCAAGCCCATAGTATCATGAATTAAACAGGCAGATAAAAGGAACCTATCATTTAAATAACCAAAATAACTCTGTCTGTTATCTGACAGGATTCTAGAAAAATTAGTGTCTAAACCTTTTCTCTAGTGGAAGAGTACAAACTGAGCTGCATCCATGAAGATGGAACACTTTCATTCTCTTAAACTATGCACTGTTTGCAGCCAGATTGTTTATAATCTAGATTGATGGACATTTTCTTTTTTACTTTAAGCATAGATAATCAATCAAATGTGCAACCTTGCAATCAATGGCTAATACTTTCCCAGAAAACAAAAAAAAAAAATTATTATAACAAAGGCTAAGCATGTAATTTAGACAAAAACATAATTAATTTCTATGCACCTTAAGCTTGATGGCAAATCATAAGGACCCATGCACAAACATGATGAATTCCCAACCTTAAGCAACATCAAAGCTATTAATTTCTCATATTTACAGAAAAGATCCCTACCAAAGTTCAAAGGACTTTTTGTTTTAAGCTTTTATTGTTGATGGCATATGTAGAGAGCATTTGATTATGGAGCAGAATCAACTATGGTACCTCTTCTTGATTGAGTAAGAAGAAAAAGATTTATGATGCCCAGTACAGCGGTTATTGATTTGCAAAGTTATTCTTCCTGTCAAATAAGCCATTTTTTCATAACAAAAACAAAACTCAGTAATGCTCCCAAAGTTTGCTCTTGACCAAGTCCATTGACCTGTGGCCCAGCAGTAAGTCATGAAAATGATAATTCTGAAGCTGTTGTACTCTTAAGTCTCAACTCATTTCATACTATTAATCAGGAGGGGAAACATAAATTAAGTACTCATGCTGGCTGGTCTAAGTTACCGGTTCGGGTTCGGGGACGGGTGCGGGTACGAGAACCCGGTACGTGGGTACGTGAAATTTTTTTTTAGGGCTTTGGGTACGTATGGGTACGTGTGTGTATATGTATATATATATATATATATACACAAAAAAAAAAAGAAAAAAAGAGAAATATACAGAATTTTAAAACTAAATTATTTCATAGTATGATACTTGATCATTGATCAATGCCAAATGCCAAAGATAAATATTCACGATCATTGATCATTGATCGAGCAAGATTCATCATACATTTACCCTGGCAAACACATTCCCAGGTCTGAGATATTTATAAACTCATTGTATTACTTGTAACTTCTGTTCATTCTATTATCTGGTGTTCTAAATCAATGTATTTGCTGCTACAAATAGACTGTGAGAAGTTGTAAAAGATTATAACCTTATCTCAGATTGAGTAGACTTTCTTCTATCTGCTGTTAATTTTCTGAGGATTAACTTCATACATCAGCTCTAAACATAACACAGAAGTTCTTGCAATAAGTCTGAATATGTATTTCTGAATATGCTTGGTAAACTCAGTCCAATATTGAGTAGTATGTTTCAGATTTGGGTTATCAGATTTACTATTAGTATCTATGGAGTGGATAGTAATGTTGTAATGCTGATTATCTGTTGTACTATTATCTACTGCAAATTTTTGAGGTTGCTGTCAATTCTGGTCGTTGTATGTAATGTATCTGCTGCAAATATAAGCTCAGTTTGTATTGCTGTGGTCTGGCATAGTTTTGGAATACTGTGATCTGCTCTTTGTTGGTTATTCTGAGTATGTACAGGTCTGATATTAATTTTTGAGTAGGTATCCATTGTGTATCAATCATATTTGAAAGTTGGAATGGCTTAGTATTGATTCCCAGATTTGCCTCTACATTACACATTGAATTATCACAATGGAAATCATCACTAGGAAATGATCAATGATCAAGTATCATACTATGAAATGATCAATGCTGTTTTAGGGTTAGGAGGAAAAAAAAATTAAAAAAAAAATGTTTTTTAATCAAGTTTGGGCCCTTTTTTTTTAACTTGGCCCATGGGTTCGCCTGGGTTCGCCTGGGTTCGTGCTGGGTACGCACAGGTTGCGTGCCCAGCACTATGGATTCGCCAGGGTTCGCGCACCTGCGAACCCTGGCGAACCCACAGTGCTGGGCGCGCACCCTGTGTGTACCCAGCACGTACCCACAGACGAACCCAAACCGGGTGCGTACCCGAACCGGGTTCGAGGCCTGTGGGTACGAACCCTGCAACATAGTGGCTGGTTGACACCAGATAATGAAACCCAAAAGATGTCATTCTAGCCAACAAAATCAAATCCCATAATTGAGAAACTGAAACCCCAAGTGGCAAGCTACTCAAAGATTCAGCTAGACAATGCTAGTAATCACAAAATCTGAATGGAGCCACAACTTCCATCTCTGTATCTCATTACCAGAAACCCAAGGATCCCACAGCAATCCAGGGCCAAATTTTCTTACATAAATCAACTTTGCATCTTAAAGTCTGTATCCTTTATGTAATGGCATGAAGTGGGATTAGGCCATACATTGTCTAGGATTTGATGGTGAGAGGTGACTAGAGGCTTAGCATTCCCAAGTGGAGGTTTGACTTTAAACACTGGGAGAGAAGTTTGGTTTCAATGTGCATACAGTTCTGCCAAGGATTTAGAAGCAGGATCGATGATCTCAAGATGAAAGTTTGAATTTTCACATCAGTTTGGGTAGGAAAATGAAGATTAAAATAATTAAAAACACAGAGAATGATTACCAATATTCAATATTAAATTAAGGAGCAAAAGTCTCCTTAAATAAGAGATACAAAAGATCTTTCCATAAAGGATAAAACTTAACTGAAAGAATAAAAGAATATTCCTAAAGTCTATCTTAACAACTTAATTGACCATTGTAAACTAAATATTACAATATTATTTTAATACCCTCCCTTATTGGTCAATTTATTAACTATACTAAGCCAAACCCAAAAAACTGAAATGATTTGTTGTGCCCGCTTCGCCCACCTCTTCCCACGGCCAGTCACCTTCTCGGGGCCGGCAGCAGAGTGGTTTTGCGCGTCCCCACTCTCAGCCTCCGCTTCAATGGGATTCTCGCACTCCTCGGCGAATCCGCTCTCCACCACTGCGGGCTAGCTAGGGGTGGCCTTCTGGCGGTGCTTCAGGGAGCGGTGGTGGTGGTTCTAGGTGGCCCTCTGATGACCCTCCTGCTTCTGGCTCTGGTTGGCTAGATACTGGTAAAAAATTTCCACGTCTGGTGCCCCCGACGCAAGGATAAAGATAAAAAGAAGGAAAAAGATGATGATGGTTGGGGTCCTCCTCCTAACGTGACTCCAAACTCCACTAATGTATGGGGGAAGAACATGGATGACAGAGACCCTCTTGACTCTGCTGGCACTACTTTGGCCGCTTAATGGCCCTCTTTTTATATGTTTTGTAATCATGAACTTTTGGGCTCGGCCCATGTGATCTTTTGGTTTTTTTGGGCGCTGCCCATATGACTCTCAGGGTGTGCCTTCTTACCACCCATCTTTTTTTGTGAATATGTAACTTTATCTTAATTTAATATAGATAGCTGCCTATTCATCAAAAAAAAAAAAGCCTCTAGTGAAGACCCTCCCTTCTACGACATGAGCCTCTGGTGAAGACCCTCCCTAGTTGGATTGCTGATTTCTACAGAACCTCTTCATGTGACCAAGTTTACCACAATAATGACATGTGATAGACTGCAGATTCCTAGAATTGTATTCATTTTGTCCTTGACCTTTCTTCTGAGGCCACTTGCCTTTGTCCTTGGCTGCAAAGACTTGTTCTACACTCGGTAAATCACTTTTGTTTCCATCTATTGTAATTTTTGCCAATGAACTTCTGGCTGCCTTCCAACATGATGTTGGTCAATGAAGCCATCCCTCCCATACTCTAGAAATGCAGAAAGCGAGAAACCCGAGAATACTTCGAAAAAAAAATTAGAAAAAACAATTACCAAAACCCCAACAACTAGGTACAATCCTTGATTTTATCAAAAAATCTGAAATAAAAATTACTGAAAATTGCACAAAAAAATCTGCAATAAAAATTACTGAAAATTGCACAAAAAAATCTGCAATAAAAATTACTTAAAAATTGCAGAAAAAAATTGAATACCTATGTTTCTTTTGAAAAAATTTAAAAAACATTAAAAAACACCATGATTTTCTACAAAAAATTGGTCAAAACTCTAGGCTCTGCTAAAGGCCCACGAAACCACAAAAAAAATTAGGAATTTTTTTCAAAACCAAAACAGCGAACACCACCCATGATTTTTGTAAGAAAATCATCAAAAAACCCTGCAATACAATTCGGGAAAATGCTGAAAAATGCTGAAAACCTTTGTTACTACTGTACCCACAATTTTTGTAAACAAAAAATCGCCAAAAAATTCTGTGAACTTGGCTATAACCCTAGCTGTCACTGGAAACCACGCCAATAACCCTAGCATATTTTGAATGGTTACGCCAATGGCTTTCTCCACCCAAATCACCTCCTAACATTCAAATACAAAGGTGGTGCACTTTTTCTATGGCCACCGCCAAACCATCACAAATCTCTGCTTTTAGGTATAAATCATGATAATCTCCTCCTAGGTGCACATTTTGGTGGCAAAGCCATTAGTTTTTTCTGCCCAAGTGAAGCAAAAAACTGACAAATATGTTAGAAATCTGCACCTAAGTTGTAAGTGAGAGAAAACCAGCAATTAGACACCTTTTGAGTGGCTTTGCCAAATATTTGTTGTGCCTGAGGCAGATAAAAGATGGCAAAAGCTTTATAGATATGTGTTTTTTGTTCAATGTAAGGTAACATAACTAAGTTTGATAGCAAAAATGTGATGGCTAAGCCGTGAGGGAACTACACCATCATAAGGATGGGCAAAAGATGCAAGTGATGCACACCAAGCTTGAAAAGACTCAAAAAAATAGACATTGGTGCACAAATGTGATGGTCTAACCATTAGTAAAACACACAAATGTGAAAAGTGTAGGTCCGGAAATGAAATGCAGATGAACAGATTGACAAATGAAATGGATGGGTCAACAATAAAATGTGCAATGAAATTCTTACCATTCATCCATTAATCAAAATGTGATACAATGTACAGAATTTATTGTTTCACTCTTCAGTTCATCTTCTAGATGATCGTTCAACTTCTAGCATATATAGGAACATAAAATATTATCCTACTACTCCCAGGATTATGTAGAATAGTGTTGCATCCCCCCATAATCCACAGGGGTAGTGGTAAAACCACTATTTGTGTTGCGCATAAGGCAACTTGTTTATGGCATCTTATTTGGTTGATGCAAAGCTCTAGCCTTTTACAAAAGGTTTTTCTTGAGTGATAACTCATTCCCTTATGCAATTTTAAAATTTTCAAGAACCAAGATATTGACTTGGTAAAGCCTTGAGTTTGTTTTCTCAAGTTAAGTCAGTTGTTCATGATGCTATATCCCATTTTGATAGAATACCACACCCTTTTCCTATGAAATTTTTCACCACCAGTTTTTGCACTTATTGAAAATTCAGCATTACTTTTGAGTGATAAAATTTGTGCATTCACCATCATTTGTTGTATTGACTGAAAACTCAGCATTAATTTTGAGTGATGAAACTTGCAGAAGAAGGCTATTCAACTTCTGTCTATAGGATGATTGCACCCATGTGACTTGAAAACTACATATGCTAGGCTAATTGTGCCCATGACTAACCCAAAAGTATGTCAGCTACACTATGTGCCCTAAAAACTGGATACCCCAGGTTAATTGTGCCCATGACTAACCCAAAAGTGTGCCGAAGCGTGCACTGAATGATCTTTCTGTCAAACTGAAAATATGAACAGTCACTAGGTTAACACATAAAAAACTATTCCTGAATTGAAGGCACGCAATGATTTCCTCCATGCATAGTCATCAAAAACCAAAATGAAGTGTGCAATCTAAAGTGTTAAGGTGCTGAGCTGAACATTACTTGCTGAGATGTTGTAGTGATAAGCAGCAATGTGTTGTAATTTGCAATATGTTGCAATGAGAAATCCTCAATAGGCAATGTGAGAAATTTCCAAGTACCATCCTCGAAGAACTCAAAATCTAAATCTTGATGTTCCCACTATAAGATGGGAGTGGAGAGCTATTGCAAAGGGCCCCATGGAAAGACAATAACATATATGAACCTGTGTATAGAGATGCACAACTCAATGACCCCTTCTCGGTTTTCATAAATCTCCATTAAGTCACCCTTTCAAATTTTCAATTTAATGGGAAGAGTTTGTAAGCTATCCTTTCGAGTTTTCAACAAGAGGCAATATCCATTGCCTCAAATAATTTTTACCAAGTTGCATATCTGGTGGTCTCAGCGTGCCCATTATCAATATCTCAATTAGAATGGGAAATCATAGGTATTGAGTGCATAATTATCCTTTATGGAAATTGAGTGCAACTCTACAATTTTCTTAGTAGGTTATTACTCAATAGTACAAGTATCAATAGTATCTATACTGCTAAGCTCATCATCAACTGGATTAACGACAACATCCACATTATAAGTAGACAAACTCAACAAGTTTTCATACCAATGCTCAACAATATCTATAATGTTGAGTTCATTATCAACTGCATTGACAACACCATCCACACTAGGTGTAGACAAGATACAATATGAAATGGCAGATTGGACTCTCCTACAGGATTTTGACAATAGGTGAGCCTTAGTTTGCAATTTAGAGTGATCTATCCATCCAAAATGCATATGCATCATCAATTTTGTAGGTGGGTCTCTAACATAATAGTGTTTTGCAAAATGTGTATGCTAAGCACATGATATACAAGGATGTAAGTCAAAACAATCACTTGAGGTATGGCCTTGATGTCCACAACATGTTTCGACTTGATGGATTTTAGTGCAGCTTGATTTTGATTGATTTGGTAACTTGTCAATTTCACATGGCTGATCAAGTTGACTGTTGCTCATAACATCTCCAGACACAAATTTGATAGGTTTGGAATATTTTGGTATATGAAAATCCACACCACCGATATACCCTAAAGTTTAAACCAATATGATGTCGTTGGGTTCTATTGTCTCCTAAACATGTACAACAAGTGGAAATTCAATAATATGACTAACAGGTATTATATCCATTATAGGTATTGACAACACACTTTTTGAATTACACATAACAACATTGTTCTATGACACAAGAGGGGGGGCTCAACACTTTTCTTCGAGGTCTTTTTGTCTTTAACAGCCTTTTGAGTTGAACCACTTGATGAACATTATTGTTGATAACATCTTTCTTCCCTAATGAGGCATTGGGTGTCTGATCTTGTAATCGATCTTCCAACCTATTCATTTCTTGTCACAACCTCTTGTATTGATTGTAAAACTATGTAAACAAAGGCTTGTATTAATGCCAACATTCATATATCATTTTTACTTCTTGTTGGTTATTGACTTTAATTTGCAAGGATAGCATGCCATTGGTGTATAATGTTGTAATGAGCCTGCTCAAATCTGACCTCAAAGTGCTGATTGAAGACTCAAATAATTTCATCAAACACTTCAAATGAAAACCTTCAACTTGCTGGTCCGTGGTTACAGTCTGATGTTTGCTTGATAAATACCAAATGAAGACTTCCAATGATCACAATTCAACACTATGATGTCTAAACTATCATCTAGATGCATATGCAACCTCCCTTTAACATTTATAATGCTCATATATGAATTCTAATCCACCTACAGCCAACTGGTAATTTGACAAACAATTGGCATGCATGCTAATGCACTACTCTAGAAGACTATTTTAGCAACTATGTGACACCAACTTGCTGCTTTCTTATTGTATTTGCAAATTCATATACAATGTAACATGAATTGTCCAAGACTCTTTGGCAAATATGAAGATGTAACAATAATGCCAAGTCTGAAATTTGATGACAAGTCTGAGTACAAAGATTAGCTACAGCTGCAACTTATGCACTTAAAAATGACAATGCAATTTATGCTTCTTTACAATGATATAACTATGACTGACCCTCCAAGACTGAAATTAATACAATGATAACAGCAGATGGCCAAGACTCTTGGCAAGTACAATATGAATAAATGCTTAAGACTGTCATCTACAGCCGTACCATCTCATTATGCAACTAAATTGACAACTAACATGCAAGGGACAAACAATGGAACCTGGAAATGAAGTCGCCTTGGTGCTGTGATGAGAAGCAAGCAATATCTGATTTTATTCATGACCTTTCAGCTCCAAATCGTGCCTCAGACCCAGCCGCCCCTGTCTGATATAAAGGAATTTATTATAAATAGTTCTCAGCCTCTACGCCCTCCAAAATGTATCCATGTTCATCTCCAAACCCTCCTATGAAGTGCACCCAAGGAAGAAAGAGGATCGAACCAAGATAGAGGAGATACAAGCAAATTCATGGGTCTTCACTAGCTGGTAATGATGACTGGTAACAAAAACCAGAATGCTGGTATGATGACTCAAGCTCAAAAAAATATCTCCAACTCCCTAAATTCAAGCACTCCAAACCAAGACCCAAACCAATGGATATCGTGGCCACAACAAGCAATATCCTGGAAATGAAGGCGCCTTGAAGCTGTGATCAAAGTACTGTAGCACAGGGTACTATTCACGGAACTGTAGCGCGGTACTGTAGCGACTACTGTAGCGCGGCACTGTAGCGTTACTGTAGCAGCCAGCAAATAAAAAATATTCCACAATAAATCTTTAATGCCAGCCAACTCCAAAATTGTATGTCTTCAAAATTGGCCTTAGGCCACAAATTTCTGCCCTAATGAAGTGACTGACTTATCACCTCCACAACTTGCAATAATTCAGGTGATATTTCACACCCTCAAAATTGCATACCAATTGAGAGTTTTCGTTCTCAATGGCCAATGGTGACTACTGCAGAAACCCTAGGCTCCACAATGCACATCAACAACATCAACAACAACAGATCTGCCTGCCAGACAATGAGCCCTTGATGCCTATTTATTCTTTTTCCTCAATAGGTCGGCCTCCTCCTAGAACTTTCCCAAGTCACCTTCTAGAAGGAATATTATTTTATTATTTTATTATTTTAATATTGCACTTTATAATTAAAATATAACCCAACTCCTAAAGTGCAATATAATATTATAACATAAAATAAGGTTTCCAAAATTAGAAACATCCATGGTGATAATAGGAAAACCTTCATATGACCAAGAAATAAGCCAACCAAGCAACTGGGTATCTGCCAAATGACCCTCTAATCAAGCCCCATTAGCCTACGAAGGTCGAGAATAGGCTAATTCCTCCAAATGCCAATACTCATGAAAAAGGGGACATTACAAATGTGGACACGATTACAAAGGTTACACACACGTCCTAGTTGAAAATGCTCAAAGACAATATAACTCGCAACACCTAACGACTTTTGTTGTCAAATGGATAGGGATTAATTCCTTATCACTCCAAAAGTTTTCCTTTTCCATATACCGTCAAACCAATATACCAAACCTCTCGATATATTTGCCCTTCCAATATACCTATTGGTACATGGAAGAAGCTTGTCCTTTCTACAAACTTGGTGGTACGTGAAAGAGACGTTAAAGCATATGAGAGCAAGGAGATACATGGCACTTCGGTAGCAAGAGAGAAGGATTTGTCCTATCAATGACAACTACTTAGAAAGAAATTCGAATTTCTTTCTATCAAGATTTATGTCTTATGATAGTAATACATGGATAATAGAGGAAAATGGAAAATAAGCATGTCCTTATTTCTCCTCAGCAATCTATAAGGATAAAGCCACAAACACTGTTGTTGCAAGTATGTTAGGTGTTAGATGTAGTAGTAGTTCAATCATAACAGCTCAACCCATAAACATGAACCAAAGGCATCATGTATTCCAAATGCTATGATTTGTTTTGGTTTGCAAAATTTGTTTAATTTTTGGACTTCTGATTTAAAAACTAACTTATTGTTTGAACATCTCCCCTTAACAAAATATGCTAAAATGAGTAAAATGAACCTCCTAATATGAATTTTTCACTTACTAATAAAAATCCCCCCTTTAATTAGAAATACTATGGTTTTAATGAAAAACTTCCAATCATATAAATGCATCCCATAGTCTTTTTAAAACACCCCCATATTAAAAAACACTATCATAAACAAATCACTATTCAACTTCACTATGGAAAATCACCCCAAATTTTAAAACCATCAAACTATATTTTGACTCTCAAATTATTAAAAATACTCCCAAAACCCTAAACCTAAATCCAAAAGTTTGAAGAAATATAACTTATTAGTTTAAGTAGAAGGGGAGTCATGGACCGGGTTCGGAAATGAACCATCAACTTCAAGCATGTGAAGAGCCACAACAGCATCTACAAGAAAAATGCAGTTGAAGATCAGCACATCATCACAATCTACCTCAATTAAAACTAAACGGGTGAAAAACTAAAATCCGGCTGCAAAAACTTGCTTGAATTCTTGCTCAAAGTGCTAGGCATCTTATTTTTCCAATCAAATGGTATTTTATGATCTTTTGGCTTCAAAGGAAAATTTCCCTCTGCTATATTTCTCCACTATTTGAGTCTCCCCGAACTTCGTCTTTGAAGCAAGCCAAGGAGTCATTTCTCAACAAGAGCCTGGCATGAAACAGATGCACTACCTTGATAAATACAAGAAGGCAAACAATTGTTTGCTTGATAAGATCATTTTCTTCAGAGAAGGCTTTATCAACGGCCCATATGAAAAAATGATGTAATCATAGAAATTATGCAAAGAATTAATTTTTTTTTCCACAAAATCTCACTCCAGAAAATTAATTCATTGGCTCTAAACTTTAATTAAAAATTCCCCTTTCATGCCCTACTGTCACTATAGAGAGCAAGAATAAAATCTACAGAAAAAAAAAATGGGTGTTGTGCTCAACAAATTATTAAGATTTCCCTACACCAGGCAAATGAAGGACTCTTGTTTTTTCACATGAAGCTCCAATTTCTTTTAAATAAACCTACACTTATACAAATGGCAATATGCTTTTCTCCATGATAAAATTAGAAATTGCACATTGAAATCCTTATAGAAAGAATGAACATTCAAAATAAGAATGAATGTGCTAAAAAAATTAACAATATAAACCTGCACTTCTTCTTCATCCTTCTCCTTAGCCAAAGCTTTGATACCAATGTAGGCCCAGAAATTAAATGCAACTAAAAAGATTGACAAAAGAAATGGATGGGACAACAATAAAATGTTGAATAAAGCTCTTACCATTCATTCATTAATCAAAATGTGATTCAATGTACATATTTATCAAGATGAAATGACTATTCAGTTTGCCTTCTAGATGATTGTTCAGTTTCTAGTGTATCTAGGAAATAGAAAATATTATCCTACTACACCTAGGATTCTGTACAATACTGTTACTAAAAGTTGGCTTCAACAATAGTGAAGTGCACCTAAGTTGGAAAATAACAGTTCATAAAGTGGGGTGCACCTTTTGAGTGGCCTTGCCACCTATTTTCTCCAGCTAGAACATAAAAAACAGGCAAAAGGTTTAGTGAAACACCCCTAAGGCAGGGATATAACGGCTCAGTAGTATGGTGCACTTACTATTGATTTTTGTCATCCGAAATCTCCACCAAAACACAGGTAAAATAGGCAAAAAACTTAGTAGAACTCTGCCTAACTCTTAAATCACAAACTCAGGTGCATACTTTGAATGGCTAAACCACCTCAAAACTCCTTCAGCGCACATATCCATTGGTCAAACCATTAGCAACTTCCACCTGGTCATACAAATGATGGCAAACAGTCTCTAGGTGTGTGCCTAGTGTGGCTCAGCCACGTGAAATTTGCACTTCTGTCAAAATCAATGTTTGAGTAATGATTAATTTTACCCATGCACTTTGCAAGCAAAAAGCAAGTTATAAGCATGCAAAGGAATATTCAAGTCCTATGGGGAGGCTATCATTTACTCAAAATTCAAGAAGGAATTCATATCTACTGTTTACAGCAGAGAAAGGGTGAATTGTTCATACTTGTGCAGATCTGTGAAAAAGTTTTCAGTGCCATGTATGAATGGTTTTCAAGAACAGCAGCAGTACTTCAAGGGTTTCTAATAGATACCATCGTCACCGTAGTAGATTCAGCATAACTACTTCATTCGAGAAGGTGTCATACCCCTTTTCCTGCCTGCCTTCATCAGTTTCAGATTTGTTTCAGCATCTCTTTGGGTTGAAGCCCTGTTCCCCACATCAGATTTCAAAGGTCTTGTAAATTGCTGTTGCAGAGGTTTCATAGCTTTCGGACCTAAATTTTGCTGTTTTTAAGTTTCTTTTTCAGCTGTTAGGGTTTTTCCTTTGTCTGTAGGGTTCTATAAATGTTTTTTTAGTAGGAATCAGCTCTAGTGCTTGGCTGATATATCTTTCACAGGGTTTCATTTGCAATTTTCAACATCTTAAAACCATAAGGCAGTGTTCCACAGGTGATACGATCACCAGGAGCAACATTGATATCAGCTTTGCAGGAGTTAGGGTTTGCTTGCTTCTCAATCAATTGGTTATCAGTTGTTAGAAAGAAATCCTAAATTGAGCAAGTGACAACCTTTAGCAATTTAGAGAAGGATAGGTTTGCTCTAAAGCAATTCTTTTTCCTTCTTAAATACCTAAAAGTTATTTATTGTCTAACCTATAAATAAGTGTGTTGGGCACATGTTATTCTTAATGATAGTTAAAATTAGGTTTATGCTACAAAAATTGTCGTTTATGCATTTGACATTAGTTAATATTTTATTGTGTAAGGTTTTTATAAGTGGACTATATAAGGAGTTGTTTAAACTTTGTGTTAACACTTATCCTCCATCTTGGCAAATATATTATGTAATTCTAAGGGTTTACTTCTTCTTGAGTTTTGTTTAGTAGAATCAGTTTGTTCAAATCTCTCCTATTAATGTGAATCTGTCGATCTTTGCTTTAATCAATTTGTAAGCATTTGTATTTCAATTCATTTTGTTTAATTATGAATCTTATATTAAAAAAAAACCATTTGTGAGATAAGTAATTTTCAAGTCTTGTGCTCAACCTCTGAGATCAAAAAATAGGCCAAGTTTACTTTCAGTTATTTCCTCTATGCAAACTTCATAGATAATCTTGTAAAGTGTGCATAACTGTAAAGATTGTTCATATCCTTAGGTTTTAGGAATAGTGTTCAGATCTTGAGGAGCTTCGCCTACTAATGTGAAGAAAGCTTTTCCTCACTTGTTCTGTTTTGTGTTGTCTTGCAAGAGGCAGATTAAAAATGTTAACTCTTCTATCACACTTCTAATTCCCCTTAGATGTGGCAACCATTCATATTCCTTTGTGGACATCTTTCTTGTCTTTTTGTTTGCTAGCAGCCGTGGAAGTTGGATGGTGTTGTTTGGATGTTACCATAACATCTAGAATATGGGACAGTTATCATTGGTGGCCAACTACTGATCTCCAATAGTGATTATTCTCTATCAACGATCAAGGAATGAAGGCAAAGAAAGTTTCAATCAAGAGAAGAATTTGAAACGACCATGGCGCAAGGTGGTAGAACCATGAGGAAAACAAAGGTGGCCAAACTGAGAATAAGTCAAATAGAACAAAGCAGAAAATTAACAAAACAAAGAAGAACAGAGGAGATGGTTTGCAATATGTAATTCATCCATCAAAATTATAAACTATCATTTGGTTTAATTCTGAGTGAACAATTAATTTTATCCTTTCAATATGCTGTAAATCTTTTGTGAAAGCTGATTTTTCTAGATTAATGCAGATAGAAATAATTTTGGTGTACCCAACTAACTTGTGTGAATGTCTAAGAAAGTAGGCTACTAAGTTTAGGTAGTCTTAAGCTAGAACCCCTTGCCTAGACTGCAATTGGTATAAGAGCAAGGTTTCTCGTTGAGTTGTGTCTCAAAAAACTCTGGAAGATTTGTTGTAGGTGTGTGAGTCCTACAACTGCAGAGTGCAACAAAGAGAAGACATGGCACATAGAGGAAGACCAAGGGTGCCTAGCGTTGCAAATATAGCAGAGATGTTGAGGGAATATAACCAGATTGGACACAACAAAAACAACACAAAAAAGAGGAGTACATGTTGAGGATGTAATGATGATGAAGAAGCAGAAGGTCAAGAACTTGAAGTAGAAGATCTAATGGATGAACCTCAAAGCCAATTTTAAAAATTTATTTCAAAGAAATGGGTAGTAAACCAAAGTTGGATAGCCCTGGCTAGAGTGGAAGTTTAAACCCTACGGAGTCATAGACTAGATTACAAATATTGAGAAGTACTTTGACTATGAGTTGATAAAGGAACCAAAGTAGATGAAATTTGTCTACACCAGACTAAAAGGTCATGCATCCTTGTGTTGGGATCATCTACAAATGGAGAGACAAAAGAAAGGAGAAGATCAAACCTTTGGATCGAATGGTTGCAAATTTTGTTGCAAGAATGGAAAAGAATGAAGGTGTTGTCATTGATGTCAACTAGTCAATTGGTTGTCAACTGGTTGTTGTTGTCATTAATGTCTTGGTTGCAGGTTATTAGCAGTTCATGTTAAGGATATTGAGAAAATTGTATTGAAGAAAGGGTGTAGGTGTTCAGTGGTTGCTCCAAGTTTTGCTCTGGGATTCGCTCCTATGTTTGTGTGGTTCAAATATGTTGGCCATGGTTGTTGAAAGCTGCTATATCCAAATATTTGGTTCCTAATTCATTGTACAGTGCGAGTTATGTTCACCAGTTGTGAATTGTGGTTTTTTGTGTTCTGGTTGAGGTCCGGGAGAAAAGTTGTTGGTCCGGATTTCTCTATGGTGAAGTCTTATGACTTGCGGTTCTAGAGTTGAGTTGTTATGATTGTATTGAAGATAATTTCGATATCTGGAAGGATCGTGCTTAATTGTTTGATGTGTTTTACACTGGTTTGGCCAACTTTGTGTCAAACACTATCTTCAAAATTGAAGTAGCGTGTTGGATCCATTTGGGTCCTCACCTAGCGTGTGTTTGGGTTGCCCTCATTCTAATTCCACCTTAGGATGTTCTAGCGCCAACCTAATTTGAATTTAATTTTGGATGCCCGACTTTGGATATGTTTCAAAGTTGAAGATGGTATAAATATAGGATGAGTTAGTGGTGAGAAAGAACGGTGCAAAGAGAGATAAGTGCAAAGGAATAGAGCAGAGAGATGCGAGATTGATGCGAATCAATGAGTGTGTGTGATGCGAGTGTGGCAGATCTATGCGAATCTTAAATGTTGAGTTTCTGGATGCAGTGAGCTGAAGGTGTACTCTATCATTCATGCATGCCTGTGAGTGGTTGAGCAAATTGTGGTGGATTTCTCTGTTGCATTGAGATCGTCTTCTCTCTGTAACATATCTCTTCTATCTTCTTTGTGTCTCTGTGGCAGTGAGCCTTCTGGGTTGTTGGCCCTGTTGGACAGTGAATTTTTAGATTGGTTCATATAAGGATGAAATTTTATGAGATGTTATACCCATGGACGCCTTTTATGTTTGATTGAGAAGGCATTGACAATTTGATAGAAAGGTTTTGCATGATGGTAGGATGAATACCTACACTTGTGAAAGATGGAAAGGAATTTAGTCATTTACATTGAACCCATTGAAGAACAAATGGAAAGAGGTGGACAGCAGTCCTAAGGTATGTCTGATTTTAGAAAAACAATTTCAAGAGAGATAAGGAAAGAGAAATATTGCTTTTCTTTCACTCCTAAGCCTACAAAAGTTAGGACATCAGCTAAAATGGAATAAGTTACACAAGAAGTGAAGGAGTAACTAGATTCCTTCAAAAGAATTGTTGGATGACTTGTCCCCCATGAAAAGCATCAGCCACCATATGGATTTAATACTTGGATCAAGTTTACCAAACAAGGCAGCATATAGGATGACACCTATGGAGAATGAGGAGGTAAAGAGGCATGTCCAAGATTTGTTGGTTAAGGATTTGATTAAGGAGACTTTGAGCCAATGCGTTGTACCAATAGTACTAGCACTTTATTAAAAATGGAGAATGCCATGTGTGCACAAATTGACAAATCATCAATCAATAAGACAACCATAAAATATAGATTTCCATTGCCACAAATGGATGACTTGATGGACTACCTAAGTTTAAGTACTTCACAAAGATTGAATCGAAGAGCAAATATCACCAAATTCAATTAAAGAAAGAGATGAGTGGAAAACCACATTCAAAATGAAGGATGGATTGTATGAGAGGCTTGTTATGCCATTCAAATTGATAAATGCACCAAGCACATTCATGAGAGTAATGAATGAGGTGCTGAAACCCTTTCTTGGTAAGTATGGAATCATTTACTTGGATGATATGTTGATATTTAGTAGAACAAAGGAAGAGCATTTGATGCATCTAATATTAGTTTTGCAAAGATTCAAAGAAGAAAATTTGTTGGATAATTTGAAAATATGCAATTTTATGGAGTTGCTGTACTTGGGTTTTGTAATATCCGAAGAAGATGTGCAAATGGACCCTGAAAAAGTAAGCTATTGTGGAGTGGGCATCGCCAAGGAGCCCATTTGAGGCAAGAAATTTTAATGGTTTGACAAGTTTTTACAAGAATTTATCTAATAATTTTTGGGTGTTTGTAGAAAACAATGAAGGGTGGTAGGAATGAGTTTCATTGGATAGATGCAGCAAGAAGAGATTTCAAGATTTAAGAAAAAAAGTAACAACACAGCCAGTTCTAACACTATCAGAATTCAACAAAGTGTTTCAAGTGAACTATGCTGCAAGCAGGGCAGTGATTGGCAGAGTTTTTAGTCACTAAGGTAAGCCCATTGCATATTTCAGCAAGAAGTTAAATGAAACCAAAAGAAAATATTCAATCTATGACCAAGAATTTTATGCTATTGTTCATGGGCTTAAAAAATGGAGGTACTATTTACTAACTAAGGAGTTTGTTCTATTCATGGACCATCAAGCACTACAATTTATTAACAGCCAAGGTAAGTTGAGCCACAAGCACTTGAAGTGGGTTGATTTTTTCCAAAAATATGTATTTGTTTTAAGCATGGTAGTAGCAGATCAAATAGGATAGCCAACGCATTGAGTAGAAGGTTATCATTTATTAAATAAAATGAGTGGAGATTGCTAGATTTGACTCCATGAAAGGGTTGTATGAGGGTGACTTGGGTTTTAAAGAAGCTTGGGCAGCATGTAAGAGCCAAGGTGACATGGTCAGAACTCCATGGTTGGAATACTTATTCAAGAGGGTTTATTGTTCAAAGGGGCAGCACAAGTGCACACTTCATGGTTCAATGAGGGAGAACTTGATAAGAGAAAAGCATAGTAGACATCTAGCCAAACATTTTGGGATGAACAAAAACATTAGCACAGTTGTGTAAGGCCTATTATTGGCCAAGGATGAATGTAGATGTGAGGAAGGTTGTACAAAATTGCAGGGTTGGCCAACATGCCAAAGGAAAAAGTTAAAATACAAGTTTATATCAGCCATTGCCCATATTGGAGAGACCATGGGAAGATGTGAGTGTGGATTTTGTTCTTGAGCTGCCAAGAACCCAAAGAGGTAAAGATTCTATTTTTGTTGTTATAGATAAATTTTTGAAGTACTTTATACCTTGCAATAAGTCAAGTGATGCCACACACATTGCTACATTGTTCTTTAGGGAAGTAGTAAGATTGTATAGGTTGCCAAAGAGCATTATCTTGAACAAGGATACAAAATTTGTGAGTCATTTTTGGTGTAATTTGTAGAGAAAGTCGGACACTAAATTGAGTTACAGTTCAACCTATCATCCACAAATAGATGGACAAATAGAGCTTGTCAACACTAACCTCGCAAATATATTGAGGTGTTTGGTTGGAAAGAAGTCAATTCTATGGGATACTACATTGACACAAGTTGAATTTGCATACAACTACTCAGTCAATAGAAGTATAGAAAAGAGTCATTTTCAAATTGTATATAGATACAGCCCTAAAAGGGTAGATGAGCTGAGAAGTATTGCAGATTTTGGAAGACAAGTGTTGTAGCAAAGGATTTTGCTATGTATATGCATGAGTTACATAACTGAAAGGACATTTGGAGAAGAGTGCAATGAGCAACATGCTGATCTCAAGACGAGAGAACTAGAGTTTAAAATTGGGCAGCTAATTTTAGCTCATTTGAGGAAGCAAAGGTTCCCACAAGCTACTTACAACAAACTGAAGTGAAAGAAGATTGGGCCTTGTAAGATCTTGGAAAAATTTACAATTAACGCCTATGAAATAGAGTTGTTGAAAGAAGTGGACATCTACAATTTTTTATGTTACAAATTTGTATCATTCCTATGACAGGCAAACTAGTGGAAAAGACAGTCTAGATTCAAAGTAATGGTAGCCATGGGCACAACAGTTACCTGAAAAGGAACAAGATTAGGTTGAGGTAGTGACAGACTCGTGAGTGATTAAGAAGATAGAGAAAAGAGTACAATGAGTATTTGGTAAAATGAAAAAACAAAACAGCTAAAGAAGCAACACGGATGAGTGTAGCTGAAGTTGCTAAAATTGGAATCTTAGTTTCAGATTTCACAAAATGTTCTTGAGTCTCAAACTCATGGTACATTTCACTTACCCAATGTGAATGATGTAGGAGCATTTAGGTCCACGAGCTATCATGTGTCACAAAACATATTAGTAGAACATATATTGAATAAATAATCAACTTTGTTGTGGCTGTTTTGTTTGGAAGGTTGTTCTCTATGAAACATGAACTCAAAAGGTTGCCACAGGCATACTACAGGGTTAGTATAAGCATGTAGTATATGCTTCAGTGCAACATGAGTTGCTACAAGCCATCTACAATTTGCTATAGATATTTTTCAAAATGCTACAAGTATCCTACAGAATGCTAGAAGTATACTGGAGGCTGCTATAGCGGTTCGGAGACTGCTGAGGAAATGTTGGAAGTTGCTACACATATATTGGGAGCAGCTATAAGGGTTTTTGGACTGCTACAGGCTATGTGATAGCATGCTATAGACATTTAAATAGCGATGAGTCATAAGCTGGGCCAATTAGATAGTGTGATCATTATTGCTTTCAAGTTTCAACAATACAATTGATGACAAATAGATGTGCGGCAATCTCTTGTGACACACAAGTGCTCATTATTCCATCTAGGAGCCGATTTTCTCTAAAGGGGATCGTGCCTTTGTCCTTCCTGTCAGTAACAGTGTTGGTTCAGCAAAACGTCATGATTGCTCTGTTGCTCATTTGCTTCTATCACAACTTGTCATTCCCCTTAGATATAGCCACTGTTCATATTCCTTTATGGACATCTTTCTTCTTTTTTTGTTTGTTGGGGGCCATGGAAGTTGGATGGTAGTATTTGGAAGTTCCAATGGCATATGAAATACGGGAAAGTTATCATTGAAGACCAACTGCTAATCTCCAACAGTCATTATTCTCTATCAACAATTGGGGAATTAAGGCAAGTAAAGTTTCAATCCAGAAGAGAATCTGAAATGGCCAAGGTAACGAAGAGGAAAACAAAGGAGGCCAAACTGAGAAAAGGTCGAACAGAACAGGGAAGAAAAATAACAGAACAACGAGGAACAGAAGAGATGATTTTCGGTCTGTAGTTCATCCATAGAGGCCCTAAACTGTTTTTTGGTTTAAGTCTGAGTAAGAACAATTAATTTTATTCTTTCAACGTGATGTAAATCTTTTGTAAAAGCTGAATTTTTCAGATTAATGTAAATAGAAACAATTTTGGTGTTCTCAACTGGATTGTGTGACTACTTGGAAGAGTAGGCTGTTAGGTTTAGGTAGTCTTTAGCTAGACCCCCTTGACTAAAGTGCACCATAAAGTTGATGTTGGCAATTACCCGCCGTAAAATCTTGATAAAAAAACAATAAGGCTATGAAAAGTCCCACCTAATAGATGATCTGGCCTCATCCATACAAATTAACATAGGGCCTAACTCCAATTGGTATGGATGTCTCCATGGGAATTGAATTGAGTTAACGTCAAGGGCTCCTTCCTAAACTGCCCAATCACACACCCAATTTAATAAGTTTTCCATACCCGGCCCAATTAATAATCTGCGCAAACACACACCCAATTTAACAGATTGCACAAACCCAGTCAATGTAAAAATTAGCCCCCTCACACACCCAAAATTGACACAATCTAGAAAACTGAATAAACTGCCCAATCATACACCCGATTTAATGAATTATCTGTCCAAGCACCCAAATCAACAATTTTGACCAAACACACACCCAAATTTACTGAACTGCCCCTCACCCAAATTAATATCCAGCCTACTTGCGCACACAGAATTATCACAAACATAACAGAAAAACTTACTTTCCAACCTCTGGAAGAGATGCTGATTAAGAAACCTTGAAGCTTGGGGGCCACCATGACCATCATAGACTCCTACAAAAGAACCCCATGGACCTGTAACCACCTGGCTCTGATCCTCCATGCTCATATTAGCCTGCACAACTGCCATAGACAGATGCCCAGGTGAATGCTCTTTCACATCCGTGTTCCATAGACCAGTGTCACGTGAGTCTGACGATGAGTTCCGCAGATCTTGGAGAGGACTAAAACATGATCTAAACATACTTTTTTCCCACAGAAATAGTGAACCATTCCTTTTAGACCTGTGGGTTTTTGAACTGCCTCTATTAACAAACCCACCTACAAACTATCTTTCTTTTAGATCTATATATATACTAATGGATTCAAGTATTCTGCGTTTGCGTGTTGGTCAACAGCACAATTGGGTGTTCACAACAGAGGTTTGATAACAAAATATTTGTCGCGTAGTTAGAACATTAATGACATCTCTATATATTCAAGGTTATTTGGATCTTCGGGGGTATAAATTTGGAAATTTTAGGCCCACTATAATAAAAGTCAATGGAATGTTCAGGACCTGACAAGTTGGTGTGATTAGTACGATGCAAATTGCACCCATCAAGTGGGGTTTGAGTTGTTTTTATTTCAATGGATTTGGCCCATGGATGACGTGCTTGATTTTCTCCAAATTTTTTTCTATAGACATGGAAAATGTATAAGCCGGCTAGGGAATTGTTGGATTGTCTCGCCTAAAGGATTTTGTTTTTCACATGGAAACTGTTCCTAAATGATGTGTGTATCCCTCTCACCTGAGATGCGGAATGATATATTTATGAATGGATTAGATTAGATTTTTTTTTTTAAATGAGAACGAGGTATATCACAATCATAAATGAATTAAATATTTGCTTAAGTCATGAAGCTTTACATATATAAAAAAAATAAAGTGTAAAGATATTTTCGATACCATTGGCTTTGAGGAACTAGTTCGTATCGAAACACTCGTTTCAAACGAGTTATCATATTTACATTTACATTGATAAAGCTAAAGTTTTAGTGATGAAGTAAACAATTTAAATAAAAAACATATATATGGTGGTGAACTATATATATATATATTCTTTAGTTTTTAATAAATTTATAAGATAATAATATAGTATTTATAAAAGAAGATATATGGTAAAATGGTACATCTCTAAAGTTTAGATGGGATCAAATTTAAATAAGAGATAATAAGTCAAAGGGTTGAGTTTAAACATAACATAAAAAATTAACTAAAATAATTTCCTCAAGAGGAGGGTTTTTATCATCATGTTTACCTCATGCATCATTAGGGGTGGGTTATCATCAATCAACTTGTAGCCAATGAATGCACCATCTTCCTCAAGCATAGCTTTTGAAGGGAGTCGAGCACACACTAGAGAAATTGTCAACTTTAGCTAAAGGAACCTTGTCGAAGTTGGGCCAACCAACAACACCACACCCATGAAAGGAAGCTAAAGGTGGTTATGAGGGTTGGGACTAACTATAGATAGCATTATGTTTGTTTCTCAAGGGTTAAGAGCCATGAGTTTAAGAACCTCAATCTCTTCTAATAGATTGGTTGCAACCTCACTAGTGCCCTTGAGGGGAAGAGGAAGGAGGCGAAACTCTAGCAAAAGTATAGGGAGAGTTGCCTTGGTGGTCTAAAAGGTCCTACAAACAGGTCACCTCAAATGTAACTTTGTTAGGTTGCACTTGAATCTACATAAGCACATTAGAACAAATCATATATTTAAAGTAAAGAAAGAAATGAACATTAACATAACAACTTGAAAAAATATAATTTCTCTTTTCAAATGTTAAAGAGAATTTTCACCTTGAAAGCATGTCAAATCTAGGTATACTTGAAAGGAAGACAAGGCTAGTCCCCTGACAAAATCATATGTCATGAAAAAGGAGCAAATCTAAAAGGCCTAAAAACACATGAATCCAATTCCAAGCTTCCTAAGCTCTAGTGCAAACCAGAAAAAATGCTTGAGAGTCTCTAATTATCCACAAAACGAACAACAAAGATTAGGAATTCCCAAATGCATTAAATAAAAACCAAGTAAAAGACCTTGATAAATAATATGCTAGAAAAAATGATCCAATTTAGGCTTAAGAATAGTTGACCAAACAGCCTAAAATCTACGATGTAAAGTTTAAATAGAAGATTGACATTGCCAATAATGATTAAACTTTCCAACAATAGGAAGATGAGGAAAAATAATAAATATCCTTTGTAAGGCTTATAATTATGAAATGGTATATCAAGATACCACTTCCAATCCTTCCACTTAGACTTGAATGACTTGACCCAATTTTATAGATCACCTAAGGAGGAATAGCATCAATAACAACTTGAAAAGTCTCCTAATCTTAGTTAGACAACATGTATTTTTTTAATCTTTGGTCAAGAAATGAAATCCTTGGTAGCTTTGTGAACAAGATCTGGAAGATTTTTAATGCCTCATTTTAAAAAATTAATGCATGAATCTATGGCACTTTAGTTAGAGGTTGATCTTCGTAAGAAAGACAAGAGACTATCAAATTGATTGCTAGTTGATTGCAAGACCATTGTAAAAATTATTTCCCACCTAGAGAAGCCAAGGGTTGATAGCCTCCTAAGACTTCAAGATGATTTTAATAGCAAAAGTGCCTTGAATTTGAATTGGCTCCCTCATGGTGAGAAAAGTGTCAAGGTCCAAACCTTTCCACATTGGTCATACAAAAGGTATGCTTGAACAGATGCAATGCTTGATAAGAATTTTTTAGGCTTCATTTCTTCAAGATCTCTAAGAATGCATTTCGAACAAAGGTAAATGCCTTGTAAACAAATTGAAAGCAAACCTAAACCAACCTACATCACAAGGAAGACAACAACATTCCTTAGAAACATAATAAAATCCATGGCACCCATCACTAGAGGTCAAAAGAAAGTCTTTGACCACTTTTTAAATTTTTAAGTAAGAGGCTTTAGAGGGAACTCAACAAGAAGAATAGTAAACATTAATAGCAACCAACACTTTAGAACAAATATAGAATTTTTTAGCCAAAGAAAGAGACTTGGTGATCTAGTAATTCTTCTTTTTCTTCAATATTGGTAACAATTGTTTGCTAGAGGGCAACAAGAGAAGCTTGAAAAGCAAGGGAATGCCAAGAAAATGAAAAAAATATAATCAATTTATTTCCAACCATAATTATTTAATTATCCTAACTTAAGAAGAAAATATTTCCTATAGCACTAATTCTTTTTCCATTGGATACTTGAGCTAAAGGCTTAACAAAAATTATCAAGGCATTAAATAGCCTACTTAAGATTATCTTCATTTTTAATAAGAGTAAGGAATGAATCATTGGTAAAATGGCCATTGACTAGCTAAGTAGGAGAATTAGGAAGGGAGATCCCCTTAACCAAGGTTTGAGAAGTTGCATGGGCCAATAAATAGACAAATCCTTTTGTTGCAAGCAATAAAGAGTAAGAGAAAAAGGGAAACCTTGACAAATGGACTGTAAAGGTCTAAAAGGCTTGGATTTCTAACCACTAATGGCAATGTAAGGTAAGGAATCAACAAACAAAATTTTCACATGTTGAATAAAATGAGAATCAAACTCGAGCACTTTAAGCATGGAAAGAACAAAAAACCATTCAATGCAACCATAAGCTTTAGCAAAATCAATTTTGATAAAAAAAGATAGATTGATGAGACTATTAAGTCTATCCCATTTCTTCCTACACAAAAATTATATTTTCTATTTGATAAATTTGAATTTGATGAAACCAAATTGTTTAAGGCAAACAAGCTCAAAGAGAAAAGGCCTAAGCATAAGAGTCAGATCTTTGGCAACAATCTTATATGAGACATTCAACAAAGTAATAGGGTACTACTTGTAAATTTATTCAAGTTATTTAACTTTAGTTATGAATTTGACATTCCCTTCATTAATTAAATCTCTTAGGGATTTAAAATGAAATTCCTTAACATAAACCTTATAATATCACCACCCACTATGTCCCAAAAGGCTTTGTAGAATTCATAAGGAAATCCATCCAAACCAAGAGATTTATCATTAGACCTTACAAAAATAGCCTCCTACAAATATTCTTTGGTGAGAAGCCAATCACATATGTCCTATGAAGAAGTGAAAAAGAAAGACATAAGCAAAGAAAACATATGTTTTCTTTTTATGGATCCTAGAACCAATGAACTTATTCCTCCAATTCAAAGAGGTTTTCAATACATTGGTGTAATCATGATCAGATAAGAAATTGATGCAGACAAAAAGAAGAAAATTCCTTAATTGACAAAAATCAGAACCTCCTTTGTTAACCAACTCATTCAAAGTTACTTTTCCTTTACAAAAACCATTGTTTCAAAACACTGGAACCTAAGAATAAACCACAAAATCACTTGAAGCTTCCTCAAAAATCCTTAAACAACATCAATGTGACTAACTCCAACCCAATTTCCAACATAAATAACTCAAGCATGAGACTTTTCCAAGTAAAATGCCCTAATCAACAATTAGGCCTAATGGGCCACAAAAACAACCAAATAATCCCATTTCACCTCTCCAACATCAAAAATACATGAAGATAGACAATCTTCTTATGCCTTTTCCCAAACTTTATTTCATGACATTCTTACAAACCCTCAAACTGAACCTTTATTTGAGACTCCAAAGCATGGTTAAGACAATTTTTTCCAAACATGACAATTTATCAAATGGATTCAAAATATTTTCCTCTACCAATAATCTATCAAGAAATTAATTCAAAAACACCCTAACACCATTTAAGAGCATTACCACTCTTTGAAGGATTCAAAACTTATTAACACACTCATTAAACATCTTTGTATTTTAATTTTAAACATGACAATCTATCAAATGGATTCAAAATATTTTCCTCTACCAATAATCTATCAAGAAATTAATTCAAAAACACCCTAACACCATTTAAGATCATTACCACTCTTTGAAGGATTCAAAACTTATCAACACACTCATTAAACATCTTTGTATTTTAATTTTTACTAGTCCTTTGCAATGATACAGACCTGGGCTTATTGGTTATTATGCTTCCAAACTCTAAATATCTTAACCAATTGTTCTTTCACCTTTATTTAGATCTTAATAAGCTTATTTACTCATTAAGAGTTCAATACCATGTGCATTTTGTCAAGCCCTAGGAGCAAACCTCTCAAACTCTGTTTTCCTCAGTCTGAGACACAGTTTTCAGACATAAACTTCAATCTTATTCATGTTATTCTTAATTTTTTGTCCTAAACCCTTTGGAATCCGAAATTACTTCCACCAAGCAATAAACTTACGAAATATCAAGCACTTTTATTGATAAATGTAAGAGAAACACGAATTTAAAGGCTCCCAGTTACCCTAAATCAGGGTTTACACTGTTTTTACAAATTTAACAATAACTTTTTCAAATCTCCACCAATTTGCATAAAAAAAAATCATTTGGAAGGTGATTGATCCTATTATCATTTACAAACCATTATCCACGCACTTGAGTCTGTACAGATCCGTACAAGGGCTGGAAGTAGAGAATTTATGCAAGAAAATGCATAAAACAATGCCTTTATTGATTATATCTCAAAACATCAATCACCAACGAGTACAAAAGGAGTTCAAAGGAATTTTTAAAGGCATTTACATCATATAGAATCAGTTTCCAACTGTTTTGCAACTTCCTATTATTGATTAGACTATAATGACCTATTAACTCCCTAATTGTTGCTTTATGCACCTTTTACATTGTTCTGCAATTTTGACATTATTTGTTGACAATTTTGCACTTTTCACGTTGATAGGACTTTAATACATTAGAAATGACTTAAATGATCCTTATTACAAGGTGAAACATCAAATTGAATAAATTTCTCAAACTTTCCACAAGGAGTCAAAATTGTGTCAAAGTGCTCCTGCACCAGAAATATTTTTTGGGATAGATGGCAAATGTGTTGCAATGGCTTTTTCATTGTGCCAAAAGATCAACCTTTTAGCACTCGATACAAACACCAGATTTATACAAGATCCATGGCAGGTGGTTAAGCCATGTCACGAATCTAGAGGGTGACGTTAAACAACCAAGGGGATGAAGGCACCAACCTTCCAACAATTCCCCCTAAGCGCAACTATGGAACTCGAACCTGTGAACTCATTTTGATACCATTTGTTGCAATGGATTTTTCGTTGCACCAAAATATTGACCTTTTAACATCCAATACAAATGCCAGATTTATACAAGCTCCATGAGAGGCGGTTAATCCATGTCACGAATCTAAAGGGTGACACTGAACAACCAAGGGTATGAAGGCACCAACCTCCATGTAATAATTATGAGGTGCCACTATATTTTCTAAGAAAACTATACTACGAGTTTATCCTTCATAAAATTCTCAATTATTTTGATATGAGGGAGTTTCAAGGTAGAGGTGGAGGCTCTATCCAAAATAGACCAAGAGCTTGTCGGGTAGATAACCGTGCACATCGAAGAACACTAGCACAAAGACCTATTTGTCATGTGATGGTTCCAGTAGCCATCAGGGAGAGTGTGGAGGTGCAAACTCTCCATGTAGTTGCTTTCCTAACAAACACCATTATAGAGCATGGCACACAAATATCACAACCTTTTGCCTTACAAGATGATGCAGCAACTCAACCATCTAGCTCTAGTTCCCCTAGCTCTCATATATGCCCAAACTGTTATAATCTATGCTTTGGGAGAGATAGAAATGCAGAGGGTGCAGATGGTTCCATCTCTCATGTGTGCTCTCATTGTCAATATAGATGTCATGGGAGTAGCAAGGGTCATCAGGGTGGTGCATTAGATATTGCAGTGATGATAGATGAGTTGTTGAATGAGGTGTATACTGGTCAAATGTAGGTATGTTGATTTGAATTTATAACATTTTATCTATTAAATACTTTAAAATTGTAAATGTAAATAGATTTTTAATTATAGTATTGAATTAAATTGATGCAAAAATTATGCATTTTAGGCCATAATGCCAGAGGTTGGTACATCATCGAGCATTACTGCAATAACTTGTACACTTGCATGTATATCAAAGGTAAAATTTGTATAATATATCAAAATACTGTTTAATAATTTACAATACAACATTTTATTGAATAGGTGGGCATCACATCACCATCTAGCTCACATGTTGTCATGGATGCTTATGACATTGGATTTACATAGGTATAGTATAACATATTTTTAAGTTTATTTTTGCAAAAAAATTTAAAAAACTATATATATTTGTTAACTTTTGAGTTTATTATATTATTATTTGTTTAGTTGATGAATATTGTTGAAAATTGAGGTGTTTATGTAGCTTAATACTTTGTAAAACTATTATACTTGCTGATCTAAATATGTATTCTTTGTTACAGATTATTTGTGGGTGATTATCTAATTAATTCATTTTATCATTTGTAGAATGAAGACAAAAGTTGTAGAAGAATTAGACAAGATATTAGAAGATAAACAACACATATCGTGGAGAAACCCTTTCAAGATAAAACTCCACCAAGAATTAATCTATTATTCAATCTCTGAAATAGATTACAATAGCTTCAATTCTTGCTTGAGAATGCTTCTTTTGCCTTCACCAAAACTTCTTCACAACCTGCAATAAAAATGATAATAACTCTCTTCAACTTGCTTGAGATATATAGGCAATAAAAAACTTTGTAAACTCAACATGAGTTACAATTACAATGCTCAAGCCCTGTCCCTAAAAGGTATGCCTATCTCTTGCAAGTAAAGTTATGTTGTGAAGAACAATGTCAAATCATCATCTTCATGCATTTGGGCGTCCCAAACTGAAGTAGTAACTCAACCTTTATTTTGTAAATATCTTCAAGGCTTCATCCTCAAAGTAGGTGCCCAAGAGTGGCCGCACTTAACTTAGCCTTCTGAAAAATCTTACCATGCAAAGGAGTTAATTCCAAGAAGTCAACTTGGGCGCCCAAGTTGGGTCCAAGTCATTTCTTGTTAACTAAAACATTTCTCAACACCATTCATGCAAGAATGGTCATCCCATTTTAACTGAAGGTAGTCTCTATTATTTGTCATGCAACTCAAGTCATTAGTCATGCATTCTAAGTTAATTGAAGTCAACTAGCATTCAACTAAAACTAACTGAAGATAACTGAACCATAACTGAACTAAACTAAACTAAACTAAACTGATTTTGAACTAAATTGAACTTCATGCATGTAAACGTCAAACCCTAACTCCTAGGATCTTTACATGCATTTAGAAGAGTTATCTCTTACTCCAAATAGTTAACTGAACTCAAGGCAAGTGTCACCTACCATGTGGGCGCCCCATGTGCCCCTATTATTTAGGAATTCATAATGGATGCCCTCGCATGATCCTAACATTTAGAATTAATTACAAATGTCAATTAACATGATTATTTCATCAAATATTAATCTCTTTCTAATCCTAGTGTTGTGTATCACTTTCCAAGGACTTAGGAGATACATGAAATAAATAATGTGTAGGATTGCAATTAAATGGAATCCTATTTCCAACAAATACAATAGGCACACCTTCTGACATAAGAGAAAATTTTGAAGTTGATGTTACTGCAACAATGTTATCATCAATTTGCTTAACTTAGGTATGAGTATGAATATATATGTTTAATAATGTTTATTTTGTGTCAATTGATATTAGTAGACCTATCAAAAATGTTTGATAAATATGTCTTTGTTATTTTATAGATGGATGTAAACACCCCAGTGTGAGGAAAAACATCTCTTGATGATTTCAAGCATCATAGATAAGAAGAATCAAACTACCAATATGTTGTGTGTTTAAAATATATGTATCATTTTAAATATTTTGTATAATTTTTTACTATGGAATAGTATCTAATTTATATTTTGTATGTATGGGTTGGGCTAAAAAATACTGAGGAGCATAAGAGATCAGAATGATGCAAGACATTGACTATTACAAGTGATCAAAGTTCAATTAGTCAAGCTAAAAGAGGCCCAATATTTCAGGAATAGTATTCAATATTCATAGATGAACACATTTTTATGCCTATACATGGAATTGTTGGAAAAAAATAGGAGGGGGACGCACACCCACATACTATGCCATAAAGCAGAACTAGGCACAATTCATTTCCCACATTGACCCTCAAAGAGAAACTCATGCAACACAGTTTCAATAACACCAATAATATATTCAAATACGCAGAATCAACAACCATGAAAAGATGAGACAAAAGACATGAACACACAGATATACGAGGGGAAAACCCTTTTGGGTAAAAAATCCCACACTCCAAAAGCCCAGATCACCATTGTATTATTCAACAACAAAATACAATTACAATACAATATGAGGCTCATGGCCTTTACAGATTTTACATCTTATTTCATTCTAGAGAATATCCGGCAACTCAAACCCTCATGACCATCTCTCTCTATGGGAGACACCTTGCGGCTACACAGCTACATGACTCAACCATCGACCTCTCAACCTCTATGTCATACAGTCGCTCGGCCTTCACCTTCTGCAAGATCCGTCTCTACCACGACGTCACAACCATTTGGTAGGCACCCAGGTTCTCAACCAATCCACACCCAACATCTCAACCTCTTTGCTTGCATCTAGCCTCTCACCCTACATCCAGCATCTCGGCCTCCTCGACTTGTTCAGTGCCTAGCCACTTGACCTCCATGCAGCCTCTCGGCCTTCACACATCATCTCGGTCTCCATCTAGTAGCCTTGACCAATACTCAACCCTTCGGCCTCACACCCAACCTCCACGCCTTTTGGTTACCACCGCTCACTATCGCCACTACTCTCTCTACTCCAAGCATCAAGATCTGGGAGAGTCCCCATAGCCTTCACCACATCCGGCCTTTCGCCCTACAACTCAGCTTAACCATTGGCATCCAAGTCGCTCAATCGTTGGAGAACTGAACTTTAGAACCTCACTGCTAAGGTTACAAAGTTCCCAGAACCCACAACTTGTCGATAAGGGAATCACCCTATCACCCAAAGCTCCAACTTCCAAACCTCACGACAGAGGTTACAAAGTTCCTAAAAGTCACAACATCAACAAAGGAGATCGGCTAGTCGGGGAGTTAACAAACTTCTAAACTTTGTGACAAGGTTCCAAGGTTAGAACTTGCAGCGATCCCGTGACCAACACACTGTCACCTAGTTAAGAACTCTTAGAACACCGCGACAATACTTAGGCAAATGAAGGAGGAAAAGATAAACGCTCCAAGAAGAGATCATGCCAGTAACTTGAGTCACATTTCTCAACATTCTCCCACTTGACGAAGAAATTACTGGCCCCTTCCAATGCAAACACAAGAGCCTTAAACAATGCTTCTGCGCTCCAACCAAGACACCTGCAATGACATCCAAGATGTCCACCAACTCAAGCAACAATTCCAACCATCCACCATAGGAAAAAGGAACAAGCCAAGGCATATATCCACCAGTCTCAAGAACACAAGCATCAAATCCAACAAACGACAAAGGCACCAATGTAGCCACCACTCCATTGCGCTCACGAGCTATGCAGAAGCAACAACTTCAAAGCCCATGACTCGAACACAAACACGAAGCCATCCTCCAAAAAACAAGATAGAACATCAGCTAGAACAACAACCAAAAAACTAGCTGCTCCCATCCAACTGATCAACCCACGCGATTGAAAATAGCACCCACAACACGTGCTAATCCATCCAATCACTCATACCTCCAAGGTATCAATATCAGTAAACTCATGCCAATAGCACAACCAACCCATCAACCACAAAAACAAGCTCCACATGCCAACTAGTCGAAGAAGACAAAGCACAAATAGGAACTCCCATTGCATGGGTAACGCCAAACTAAAAGATCAAGGCATATAATAAGTCTACCAAGTGTTGTGTCACCTTATTCTCTATGTATCCATGAGCACCTGCAACTGATCATCTCATGCTAAACTCCAAATGCAACATTGCACCATCTTGAAGTTCTCAAGCATATGACCAATGCACCCAATACACAAAGAATCACCAGACCATTGTCAAAGCTCCAATCATCAGAACTAGGAACTTATCACGACATCATGATCTACACATCCCCCTTAGGAGATCCCATGGTCCAAGTGAACATACAATGGTCTCAAGAGCAATGCATCATGCCAAAACTCTAATGTGCAATCAATAGTATACCATGACATGAAACCAAAAGCAAACTCTAAACCAACAACACCTATCAAGCACATCCAACATCTCAACCAAAGACTCCAAGAGTCCTCCATGGCTCCAATATGTTACACATCTTCAAATAATGTCCATGCAAAATGCGAAAGAACTCTTTTGCAGCAACAAGATCTAAGAGTCCCTCCTAGTAACATCTTCAACACTAAAGATCATTCACCACCACATGATGAACCCATAGTCAATTCTAAAGCTCCCACTGAACTGTGACACCGAGCTCTCCAAGCATCATGACCAAACACCTGCTAAACTGAAAATCCTCCAGGTCCACAACAACATGTCCATTTGACAACAATGCCCAGCAACAGCAAGATCTCCAGACCAAGCAGACCAAACCATCACTATCACAAGCTTACACAAGGCAATGTATCCAAGATATCCATGACATTGTGATACACGTGCAACAAGTCGCCATAGCTGACTATTCAAGTACTTGACACCATCCATCCTCTTATCTCAAAGCAACTACACCAATGTACAAGTGACCATAGACAAGGCCAGCTAACAAGTCTGCACCAATAATGAATCAACCTCATGGATATAGATAGTCCACTTCCGAGTTGTCTCACAACAAACATGTAGGTAAAGATAGCCCACAACATTGCACAACCTATAGATCCATTCAACAGAAACATGCAAACCCACCATTGCATTGGAAATAGTGAAACTGAGATCTCAAAGAGAAAAACAATGTAGACAACATGACTCAAACACCAGATCAAGATTAGATCCAATTTTCCAACCACGTCCACAACGAGCACCATAGTCAAGAAACCCACGAGCCCTACCACAAGAATATTGAGTAACAAATCACGTACGAAGACTCCCATGCAGAGAAAATATCACACCTCACATCATGTTGAACTGCAACTATATCATCTAGTCACACCCAAAAGCCAGGGTCTAGAAAATAGCTTAACAACAACTCCACATAACTGCAAGTTTTGCTTGACCATGTAAAACCTACAAAACCACAAAACCATGCAAGTACAAACAATAGTTCAGGAACTCTAGGCCCATTTCAAGCCAACTCCAAAACCACCAACATGCACATGCATACGAGAATCCAGGCTATTTCAGAAGCTTCTAGATCATCCAATAACCAACTCCATAGCCTTCATGCAGTCGAGGTACCAAAAAAAATTGTGCCTTCCAATACTAGGACAAACCACCTAGCATAAGCACATTACTTCATGACTAAACAACAACCAAACTTCTCCATATCATCAGGGAGCCTCTCATGCAAACACCCAATATGAAAGCTTTGCTTCAACACAACCATGAAGTAAAATATTCCACCCCTTGCATCATGATCATTCGCTGCCAAACAGGAGCCTCAGACCACACCATTACAATATGATCAACTCTAGTTTCTCCATCTTCACCACCTTCCATGTTGTGTGTTGTCTCAGAAACTTAAATGGAAAAGCAAGAGCTTCCACTCATCAAAGGATCAAACCATTGGCCAACTCGTCCATATTTCCTCAAGCCCGAGACTAAGAAATCTTCACAGAAGGAATACCTAGAATAACAACACAACAAGAAGAAAAACACATCCCTAAAGAAGGATCTAATACCACTTGTTGGTATCAATGAGTCCTAGACTCCATTCTTCCTTCAGTCACACCGCTCTAATACCACTTGTTGGAAAAAAATAGGAGGGGACGCACACCCACATACTATGCCATAAAGCAGAAACAGGCACAGTTCATTTCCCACATTGACCCTTAGAGAGAAACTCATGCAACACAGTTTCAACAAAACCAATAACAGACTCAAATATGTAGAATCAATAGCCATGAAAAGATGAGACAAAAGACATGAACACATAGATATATGTGGGGAAAACCCTTTCGGGTAAAATACCCCACACTCCAAAATCCCAGATCACCATTGTATTATTCAACAACAAAATACAATTACAATACAATATCAGGCTCACAACCTTTACAGAGTTTACATCTTGTTTCATTTTGGAGAATATCCAACAACTCAAACCCTCATGACCATCTCTCTCAACAAGAGACATCTCATGACTACACAGCTACATGACTCGACCATCGGCTTCTCAACCTCTTTGTCGCACAGTCGCTCGGCCTTCACCTTCTACAAGATCTGTCTCTACCATGGCATCACAACCATTTGACAGACACCTAGGTTCTTAGCCATTCTGCACCCAACATCTCAACCTCTTTGCTTGCATTCTGCCTCTCACCCTGCATCCAATGTCTCAGCCTCCTCGGCTTGTTCAACGAACAACCACTCGACCTCCATGCAGCCTCTTGGCCTTTGTGCATCATCTTGGTCTCTGCTTGGTAGGCTTGGCCAGTACTCAGCCCTTCGGCCTCACATCCAACCTCCATGCCTTCTGGTTACCACCACTCACTATCGCTACCACTCTCTTTGCTCCAAGCATCGAGATCCGAGAGAGTCCCCACAACCTTCACTACATCTGGCCTTTTGGTCTATACGGCTTAACCAAGGTCGACTTCCACTTAGATAGAGCTTCTGCAAGAGACAACAAGCTCCCCCCAGAAATCCTCATCTCTATCACTCCCAAATTGTTCAACTACCACGCCCCTTAGGGTTTCACCTTGATCCATACACCATCATCAAATGTTGGCCATTAGATAGGCAGTCAAACGAATCTCCATTGTCAGTCTTAGGGTTCACCAAAAGTCACCGAGTCAACCATCAAGCTCATGGGCCCACATGCCATATGTCCTCCATGTCATCGCCACCTATCGATCACCATCGCGATCCACCAAGACACGCGTACACCGCTTGTGCAATTCTAGAGAATAAAGATGGGAATCTACAATATTAGCAACAAGTCTCCCAGAAAAGACTTAAATATTTAACTCCCAACCTCCAAGTGGTCCCCACATCCGTCGGCATCCAAGTCACCGCCATACGTTGATGTCACCATCCACGCAAATAGGTCCCACCATCCATCAGCATACAAGTCACTCAATCACTGGAGAATCAAACTTTAGAACCTCACTGTTGAGGTTACAAAGTTCCCAAAACCCATGACTTGTCGATAAGGGAATTGCCCTGTCGCCCAAAGCTCCAACTTCCAAACCTCACAATAGAGGTTACAAAGTTCCTAAAAGCTGCGATATCAACAAAAGAGATTGGCTAGTTGGGGAGTTAACAAACTTTCAAACTCCGCGACAAGGTTCCAAGGTTAGAACCTGTAGCAATCCCGTGACCAACACACTGTTGCCCAGTTAAGAACTCTCATAACACCGTGACAATAATTAGGCAGATGAAGGAGGAAAAGATAAATGCTCCAAGAAGAGATCACGCCAGTAACTTGAGTCACATTTCTCAACAGGAACATAGATAACATTTTTGGTGTGACTATATGCATCAATGATATTTTGCAGATTGGGAGACAATACATTGGCCTCATGGCATTGTATGATATTTTGATGACATTTTGTGCACTATGATGATGGTATTGTATGAAATCTTGATCATATTTTGTGTACCCTCATGATGGCATTGTATGACATTTTGATGACATTTTGTATGACCTCATGGCCTTATGGAGATCAATTTATATAAATATTTTATGCATAAATTGGTAGCTTAAATGGTTTAAAATGTTCTCATAATTTACTTAGCCCCAAGTGGTGTATGTATGAATCATATCCCATATCTAAATTTTAATTTTTGAATCTAATTGCCTATCATGTCACAACAAGTTAACTACAAATTCAAATTCATCACCTTATCAAAAATAAATAATTAATAAAGAAAAATATTTCCCAATAAACATTGATCTAAAAGTTATATTTACATAGTGCAATGCAAGCAAGACAACAATGAATAAGTTAACAACAATGTATTAAAATTTTAAATATTTTCTTACCAAATTCAAATTACCAACTACTTGATGATGAGCATATCTTACGTTCTTTAAGACTGTCCTACATTCTTTAGGACCATCCTACATTCATAAGGATTGACCTAGGTTCATTAGGATTGACCTAGGTCCATTAGGATCTCCTAGGTTTAGTAGGATTGCCCTACATTCATTATCAACTCATTTGTGGCACTTAGAATTTTTTTGTGTAAACCTAAAGGGTCACATAGGATAAATTCACAATAACTTCACTTTTTCAAGACTCCAATCCATTTGATCGTGGTGGCAAGTTTTTAAATGTTGCAAAAACTGTCAAACACATTCAATGAAAATTCACAATGTTGTATAACTTTTGTTTTGTTTATCATGGACCTGAACCGTCAGCTCCAACACATCCAAGTGGGTGGTTTTATGCTAGTAAAGGTCTTGTTTTTCACCCCAACATGCCAAATCATTCCAGGCTACATTGTGTCGATGCTTTCTCTTAAGAGCCCTAAGTGCCAAAAAGTGGAAAACTTTGATGAGTTGTTTCTCAAAATCCATGGCACATAGAAATGTTTTTTCTAAATTTATAGGGTCATGTAGGGTACCTATACAATAACCTCTCTTAGTTTTTCATATCTCCAATCCATTTTTCCATTGTGACAAATTTTTGCACACTGAAAAAAGTGTTAAATGCACTTAATGAAAAGTTGTAATGTTGTATAACTTTTGTTCCACTCATTGTGTGGACAAATTCATAGTGCCAACATGTTTGGGTGGGTAGGTTTATGCTAGAAAATTCATGTTTCTCACCCCAACATGTTGGATCGTTCTAGGCTACATTATACTAACACTTTCTCTTAAGAGCCATAAATGCTAAAAAGTGGCAAACTTTGACGAGTTATTTCTCAGAAATTTTGGCACTTACAAAAAAAAATTCTAAGGGTACAGGGTCATGTAGGGTCCCTCTACAATAACTTCTCTCAACTTTTTATATCTCCAATCCATTTGGTCGTGGTGACAACTTTTTGCACATTGAAAAAAGCATCAAATGCATTCAATGAAAAGTTGCAATGTTGCATAACTTTCATTTTGTTCATCGTGCGTCCAAACTGATAGTGCTAACACATCCAAGTGGGTTGGTTAATTCTAGGAAAGGCCATGTTTTGCACCCCAACATACCGGATCATTCCAGGCTACATTGTACTAATGCTTTCTCTTAAGAGCCATAAATATCAAAAGGTGGCAAGTTGTTTCTTAGAAACCGTGGCACTTAAAAACATTATTCTAAAGTTATAGGGTCACATAGGGTCCCTCTACAATAACCTCTCTCAGTTTTCATATCTCCTATAGACACTTAAAAATGTCCTGAATGATATCATGCACTTGAATCCGATATATTATGATGTAGAGAGGAACCAACCCTCATTCACATACTCACAACAATTTAAAAATTTAACTCAAAATTTGTTTGAATCAACACCAAAAATCTGCAAGTAAGGTCTCATGTTTCTCATTCAAAGACTCGTGAATTGTTACAACAACAAAGCATAACTAAAGTACAATATTTTGCAGCCATATGGAGTTGATGAAAACCATTACAAAACTTATGCAAATCTGATTTACAACAGCAAATGAAAATACAAAAATTATCTCCTTCAATTTATCTTCTTTCACAATATTCTAGCTCCTTTAACTTGCATTCATCATTAGAAATCACTATTGCAAATAAACCATGAAACCATGAACCTTCTTGTTGCTGTAGTACACCTTCAACAACAATTTCTTCTTAGTCTCTTTCAACCTTATTTTAGCTAAAGCTCTCAAGCTCCCTTCACATAGACTTCACTAGCTCACTATCTCTCCAAATATGGAGCTCACTAGCTCCCTAAACCATGAGCTTCTATGCAAATAGAAATATGCAACAATGGATTCTTCGAATCCTCTCTTCAATTTGAAAAAATCTCCCCATCTCACCTACAAAACTCTTAAATCCACGTTCCCAAATGACAAGGCTTGAATATATAGATTTGTGACTGAGGAAAACCACTGTGGTTTTCCAAAACCACAAAAAAACCCGTCACTTTTTTCCATCACTTCTCCCAGACTATCATGAATATTTTAAAACTCCAACATGGGTTTTGTTCGTCTCCTTCCCAGATTTCTAGATCATTTTGAATTTTTCAATTTTGTTATCATATGAGAAAGTTATGCCATTTTTACTAAAATTGGGTCTCACAGTCACGACCTAGACATGCAACAACATGCAAAGCTTGTGGCCAACATGCAAATACATGCAAAGAAAGAAATTGAAAATGCAATAACATGCATACCAAGTGGTCCCACCTAGAAATGAGATTCCCAAATGGAATATTCCACCATTTATACCTTTGAAACACTTACTAGAGCATAATTCCTCAAAAAATGCATTTTCAAATCACCACAAGGGAAAGTTATAATGTTGCAAATTAAAATATTTATTCTCCTAACCCCTAAGCCCTTATTGAAAATAAAAAAAAGAAGCAAAAATTACAATATTTTTGGTGATGCAAGATTTCCTTACACCCTGAATGCTCCTACATCATATTAACATTGTTTCCTCCTTAAACCCATCCTCTTTTCGCTTAATTAATTAAATTAGCCTAGCTATTTAATTAATTGCATCATTTTAATCTATTAATCTAATTGACCTAATTAGGTTAATTCACCCCCTCTTGCATTAACCTTTCACCCTGTTTAATTAAATAATGCAAATTATTTAATTTAAACCCCTAAGTCCTCTTATTTAATTAAATAACCCTAAGTGATTTAATTAAATATCATATCACATCCCCCTTTTCATTAAATCATTTATTTAATGCATAATTTACCTAATTTGCATAAATTGAAACATTATTTTAATTATCAAATTACTAATTAAATCTAATTCCCCCACTTGCAAGGTAATATTCCTTGGGAATATTCCTCCTTTGCACATTCCTCTAAAAAGAATATTCTCAAGGAATATTCCTTCCCCTTTGCACATTAAAATTTGGTTTTAATTAACTAAATATCTAATTTTTCTCACCCATGAGAATATTCTCTTTCTTCACTCATTTGAAAAAGGGACTATTCTTTTTTATAACAACCTTTCAACAAAGCTTCTTGTGCAAGTTTTGAAAGTGTGTTTGTTTGGATGAATGTAAGCCCTTGATTAAATATCAACTTGCATTCTTAACCCTTGACAGGAATCCATGATCCATGCCTCCATCTTCCTTCCATTCTGATTATTAATTAATCCTTTTGATCTTGGCCATCAGTTTCATTTTGCCTATTCTAAAAATAGAGCTTGCATATATTGAATAGGGATCCATCATTTAATAGTAAACTTATTCTATTAAAATCACTCTCACTTGCATCCATAGTTAACTTCTTTTTAGTTTAAATCTTGCATTATTAGCTTAGAGCATCCATTAATGGCTTCCATGGTAACTTAGTTACATCCATTTAGTATGTCTTGAAATTAGGGTTTTAAATCTTTCGAATCTTACATACAATTAGAATAACTTTGCATACACTCACATCAATCATCTTAGCTTTTATCATGTTAAAATAGCTTTGATCATGTTTTACAACACAAATTTCATCGGTTTCATCAATTCTTTTCAATAGAATCAATCAAAACAAGCTCATTATCCAAGGGATTGGGAAAGGGTTGTCATTCCACATCAATGCGACCCCACTCCCCCAATAGGATAAGTTTTAATGGATTAGAATAGATGTTTATGAAACTTTCATATTTTAATATATTAGTTTTAATAGCTTCTTAGCTTAGTTTACATTGAATGATCTCATTGGGACAGATGCTAGTGGCTTAAATATGCTTCAAATCCTCATGGATCAAGTGTAGTTAACCTATACTACGTCATCGGTCACATTTTTGTGCTAAAAGGAGGGATTGAACTAATCAATCTGACAAATTTCTCTTTAGATTTTCATTTTGCTTGTGTTTGCAGATTTAGTGATGCTATTGAGGATTCACTGATGCATTTGGGACGTGTCGCTATACCGCGATGCACTTCTGTTCAAATTCAACAACACATAATTGATTTGGTGACACACTATTAAATTTCATCAATGCACATTTAAATAGCGACGCTAAATTTATTTTTCATCAAGCCATAAATTTTTATTTAGCAACACATTTGATTTGGCAATGCTATTAACGTCACTGTTTACTGCAGCGTGGCACCTTCAATTTTTCAATATAGTGACAAACTTTTGATATAGCAACACATTTGATGGAAATATAGCAATGCAATTGATTTCAGCATCTCTATTTACTGGTAAACAAAAATGAACTTGAATTTTGACATCTGTTTTAATTTTTTGATTTCATCTGATTGCTAACATGTCACTAACTTCTCCTTTTTGTTTTTGAGGCTAACTAGTTTTGCAGGTTTGGGAAATAAAATTCAAAGTGAAGGAACATCTCATCATTTGATTTTATAATTGTAACAAGTGTTTGGACACTTATGGGGCAATTATAACCCATTTTTAATGCTTTTTTTCATGTATTAGGACCAAACTAGATTTCTTTTGGGTTTAAAATGAATGCTCAAATTGGTTAAAACTGAACCCTCACATCATTATGCTTGTTGGTTTAAAATTGAAAAAAAAATCACAACACTTCATTTGGTGCTTAAAATGAATTCATTATGCTTGTCAAGGTTAAAATGAACATGTGTATGATTTGCTTATGTATGCTTGTTGTGTGTATCCTCTAAGCCCCTTGTGCTTCGTGCGATCTTGGGTGAAGAAAAACACACAAGTGTACCTTTTCTTCTTGGAAGCACCTGTCGTCTCCCCTTGCACCTTTTGGAAATCTTGGGTTATGAAAAGCATTTTAAGCTTCAAACATGTGTTACCTTTAGAGGGCCTACCTCCCAACTTGTGAGAGGGAATGACCTATAGTGGTACTTTCGTTTCGGTCCACTATATAAATAATTGGTTGTGATTGAAGTCATTAACTGGCTGGTTATGGTTGTCTTATAGCGACAAATGTCTCCCCTAGTATTTGTGTGATAAGTCAAAACCCTTAGACGTTTCTAAGGGCTAGGAGGCCTCTTAATTGAGTGAATCGCCGCATGTATAGCACCAATTTATCCTAAAAGTATGGATTGAAAACCTTGTTAGTAGTGGCTCACCATTTCCTCTAAAGTGTATTTTGAAGTAGTGCATGGGAGGCACACCACTCCCAAAAGTTACTTGGGTGATCCCACAATAGTGGTTTACAATTTTAGGCCAAATTGGACACTGAAATTATATTTTTAAACTAAATCTTCACATTCGGGCACCTATAGCAGCTAAACCATGAAGAATTTGAAGATGATGCAAACTAGAGTCTCATCACATTTTGTCTGTAGATTCTAAAAATATCTTTTTCAAAAATTTTGGAATCAAATTGCACTTCTTTTTCCATCTCCCATGAAAACTGGTTTTTTTCAAAAAACAACATTTTTAAAAAGTGACAGACACCGTATAACGCATAACTTTTTTTCCATGAAGGATAAAATTCTAATTCTTTCGAATTTAGATTTGTAACTCTGATATCTAGTGCTTCCACTTGGTTAGATATTTTTTTTATTGAATTTTTTTTCTTTAATCAAGTTTTGAAGTCAAACCAATTATAATTCAGACATAGCACGACCATATAACGCATAACTTTTTTTGTCTATATCAAAATTCAATTTTTTTTTTGTTGGATAAAGGACTTCAATATCTGGTGCACTCATATTTTTCAATTTTTTTTTGATAATCTACTATTTTTCCACATATGCAGAACAAAGACCTTCATTTTCAATGAAAAACCTATGTTTAATAAAACTAAACAAACAAATACATAATAAAACCAAAACATATTAAAATTATATTCGTTGGATAGCTCGTTCTGAGGAATACTTGATTCCAATTAGGTTTGTGAAGATTCCTCCATTTTCATCCTCAACTCGAGCTCGAAAGTGCCAAAATTCAAGGTTTTTTTGTGTCTCAGGGGGGATGAGGAATAAAGGGGGTTCAAACAAACCCCTAGGCATTCGTTTGAACCAGGGTTCATTCAAACCCCCCTTCTATAAGGGGTTTTGATGGATTTTTTGGTGGGAAATTATTAAGAGGGTTCGCTTGAACCTAGGTTCTAGTGAATCCCTAATGGGTTCGGTCGAACCAATAGGTTCGTACAAACTCCTAAAATCAAGTTTTTTGCCATGCATTCATTTTTTGTGAGTTTTACTTCCTCACTTCAATTGTAAACCACTATTGTGGCTTCACCCACTTACCATATTCAATTTTTAGTTGAGGCAAAAAAGCAAATGGGGAAGGGACTCCTTTGCTTGGCATGTCAAGACGGTACATTTCCTTGACATAGCCTATTTGTCCATTCCATCTTCATAGATTAATCATCTCTTAGGGGATGATGGTAAGCCTACTAAGAAATACGCACCTAAACTAGGATTGTTCATGCTTGTGAGTTAGTTTAATACTTTGCTTGGTTCTAAAATGTTGCAAACAAACATCAATGATCTTTCTCAAAATTTCAAACCTTTTGGTCTAAGTATGGATACCCTTTGAAAAATCCTTGATATTGATGTTTGTCCTAAGGATTCTATTCTTAGATACTTCTAAATATTTTGGTTTACATCTCAATCCATACTTCCCAAAGTCAACCTAGGCAACTATGGCTTTAACTTCATGACTTTCACATAATGGACTTTCTGAAATTGATGATATTTTTGGACATAGACATTTAGTTTGAAACTTAAGGAAGACAAGTGTTTGTGGTAAAATAAACTCATTTAAGCAAGATAAATTGGAAAATTGAACCCCACATGACCATTTTGTTGGAAACTTGTAGTCTTTTAAAGACAATTTCCACATAACCCAAAAGAGAAATCTATGCAACTAAGTATTCAAAATCTACATGCAAGAGTATAGACAACATACCCATAAAAATATGACACAAGATATACCCTGGGAAATTCTTCAAGAGGGAAAAAACCCAGCCTCCAAAAGTATCCACACTCCATGTATTACTCAACAATGAAAACCCATTACAATACATCTTTAGAGACTCCATGGACACTTCTGAAGCATAAGCTATCCATGTATTCCATGTGACCAAGTATGAATCCATACATCCCATGCCATGATTCAAACCCTCACACATGCACAAGCTCAACTTGCTAACCTGTAAATTGACCCACCTCAACAACTATCCTTGTGGTTGCTTTTATAGAAACAAGCTCCCACAAAACCACCAAGTGGTATTACACAAACCCATGTGACTAAAACCATGAGATTAAAAAACCATGTTCCCAAATTTAATATTGGGTACTTTATTTAATTATTTTCCCCAATATTAAATAATTACATTTTTACAACTTAACTTATGTCCCAATGTTACACACAACATAAAGTGGCCCCAAGAATAATTACATTAAATACATTATGTAAGGTGTACAACACACCTTTTCCTAACACATTTGGCATATGATCACCCTGGTTGAACAACCAAACCTTAGGCCTGCTATCATTCAACCAAAATTTGAACTAACTGAGGGAGAACAAACAGATACAATTATTAGTTTGAGGAAATTCACTTTTGAAACAAAGGAAACACCAATCCAATGGAGAAACATAGCATACATCTTAGACAGACAAGAGGAGCAAGCCGATATTGTGGTCGAAAGGCCTATATTACCACCTCCTCTATGGCAATAAATATCCTCTTTTTCATGATCTTATGCTTCTCTAAATGATCTCTTGCAAAATCAATCCCCAAGAGAAGGTCTACATTCCACTATTTCAAACTTAGACATCATAGTGCAAAGTATATTTAGAATATCTTAAGAAATCATCGCAACCAAGATAGATGAATAAGGAGACATTTTCTACCCTATTTCATGGATGAACCAAATCTACACATCTCACAAGAAATTATCCTTAATCATTGAGTCCTTAGGGTTTGATCACTTTAGAGGTATAACATGTTACTCACTACCTTGGTCTTGCAAAACAAAAGTTCACTCTAGGTCAACATTGGGTCAAACATTTCATCCATCCCTCATCATATTTCATCCTTCACTTCACTAAACTTTACAAACTTTGAACACACTAACACTTTGGACTTAGACATCTATCAACCCAAACCCTAACTTACCTACTTTGTATGTGAAATGAATCCCTTTCCATGCACTTAGTTAAGTTAGTTATCATTTTTGGACTAGTTTATTTTGAAGGTCACAAGTCTACCTTAAAGATTCACAAATCCATTAAAATCATTTATCCAAACATCAAACAATAAAACCTATAATTCAAAAGTGTTGTCCCAAAACATTTACAAATATCACTCCCCATATCATTCTTTTTTTCATCTCCCACTCACATCATTGCTCCAAAACAACTTAGAGCATCCCTTTTACCAAGATTTGAGTCAAATAGAGAGTTTAAACGTTACAAATCTCAACATAACTCTCCCATAGGTGACCCACAATTTATGGTAAAAACAAGATGACAACACAATATTATCATGGAAAAAACCAAAGTCACATTCACCTCAAGTGATCCCAATCCTCAAGAATTTGATCCAAGAAGTCATGTTACCCCATCACAACAACCCCTACCTCCATCAAGACCATACAAGATAAAAGAAGTCACGAACAATCCATTTGGACTTACTAAGGAAGAAATCATGGAGTATAAACAAGAACATAAAGCCTTAGAAAACATAGCTCCAATTTCCCCATCTTTTTTTGTGTAACCCTTGATGCAAGGCTTGAATCCATCCACACTTCCATCAACTCGATCACTAGGGATAACTCAAACATCAACTCCTAGTCTTGCTAAGGACTTTTTCCATACTTTTTCATTGGAAAGAAACACACTTGTGGGTACCCTAAACACCAATCTATCTCAAAACATGACTTGGACACCAACATTTGTTCTCCTCCCATTCCTGAACATCCCCTACATCAACATAAACCACTTACACTTCATGAATCTGTGACAACCTCAACATATCAAGGGCACCCATCTTCATCCATCCCCACAAGTATGGCAAGTGTGCCCAACGTCACACAAGGTAGTATGGATCAACAAGGGCATGTTAACACCCTCATGAAAAATCAACCCTCAACACAAATAGGGACATCTTTATCCAACCCCCCAATTGGTTCATCTGTACCATTGGTTTCACAAAACACATCTATCCCATCCATCACCAACCCAAATCAAAACAACCCCTTGGTCACAAACCCCATCAACCAAGGTAATACCTTGGCCATATCCCAAACACAATGAATCCCCAACACATCAGTCAAGGGAATCCTTTCAATCAATAGAATCAAGGTCCTAATGTTCCATTACCATCGCAATACCTAATGTACCATTACCATCACAATACCTAATGGAACCATCATCATCTTTCCTCTCGGTCCCTCTCATCATGCAAAATCAAATGGGACCTCAAACTTACATTCCTCCATCCCAATCCACCATCTTACAGGGAATGTTAAATCAAGGGAACCCCTAACCTCTCATCAACAACCCATAACCCACACAAAATATCAACACCCAATACCCATCATAGATGTCCCAACAACCAACTGATCCTACATTAAAAGCACATGAATTAGCTCTACAACAAGCATAATAGGCCTATCAAAAAGTCATCCAAAAATAACAAGCAACCTTAGCAACACAACAACAATAGAAAACCCAAAGCAAGCAGCCTTAGTAGCACAACAATAGCAACAATCCCATCAAGAATCCTTAGCAACACAACAACAATAGCAAGCCCATCAAGTATCCTTAGCATCATAAAAACAACATCAAGCCCATCGAGTAGCCTTAGTAGCATAAAAACAACATCAAGCCCATCAAGCAGCCTTAGCAGCACAACAACAATAGGAAGCCCAACAAGCAACCTTAGCAACACAACAACAACAACAAGCCTTCGTGGCCCAACAACAACAGTAAGCCTTATTAGCCCAATAATATTCCCAATAACAACAAAAACAAGGTTCCTACTATAACCCTCAACAAAACATCATCAATAAAAACATGTTAGGAATATATACGCCTCCACCACCATCACCTTCACAATATCCTACACCACCATACTCACCATACAACAATCCACCATATCAAAATCCCACATACAATCCATCCGCCATCCCACAATATGCAACATATTTTCCTCCACCAAACCCACAAGATGATGTGGCATCACAACTTAAGGCATTAACACAAGAAATGCAAGACATCCAAATGGGAAAAATGAAGAAGCCCCATACACAACAAAACCTATGTCCCTATCCATTCGATCGAAACATCGCAATGGTACCTTTCCCTCCCAGTTTGAAGTCCCCAAGTTTGATAATAACAAAGGGAGTGGAATTCCTATGGACCATGTCAAAAATTTTAACGTCATGTGTATGGAGGTTTCCTACAATGAGTCTTATTTGATGCACCTCTTTCCATGAAGCTTGACAATTCCAACCATCGATTGGTTTTCTCAGTTGCCTCCAGGTATCAAAACCTTCCAAGAAATCATTGATAGATTGATAGATCACTTCTCCTTTAATCTTGACATGGACATGAGCCTAGAAAAATTATACACTCTCAAACAAAACAAAGGATAAACTTTAGCCAACTTCTTACAATGATGGAGGAAAAGAGCTAGCAAGAGAAAGTGGCCCATTCCCTATGAAAAAAAGTGGGGATCACTATAGAAAATCATGATCCTGATCTATCCTTCCACTTGAAGATGAAGTGCATTATGTCTTATGAAAATCTTGTCCTTAGAGCCCTTAACATTGAGAGATCTCTAATCTCACAAGGAAATACCCAAGCCTACAAAGACAATCTCCCATCAACCAACCCAAACAACAAGCCTTGTGTATGGGCTAAGAAAAAGAATGTGACCAATGATGGTGTGGTAGATGCTAAGGTGGTCCTAAGTGCTCCTAGGCCAAACAACAATCAAACAACTAATGCTCAACCAACCGTACAACAAGCTACATCACCACAAAATAATCAGATCAATAACACTAAAACACTACAACGACAAACCCCCAACAGGAACAACTATCCAAAATGTAAATACACACAATTGTCAGAACCTATTGAAACCATCATGAAGAAACTGGTCGAGTCAAACTTGATAACGCTTCCCAATTATGAAAACTACCAGGAACCACAAGAAAAATCATTGTGGTACAATGAAAAAGATCTTTGTGAGTTTCACAAAATCAAGGGACACAAAACATTGAACTGCATGAGGCTCAAAAATGTTATCCAAGATCTTATTGAGAATGGAGACATATCTGTTGAGGTACCAACCAGTAACCAGGATCTCAAGATATACAATAAGCCCATGCCAGATCATAGTAAAGGAAACAACAATGGAAAAGGTAAGGATTACATAAATGTGTAGCATGTCTATTCCAATGTAGTCGCTTCTTGTGATAGTGTCATCACCATCGTCACCATCAAAGGGCCTAGTGTGGAGTGTGGAGTCACCACATGACATGGAAAAGTCACCATCCAAGGAGTGCCATCTCAACCTAGGGCACAACCTATGTTTCCAACATCAAACCCTAGCAAATTCAGTCTCCTAAATCAGCTTAAGAAGACCCATGCACATATCTCTATCTTGGAACTATTAAGGCTATCTCCTGCACATAGGGAAATCTTAGAGAAAGCTTTATCCACATCATTTGTACCTAAGGATATATGGATATAGATCAGTTTCAAGCTATGGTAGGGCATATCACTATCCCTCATCTTCTCACTTTCTTAGAACAAGATCTACCATTGCAACCATCTCATAACCGTGATTTACACCTTGAGGTTGTTATTCATAAGAATGAGGTTAAAAGATTCTTAGTAGATGGAGGTGTTGGTTTGAACATTTGCACCCTTCACTTGATCAAGAACTTGGGTTATTCATAAGATACTATTGAGAAAGCAAAGAGTGCAACCATCAAAACATATGATGATCAAGAGCATGTATCACAAGGCATCATCACACTACCCATCCAAGTGGGACCCGTCATTGTAGAGACTACATGCCAAGTGCTAGACCTTAATCTCCCTTACAACATCTTGCTTGGTCGACCTTGGATTCACACCCTAAAATTTGTGGCTTCAACTTATCACCAATGTGTAAAGTTTCCTTTTGAGGAAAAAGAAGTTACTATCCATGGAGATCCTAAGTCCTTTTACTACTGCAAGAACCTTGAGGCCAAGTTTTACAAAATGCCCCAAATCCTTAAAAATGATGAAGGGATAGCACCATCCTCCTCATTTGTTGACCTTCCATCCCTTACATCTACCTTAGAAATAAAAACACCCATTGTACAAAACATTCCTGACATCAAAGTAGTGATCTAGGATGATGGTTGTGGAAATTATAAACTAAAAAATGTTACTTTTGTGTTGGGGAAGCTACCTCTTTCTCCCCAATCTCATGGGAAACCAAAACATATCAACAAAGTGGCTAAAACAATAAAAATGGAAGCTACTACCTTCACCAGGTGGGGGGATTTTAACAAAGAAGATGTCAATGAGGAGGGTCTCTCTAAACTACTCTATCAAGATGACTGACTTGTCCCTGTTCTTCCCATGGAAGATGACAACAAAGGCTTGCAACTAATGAAGGGATGGGGATATAACAAGAATAGGAAACTGGGTCAAAATGACAATGGTTTGCTAGAACCCATCGTTCTTGAGAAGCGTTCAAAGAATCTCGGCCTAGGATGTACTACTAGCAAGGTTACCCTTATTGGAAAAGGTACTTCTGCTAAACGGTCTGAGGCTTCCTCTTGGTTACCCCAATCGCGTGATACTACCCTAGATGACTTCCTTCTTGATGCTGTTGACCTATTTGAGAATAACTCTCTCTTCATGATATCCACAACATATTTCACTCCAAATGACCAAGCCACTGAAATAAGCCTTATCTACCCACAACTCATTGACTAGGACCAACAAGGACCATTGATTCTAGATTTATTCAAAAATGACGAATTGATCACATAATTCATGAGACTCTACGACAACTTACCATGGGCAGATCACAAGGTTGGTTTTGATATAGAGCTATACATAGGGGCGTAATATGGGGAGACAATTGAATTCTTTAGTCAAAAAATGGACAACATGCAAATAACATGCAGATATTTGAGTGAAAACCACATTGTGGCACTTTCTAATCCTAGGTCTAAAATAGTAAAGAGAAAGGACACATTTGAAGGTGAAAACCTCTATGAGGTGCACAAGGATGAGGTATTCAATCTTGCCCTTAGTGCAATGCATCTAGAAAAGTCAACTGTGTTAGTAGAAAAGGCTACCCCAGTAAATCTCGAAACAAAAGAAGCACCCAAGATCACTTTCTATGTTGAATCCTTGTTGGATGAAGAACAAAAGAACCTAGCAGCATTCCTGAAAGAGCGAAGAACCAACTTTGCATGGTCATACACAGATATGCCAGGGATCGATCTAGAAGTGGTTGTGCATCATTTAGCAATATATCCTAGAGCCAATTCAGTAAAGAAAAAATTAAGAAAGATGCACCCTTATATTACACTCTTGGTGAAACTTGGGTTACAAAAGCTTGTTGAAGTCAGATTTATCTAACCAATTGATTATCTTGAGTGGGTTTCCAACCTAGTACCAGTCTCCAATCCCACTGGTGTTGTGCAGTTTTCGCACACATGCCTCACTGAAAGCAGGGACCCTCTTTTGCTTTTGCTCCTGGTGTTTTGGACCTTTGATTTTGAGGATTTACCTTGTCTTGGCATGAGCTTGAGTGTTTATCTTTCCTACTTTGGTGATCCCTCTATGGTATTTATTTGAAATCTCAAGTTTGAAGCATATTTCAGGTTTTTCACTGCTGTCGGGAAAATCCGCTCCTGGCGAAATTCCTTGGATCCTCTCTAGGTCTAATTTTGTTTGCCTTGCGCAGTAGTTTAAAATTTTTGGGTCTTCATGGAATTTCGTGGTGGTCGGACTTTTCCAAATGTCCGTTGTCTTGTCAGGTTCCCAGATTTTAGTTCTAAGTTGTCTTGTCGATTGCATTTATGATCGCTTGTATGATTTCTGAGGGACGTATTTAGTCAATTTTGGGGATTTTCATGCCATTGTACTTTATCATTTGCATTCTATTGAGTTGGGGTGCTCGATCTAGTGGTTCTTGGCTGGATTTGGCGTGTTGAACTTGCAAATTGTGGGATTTGGTAGTCATTTTCTGGGTGTCATAGTTGTTGTTGCTTGCTCGGGCGTTTGGGATTGTTGTTTGTTATTGCTATAATCGATTTGCATTTTATCAATGGTATGTACCTATTCCCTTGATTTTGATTGATAAAATGTGAGTGATTCTTTCTGTCCTAGGTGTGCTTGGGGTTCAAATTTATGTATGTTTGAACGTCTAGGGCTAGGGTCGCTTGAAATTGTTTGATTGATGATTCCCCCAAGTGAGTTTTGAGCTAGCTTTTTCATTTGAATCATGAGGCAGCTTGCTTGAGGGCCATAACGAACCTTTGTGAGAACCTGGCAGTTGAGTAACCTGAATCCCAAGCATTCCTTGTGCATCAATGGTGGATCTTTAGGGTTTCATGCTTAGGGCATCACCATTTTCTTTCGATTTGCTTTAGGAGGAACCTTAATTTCAAAGAAGATATGTAGGAGGTTCAAATCAAACTGGTTGCTAGCAAAAGATCCTCAAATTTGTGATCATTCGATCAATTTGAGTGAAATCGTGAAAAAACGTCGACATTCAAAGTTTTTCCCTCTTCGTGGATTTCCGTCCCACATGGATTTGCCTAAAATTCCTTTGTCCCTTCGTCTTTCTGGAATTTGCAGATTATCGCTTCTTTCACGAAAATCCGTCCTAGGCGGAATTCCCCGAAATTTAGTGGAAAATGAAGGAATAAGAGATAGCATGGTTTATTAACATATGATTATGCATTTTATGATTAATTTGAGCTACTTTAAGATGTATCATGATGTTTCTTTGTTTATAATGATCGAATTGAATGACTACTGGGGCTTTTCATGTTCATTTCGCTAGAATCCATCTGGCTAGGAATTTCCCGAAATTCCTCTCTGGCCTGGATTCCGCGGGATGACTTGAAACCCGAACTTTGATGTGATTGATTTTTTTATGAGATTTAAGGGCATCTTGCTTATCTTGGGACTCATTTTGAGGATGAATTTATCATTTGTGATTAATTTACTTGGGTTTGTATGATCTTTACTATGGTTTCCTTGTTGTGTGTAGGTTGAATCAAGTAAAGCAGTGACTGGTGGAACCAAGGGTAAGGTGATGGATCCAAGTGCAGAGGGATCTTATGTTTCCGAGGCAGAAAGAATCAAAATGGACATCAAGAGTAGAATTCCCGAGAGCAAGATTACTTCCATCTGGTTAGAAGTGACTGATACAAATGTTGGACTATGGGAATATGAGGAGTTCAAGGCTAGGATGGCAACACAAAACCTTCCTTTGTTGGCTAGAAGAACATTGGAATCAAGATTGGTGCATGTGGCTGGATTCCCTCCCACAGTGCAATGTTATGAATTAGTTCTTGAGTGTGCTAGGCACTACGATAAGGGTACACAGAGGATAGTTGGGCCTCAAGGGAGAATTGTAGAAAATTTGAATCCTGTGTCTATTTCCCAACCTTTGACATGCCAGATAGGTCTCATGTGGTGCATTTTGACATGGATGTTGCAAGGAAATTCTATGAGGAGGATACTATCAAGTCTCAGCAGGTCATTAACTCATGGTTGGAGAAGCCTAAGTCTCACTACTCCAAGTTGCCCAAACAACTATTCAGAGCAAAATTCAAGGAGTACTATGATGCTATCACCCTTCTCAGCAGGGTGGTAGGGTCAAAGAGTGCTGGAATGTTTGAAAATTGGATGTTCCATGTCATTGTAAGGATGGAGCAGAATGTAAATTATCATTGGGCAGGCATTATAAGTGCCATGATTCATGAAAAGATGTGCAATGTCCTGCAGACCAAGACCTTCATAATGACCTCCTACTTGGTCTATGCACTTGCAAGATTTGATCCATATAAGGTACTAAGTACCAGAGGCATCTTCGGATAGGATGTAATCTATGAGGTTTAAACACAGTTGCACCTTGGTAATTCAAGCTATAGGAGGGTGAATGATGCATTCACCATGTACATCACTAGGTTGCTCTAGGGTGTAGAGCATGTAAGAATATCTGATCAGGCCAAGGAACTAATCAAGAGGTATGGGGCTTGGTTCATACAATTTCCCACCTTGTCATACATAAGGATAGATGGCTGCTAGAGGGCTCCATATCAACTTCCAAGGTACCAAACAGACCATATCACTCTTGGAAGTCACAAGGAAAATATGTGACTTTGATGCCATTGTGAAGAAAGATAAGCATAAGACCGGTTTCAGTGGAGATTTCCCTCTGAGGATAGGCACTGGTGAGGCATGCCCTTCCATTAACTTATCCCATGCTTCTGAGGAAGAAATGAGTACCCTTGGGTTATATTTTCACTCCAAGAGGTCTAGGTTTGACAGAACTGGTGAAGCACAGAAGAAGGCTAGCAGAGAATACAACCACAAAGATGATATAGAAGACTATTGTGCTAATTGCAGTGATGAGTATGAGATTAGAAAGAAGAAGTTTTCCAGGTTGCCTGTTGACTTGGTTCGGTTATACAATGTGAAGGCCATCCCAGATCAAGTTGAAGATGATGGAGATCTGATTCAAGGCCATGCTTATGAGGCAATGAAGGAAAAGCCAATAGGAGAAATAGACTGGTTGGAAGAGGAGAAAACAAAGCTTGAACAACTTATGACTCCAGTCATTAAGTATACAAAGTTGTGGCTCAAGCATAAAATGTGGGAGTTGGAAAGTGAAGGTGTGCAATGCACCTATGACCTAATGGGTGATTTGGAGTCCCATTCTACCTTAGAAGAATCATTTGAACAAGATCCTAAGGGTAAGGGCAAGGTGAGCTCTCCTTTTAAAATTAAGATTAAGGATGTTCAAGCATAGGAAGTACAGGAGGCAGGAAAATAGAGAAAGCCTATTGCCAAGAAAAGGGGGCACACTTCAAGGACTAAGAAGCCAGAAAAGGATGAAGCTGAAAAGAAAGATCAGGAGGTTAGTGCTTCTGTGCCTAAGAGAAGAAGAATTGTAAGGTTGTCACAAAAAGAAAAGGAAAGCTCCAAGGAAAGAGAGGAGTTGGTCCACCTGTGATGAATGTGGAGAGTTCAGGAGAAACGACACAAGTGTATACAAGGAAATCAAGAACTCCTTCTCCTAAGGATAGTATACCAAGGAAGGATGCTCCTCCAGTCACTCCTGCTATAGAACAGCATGGTGATGTTCTTCCTCATGAGGCAAGCAATGTGTCAGGTGAGCCAGGTGAATCCAAAGAAGAAGAAGTTCATCAAGATCCAAAAGAAGAGGAATTTTAAGAGGGTGAGCTCTATAATGCTGAAGCAGAAATTGAGAGGGTGATGCAATCTCCCCTGGTAACATATGAGGATTTACCTGTTAGGGGTGAGGAAGATAGACCTCCTTAGAGAGAAGAAATACCAGTTGGGACTCCATCACATGTACATGGAGAAGAAGAGCATACTAAAGAAAAAGAAGATAAAGCCGAAGAGGTTCCTGAGAAGCAGAGTTTGAGCGAAGATGCGCCTAAGGACCAACAAGATGAGGTGGGACAGAGTAAAGCACTGCCAGAATCCACTGTTCCAGGTTGGTTGGATAGGGAATTGAAGAGCAAGTAGATTCTTGTTGATGACACCCTTCCCAATTGGGATGAGTTGTTGGCAAACATAGGAAAGGGAAAAGGAAAGAAGAAAGCCAAGGTTATTTCCAGGATTGAAAGAGATGAGGCCAACAACAAGGTAGTCCACATTGCTACTCCTGCCCCTGATAAAAATAGGGATGATGTGACTAGAAATTATTACAATGTGCAGACGATCAACCTTGGGCCTACTTTTATGGAACAAGATATTGAAGATTATGAAGGCTCTAGTGCAGTGATCCTAGGCAGATTGAGGAAAGAAACACAGACTAAACAAGAATTAAAGAAGGAAAATGAGAGGCTTAAAAGATATATGCAAGACTTGATGAAGCCTTTGCAATCCATTAGTTCCTCACCATCTGCTGCCAGCTTCCTGCCACAAGAGACAATATCAGAGTTGGAAAGAATGAAGAGCACCACACATGCCACAGTTTCCTAGTTGCAAGGAGTACAGACTAAAGGAGATGATGCTATTCAGGAAATTATTTCAACTGGAGGGGATGCAATGAGATCATTGGATTGGCTAAGGGGTGTATTTGCTTAGAATAAGGAGGATGTGGATCTCCTGTTGTAGAAAACCAAGACCATCATGGAGTATACTGAAGATAAATTAGTGAGTGATGGCATTCTTCCTTCCTCCAGAGCTACAAAACCTTGGGAATGGTATGAGGCTTTGCAAATTAGACGAAAGGTTTTGAAGAAAGTGTACAAACAGAGGAAGCAAATTGAAGACACCCTAACTAATATCTACAATAAATGTATTTCCTTCTTTGAAGTGATGACAGGGAGAAAGAAGTTTGCACCAAAGAATTTAAGCTTAGAACAGTTGAGAAAATGGTGGCAAGATGTATATTCTCCAATCAATGAGGGCCTTGTCACTGAACATCAGTTGGATGATGCAGCTACCTATATTGCAGTGATTGACAAATATCAAACCAGTAAGGTAGATTGGGAAAAAATGGTGAAGCAGTCAAGGGATTATATAAGGTCGATTGAAAGAAGGGTTAAAATTCTACCTTTGCCTCCTGTGGCTGACTTAGATGGAATCTTCTTGAGGGTGCAAGATCAAATGGATAAAGATAAAGAGGGAAACAATTAATACAAGGCTACATCAGAATTTGTGCTTCCATATTATTTTCCCTCCTCCTTCACATGCTTTGGTCCGAATTATGTTGGAGATCCTAGGCTGACCGGGATGGAGTTCATGCATTTAATGCATATTTTATCTTATTTTGAATTCCTCTTGGCCGACTTGTTTTATGGCCATTTCTTACTATTGAATTAGGCCAACATGCCTTGGGGGGTTTCTATAAATTTGGCATTTTGCCTCATTTGTAAGGGCTATATAGATAAATAGTTTTGGATATTGGAGAGAATTAAGCAGTAGAGCAATAGTTAGAAATTAGTTCATTTTGAGCAAGTGTTGTAACACAGAACACTGGAATTGTTGTTGTTATTGGGTGATTCAATACAATTGAAGACATTGTGCTTTTGGTGAATTATCTTGTGTTGATTTATCTTGCATGGTTCTTGTTGTTCTATCTTTTGAGATTGCTTGAGAAATATTAGATATATGTTAGATTTATAATTAGATATGATTCAATGGTGCTTATGGTTTGATGCTTGAAGTGTTTGTAGCAATCCCTAGTCCACACTTTTTGCAGCTAGCTGATTGTTGGTTTCTTTGCAAAGTTAGCCTGGATCTTATGTTCATTGTGCTTAGTTCAATTGTGAAGGTTTATTCATTTCAATTGTAATAGGGTTGTTTTGGATGAAGGTTCATGATCTGAAAATCTTTAATACCATAGAAGATTGCACTATTTATGTGAGATTGTAGACTCATCTGGGTCAAGCAGGAATTAGTTTATGAGGGATTGGTCCATTTCAAGTGTTAATCATTTGCATTGTTAATCTTAGGGTTAGTGTTAAATTTAGAAGTATCTTAAAAACTTCACTCTTTTGCTATTTATTTATCATTCAAGTTAGATTTAGGATTGAAGTATCATCATATTGCTAAATCTGATAAATTAGAGGATTAAGTATTTGGTTGTAGTAAGGTCCCTTTGTGATTACCAACATTTTCACATTTATCACTGAGTTTTTTATGCATTGTCAAGACTTGACATTAGAGACCTTGGGGTTATCTCTTGAGGCTTGCTGATAGTGATTTACCTTTCAAGAGAGATAGGATACTTGTATCTTGTCTGAGTTGTTGTGCAGAAAACACCATCAACAACTGGGGGTATCGGAATATGCACAGATTTCATAGGCTTGAACAAGGCATGCCCGAAGGATGATTTCCCTCTTCCTAACATCGACATCATTGTGGATTTAACAGCTAGAAATGAAATATTATCACTCATGGATTTTTTTTCCAGGCTATAATCAAATCATGATTGCCAAGGATCAACACAAAACTGCATTCACTTTTCCATGGGGAACATATTGTTGGAACATGATGTTGTTTGGGATGAAGAACACAGGAGCGACCTATGCAATGACCCTCATCTTTCATGACATGATCTACAAAATAGACGAAGACTATGTGGATGATTTTTTGGATAAATTAAAGAAAAGGAGTGAGCACATAGAAGTCTTAGGACCCATCTTCGATAGGCTCAAAGAGTATAAGGTACAACTAAATCCAAAAAAGTGTCTTTGGGGTTACATTAGGGAAGCTTCTTGGCTACATTGTATCATAGAGAGGAATATAAATTGATCCAACAAAAGTGAAAGCCGTCCTAGACATGGAACCACCACAAACATTGAAGCAAATGAGAGCGTTACAAGGAAGGTTGTAGTCCATCAAAAGGTTCATAGCACAATTATTAGACAAAATCCACCCTTTCTCCCATCTTCTCCATAAAGGAATAACTTACAAGTGGGACAAGAAGTGTGATAAAGATTTCTAGCAGATCAAGGACTACTCATTGACACCTCTAGTGCTCATGCTGTCAATACTGAACAAACCATTATTCCTATATATCTCAACAACATTAGCAGCACTGGGTGCTCTTCTAGCACAACATGATGAAAACGGGAAGGAAAAATCTATCTATTACATCAATAGAACCTTGGTAGGCTATGGAATGAATTACTCATCCATTGAGAAAGCATGCTTAGTGGTGGTTTTTTCTTCACAAAAGTTCAAACATTGTATGTTGTCACATCAAATCAAGCTTATTATGAAGATTGACCCATTGAAATACCTATTATCCAGAGCAACTCTCACTGGGTGAATGATCTTAATTGAATTTGACATAGAGTATGTGGAGCGTAAGGAAATAAAAGGAAAAGTAATCGTAGAACAACTAGCAAAAGCACCTATCTATGCAAAGAACCCTTTGGTATTTGAATTTCTTGATGAGTCAGTGTTCCTTGTCAATATAGCAGATTAGTGGAAAATGTACTTTGATGGATTGTTCACCCAACATGGATCAAGGGAGGGTATTATTTTTATCACCCCTCAAGGTGATTGCATCCCAAAGTCATACAAGCTATCATTTCCATGTACTAACAACATTACGAAGTATGAAGCCCTGATAACCAGTCCAAGGATAGCAATTCAGTGGCAGATACAATAATTAAAAGTCTATGGGGACTCATAGCTGGTTATCAACCAAGTCAATGACAACTACCAAACTAAGGATGATAAGCTTACTCCTTACAAGAAGATGGTAGAAAGTATTAAGGACTTTTTCATAGATATAACTTTTGAGTAGATTCCTCACATGAACAACCAAGTAGAAAATGCCATGGAAACAATTGGATCATTGTTAGATATGCCACACAACGTCCTTCAATGTGAATTCTTGGTAGAATAACTTCTTGTACCAACGTTTGAAATCTCAAAATCTAAATTTGTGTGTGTCATTGTTGGTCCTAGTTCCCCATGGTATCATGATACATTCACCTACCTTTGTAGAGGAACCCTCCCAATTGATATCACTTCCAACCTTAAAAATACCTTTGTCAAGAAGGCATCTCGATCCATGATCCTAGGTGGAACGTTATACTGTTGAAGCATTGAGGGGACATTACTAAGGTGTCTTAACCAAGAGGAAGCCTTGACTGCCTTAACAAAAGTACACAATGACATATATGGTTCCCATTCTAGTGGTGTGACTTTAGCTAAGAAAGTATTGAGGATGGGGTATTACTGGCCAACCATGGAAAGAGAAGCCCATCAGTACATGTAGAAGTGTGTCCAGTGTCAACAACATGGAGATCTTATTCATGCCCCAACTCAGGAGTGACAACCCATGGTCACACCTTGGCCTTTCTCATAGTGGGGACTTGACCTCATAGGAAAGATTATTCCCACCTCATCTAATGACCATAAGATCATTATAACAACTACTTAGTATTTTACCAAGTGGGTGGAAGCCATTCCTATGACCTACATAATGAGGAAGCAAATTGCCAAGTTTATCCTAAATTACCTTATCTACTGTTATGGTGTTCTGTAAGCCCTTATCTCAGATAATGAAACACCTTCAAGAATTAGGATGTGAAGGAGCTATTTCAAAGATTCAAGATCCAACATCAGTTCTCTACCCCATATTACCCCTAGGGCAATGGTCAAGTTGAGGCTACAAATAAGACTATTCTAAAAATCCTAAAGAAAACAGTCAATGAAGCTAGCCCTTTGGGCCTATCAAACTAGTATCTGCATGCCTATAGGTGCAACCCCCTTCTCCTTAGTCTACGGATCAAAAGCCATCTTGCCTATTGAGGTCGAGCTTCTGTCACTACGAGTTTCACTGTAGAACCTAATCACCGATGAAGAGTATAGAGTATCTCAACTAAATGAGCTAGAATTCTTGGATGAGCATCATCTTGATGCCCTTAATCACTTGAAATCATATCAAAACCGATTAAGACAAAGCTATAACAAGAACATCAAAAGTTGATCTTTCCAGGTAAGGGATATTGTTCTAAAGCAAAATCAAAAAAATCTTCCAGATCAAGACAGTAAAGGAAAGTTTAAGCCCAACTAGTTAGGTCCATTTTTTGTCACAACAAGTTATGGATTAGGAGCATATCAACTATCAACACCTAAAGGTGAACCCTTGTAGGAACCAATCAATAGTTTGCATCTTAAAAAGTTTTATGCCTAGGGTGTAAATTTGAAAATACAAAAAAAAAGAAAGATCAAAAATCCAAAAAAATAAGAAAAAGGATTGAAAACAGTAAAGAAAAATATTGTCCTCTAGTGAAAACCACTTTTGTGGCACTTTGGGCAAGTAGCTTTTGTGAAAACCTGGAAAATAGGCACCTCATGCAAATAAAGCACCTCCATCTATTCTTTGGCTCTTTATCCTATCATTCTTTGCATCACATCCATCCATCGCATCACTCATCCTATTTATTCCATCACCCATCCATGTCTGTATTATAGCTTGATATTATGAAGTATCGTATCCCCTTTAGTACTACTTGGCATATTCCTAAGATCAACTTGACTTGCCTATATTGAGGTAGTCTATTGCGCCACGTTGGGGGAAATTCATTCTGGATCGGATCAAGTTCTTGTATATCTTAAGGTTATTGGAAATCTCATCAAAATCCCAAAAAAATTCATAAAATCTCATCAAAATCCAAAAAAACTTGCAAAAATCAAAAAAATCCAAAAACATCAAAATCCTGTGCAGCTAAAATCCAAAAACATTCAAAAATTGTAAAGGAAAAATTTGAAACATCTGAATCACATCAAAATCCCCAAAAAGGTCAAAACATCGAAAATCCAAAAATGGTACCATGTTAAACTATGAGTCTCTGAGCTTCAACGTAGGCAAGGCCATCATTGATGTGCCCCCAAGACACCCTAGGTCAGTCCTTTAGGAGTCCATCATAATAAACTAACAATCCATCAACTGTTCATTCTTCATCATCAATAAGTCAAGTTAGTTGAACTACATGGTATTTGCATGTATAACGTAGGAAAGGCTCATCTTTGATAAGCCCCCAAGGCCCCTAAGATAATCTTTTAGGTTAGGCTCTTGGTCAAACTCTTGAAAAACCTGATCTGATTAGGATCTAGACTAATTGCAAATCTGAATGCTTAATTATAACAACTTAATCGAAATATAATCATGCATACATTATTGAAACTATGCATTAAAAGCTTAAAACTTAAGGTGAGAAACAAAATTGAGAAAGAAGAAGAGAGAGAGAGTGCAAACGATTTGATAACAGAGTTCACCACAAACTTGACTACGTCTTTGGGTCCGCTCCAATAGAGTGAGACTGATCCGATTAATCTCCAAAAATCAGTTACAAATGCACCAAGAGCACTTCGGCAGCATGCAAATACTCTGACATACAAAATGGCTCAAAATAATCTCCTTAGAAAATCTCCCTGTTTCTCTAATCCACTGCTTCACCTCCTAGACTTGAAAAAATCTGCCTAGCTCCTAAGAGCATACCTCCCCCTTTTATACTACAAATATTCCCAAATTGGTGAAAAACCAATTGATTTGGGAATTTCAACTCAATCCCCCTTACATAGTAAATATTTTGGAAAATCCTCCCCTAAATCCTTAAAATATCCTTAATAATCTTTTAAAAATTATTTAAGCCCCCTTAAACAATGTATTTTTGGGCTTTCTTTAGGATTTGTTAAAAATTTTAATATTAGGGAGGTTTGTTTTAAATTTATGGCTATCGGACTTAATCATTAGCCAAAACAAACTGATGCCATATCATAATTTAAACATGTTTGATGGCTTATCAGCGTGTAACGATTTTGTTGACCGGCCGATTCAGGGTTCAAAACCCATTGACCAACTTTTCCCAACGGATACCAACTATTTACTAATGAAAACAAACCCGCCTCCATAAATAATCAAACGCGGATTGTTTGGTACATCGGTCGCGTGGAGATTTCGCACATGAGAGGTGGGGGGTTCGAATCCCCCCACATTCTCTTTTGTTCAAACAGACAAACAAACTGCCGATAGTGGATGTAGGGGCCATGTGTCGCACCAGAATGGTGCCACATGGTGCACGTGCATTCGCTGACACCGATGTTGACTGTGCAAATTGATGATGTGTCTGCCAACTCAGATGCCGACGTGGACGACCAACATGATATTGATGTGGCGTACGAATGACACGTGTCCTTCAATGATTGGTCCGTACAGTCTAATTCAACTACCACATGTCACGCCTGGATTCATCCGCTTGAATTCCATATAGTATAGACTGATTGATGATGTCACCACCTGTACCTTTTGGTCAACCGAGTCAATTGTAAACTTTGACCGCTAATATCTTGAGCATATGATGTCGGATTTCGACGAAACAAACGTTGCTGGAATTGTCTCAACGAGCTCTTTGACTTGATGCCGCTTCCGTCAATTTTTGAGATGATCATTTTTTTCGCTTTCTAGATGCCCCTTGTGCCTGTTTGACCAAAAGTTTGACTAGTCGTAACTTGAGCAAACGGAGTCCTTTTCGCTCTGTTCAAGTTGCGCTGGAATCAAGACGTCGAGCTCTTTCTGATGGAGCTGAAATATGGAGTATTAGGAGACACTTCAATTTTTAGTGAAAATATCCCCTAGATCAAAACCCCAAAACATTCATAAAACTTAGAAAAAATACAAAAGCATTTGAAAACTCACAAACACCCAAAACATTCAAAAAACTTGAAAAAACCCTAAAAAGCCTCAAATAACCAAAAACCAAAACATCCATATAAACTTTCAAAAGAGACCAAAAACAACCTCCAAAAACTTTTCAAAACACCAAAAATATTGAAAATTTCTAGAAAATCTAAAACCATCAATCTCATTTCGCTTTCACCCGCAATAAACCTTCATCCATAATAAATCAATCGTCATCTTCAACCTTTGGTAACACAAATAGAAATAAAGTATTGCAAGTCATAAAGTGAGAACCTAAGTATCAAAATATAAAGTCTAGATCATAAGTAAATGATTTAGTAAAGTTTGTATCAATGACTTATCACACACCTCATCTTAATCAAAACATCTGATAAACTGTCCTAGGATGCATCCTTCCAAAAAGGACATCAACATCAAAAATCACCTTAGCTATCTTAAACTGGCAAGAGATATAGATAACACTAACTGTTTTCCTTTGATCTTTTCTTATGATTTATCTTATTGACCCATTCTGAGGATCTCTTAATGATGTATCAATGATTTAGAGAGAAAGGAATGGGGTATCGATCATTATATTTCGTTTGTTATGTTTGTGGGTAGTCTTGTAAAATAATCTTGGCACATACTTGCTTAGTTGTGTGTAGGGAGGTTGTTCAGAGTAGATTGTTTACTATTACGTATGCTTTGGTCTGATATATTCTAAAAGTTTCTAAACTACATTCCAACAAGGTTTCTATATGTCAAGGTATGAACAAGAACTATCCTATCTGTTTGCAGAGTCAAAGTCCACTACACTAGATACAAGGTCATCCTGGTTTTTCAAAACCATGATGAATCATGACAATGTGTTATATCAAAAATAAGGAATGATGGAAAATCCTAATCCCAAAATATGAGCAAATCATCCATCTCATCACCATATCTAATAAAGTCTCAATGGATCATAGACTTGTTGGAATTTTGAATCAATCTCAAAATCAATGGTCAAATCATTCATCTTATTCTTCTATCTTCTTTCCACACTAACCTAGTATCATGATAGCCAACAAAAACATCATCATGCATCCATCCTACATCCACAAAATCATTAGCATGCATACATCTCGCATCCTCACCACATATCATAATAAAGGAAAACATAACCCATTGCATCATCATTATCATTTAAGTTATTTCAGATAACATAGATTTGTTATTCTAAGCATCTTAATCCATATCACATATCATACACATGTCTTATGCATAAGCATACATCACATTATCATATCATAAGCATGAACATTTACATTATCCATATATACATCCATATGCATACATCATATCATAAATTGCATGGAAAAGTACATAAAAAGAAATGCATCCATATCATTTGCATATGCATATCATAAACATGCCATAACATCCATCCCATAACATATCATCAAAAGATACTGAAAAATATGGTCACACATCTATTGCATTGAATTACATATCATTACATCATCACATATCACATATCACATAAATAAAAGAATTGCATCCATCACATCGCATCCATCCATATCACATAACACATAAACATAACATCACATCATATCATATGTATCCATACATTCATAAAGCATGAAATAAAGTGCATCACATCATGGATCAATCATCTCATATATATATATATATCAAAAACTAACTATCATGGTACAATATTTGAATCAGTGTATGAATATCAATAAAAAATACAATATCCACGAGGCTATCAAAAACAAGCCCAAGAATGTATATTTGTATAAATAATCGAGCGAATAATTAAAAAAAGTGTCTACAAAAAATGGCTAGCCTTGGTGGCTGCTTGACTCCCCTCTAACTGATGGTTGATCCTCAGCTCAGGGAGGTGCTTCTCTCCTCTGTGAAAAATCTGGTTGCCTCATCACCTGAGGAACATCACAATGATAATACATGCAGTAATATGTAGCCTCAGTTATTGCCTCTCTATACAATCAAGCAAAAACTGTTTGTCCCTGGGATGCAGCCATCACCGCCTCAAGCCACTATCTCTGTCCAATCTCTTGGGCCAGTTGTAAGTCCAATTGTCACAACTGGACCTCATGATCTCTCTAGGTAGCCATGTCCTATAGCTATTGTTGCAGTTGATCCCTCTCTGCCTGTAGATGATCTCTCTCAGCTATAAGGGCCTATATCTGTGCCTATACTTGTGCATCTGGTTGTATGGGTGGAGGAAGCGATGGTGCCCATAACCTGTCTGTCGTACTAACCAGGCTACTACCTTGGGTCTTGGTGACCCTGATCTGGCTGCTACCCTCAGCCTCAACCCCCATCCCTGCCTCCATCTCAGCTGCCATATCTACCCCTGTCTCAGCCTCTACCTTGGCCTCTGCTTCTCCCTCTCCCTCTGCCTTGGGAGTATCCCCCTTCTGGATCTATCAGGAAGACAGGTGGCCTGAACCATGCATCATAGCTTGGGGTAGTCCTCACATCTAGTATGCCCTGATCATAAGCCCATGGCTATGGGAATAACTATCATCACTCATTGATTGCCACAATGGGATCAATCTGTGCTTCCCACTAAACCTCTCTTTGCGATCTAGCAAAGACTATTGTATAACCATCAACGAGCACATCCTATAGCTTTCCAAATTGCCAAGCATGTGCTCCCTCCCCTGGAGGTAGCGAGTCTGCCGAGTAAAGTATAGTTGTTGTTGGTCATCATACCATGTAGGAACCTGCATCCATGGCCTCCATCTGAAAACGGTCATATCATCAATGACACTGTGCCAATAAGGTAAACCTATAGGGCTGGTGTGTTGGAGTGTCATCGGAACCTTGTATCTAAAGATGATGTGATCATCCTTGTGAATATCAACCAAAACAACCAAGGGCCTCAAAATGGAAACATGCTCATATGCCCAAATATGAAGCAGTGTAACACCTGCCCCAATGCTCCTGCCCTCACAATACACTGCCTAATGCATGTCATGATACATGGAAGCAAGAAGAAATAGACCCTATGAAAACATAACAATCCTCCTAATCATCGCCTCCTATGCCACCCCTAACCTAGATTGAAGCCTCTACCCCATCAATCTAGGGAAATGACACTGAAAATCAGTGCAACAATGAATAATCTAAATATCGGTATGTGAGCCCTGTATAGATCCAAATCAATCTGAGAGCGAACCAAGATGATGTTGTTCATGTGTAGCAATGAACAACATGCATCTCTCATGGAATCTATGTCATAGATGACACACTCTCCATATATCAACAATCGTAGGATCCGCCACACATCCTCAAGTGTGACAGTGGCCTCACTAGTGGGCAGGTGAAACAAAGAAGTCTCGTTGTGCCACCTCTTGATGAGTGCAATCATTATCGCCAAATGTGTCTGGACCTCTAGAAGGAAAGCAATGAAATACAGTCCAAGCATCTTGAGCTTCTCTACCTCCAAGTCATCAAAGTCTCGAGCTGCTGCCAAAATATCAGAATGGTGCTCTCGTGACATCAATGGCGGCAGATCCTCCTGCATGCATCACACACACAACATCAATTTGCCAAAAAGTCAAAAAATTGATCAAAATATGACACTTTGCACCTAGAAACATCAATAGCGTCACTCTTTTGGTGTGTGTCGTTGTTTAATTTTTTGGGGTGCGTCGCCAATTTAGCGACACACATCATTTTACTCAATAGAAAATTGGCATTTTCATGCATCACTATAACTAAAAAGTTGGGTGTGTCGACCATTTTCTATGTGTGTCGCTCAACCTAAAGATCCTATGTGTTGCTATATTAAACTCATGACCCCTAAATCAAAAGCGTCACCACAACAAAAAATGGTGGTGCACCGCTAAACAGTAGGTGTGTCGCTATAAAATCAATAGCGACGCTCTTAAAAACCTAGATTCAACACACTATTAAATGCACCTAAATATGAAAATTGAGGCAAGTATCGAATCACATACTTGGGGTCCTGTGTCTGCTTGACGCTAGTACTCTCAAACCTACTCAGAAAGGTGAAGAGGATGCACATAATGAGTCATTTCGCCAAGGTGTTAGAGCTCCAAATGCACAAATCTCTAAGGGCTGAATGCACAAATGAATTGGAAGTGTCACCCTTCTCACCTATTTAATCCTAAAAATTATGGTTTTTTGCCCTAATTTGAGCCAACAGCTAGGGTTTTGGCCTATTTTACCTATTTCCACCCTGCACAACCTATTTTGAGCCATTTTTTGTATTTCTGAGGCCATTTTTGGCAGCCTGGGGCATGTTTTGGCACCTGAACCTTTATTTTACCTTTGTTAAGAGATCAACCCAAAATTCAAAATTTCTGCCCGATCTCTTGAGGGGGCAAGGAACCAGCTTATTCCTTTTGCTAGGGCAATAGTGGGGCATCCAAAAAAATTATATATTTTTTTATTTTTTTTGATCTAAGCAGTAGTTTTTATCCGAAAAGTGTCAATCTTTGAACCAGCATAACAAGTACCTCTCTTCAAAGAGGGGGAAAATGTAGACACTTAAAAATGTCATGAATGATATTATGCATTCGAATATGATATATTAACATCATTTCCTCCTTAAACCCATCCTCTTTTCGCTTTTTTGATTAAATTATCCTAGCTATTTAATTAATTGCATCATTTTCATCTATTAATCTAATTGACCTAATTAGGTTAATTCACCCCCTCTTGCACTCATCTTTCGCCCTGTTTAATTAAATAATGCAAATTATTTAATTTAAAGCCCAAAGCCCTCTTATTTAATTAAATAACCCTAAACTATTTAATTAAATATCATATCACATCCCCCTTTTCATTAAATCATTTAATTAATGAATATCATATAATTCCCCTAATTTGCATAAATTGAAACATTGTTTTAATTATCAAATTACTAATTAAATCTAATTCTCCCACTTGCAAGGGAATATTCCTCCTTTGCACATTCCTCTAAAAATAATATTCTCAAGGAATATTCCTTCCCCTTTGCACATTAAAATTTGGTTTTAATTAACTAAATATCTAATTTTCCTCACCCATGAGAATATTCTTAAAAAAGGGAATATTCTTTTTTATAACAAACTTTCAACAGAGCTTCTTGTGTAAATTTTGAAAGTGTGTTTTTTTTTATGAATGTAAGCCCTTGATTAAATATCAACTTGCATTCTTAACCCTTGATGGGAATCCATTATCCATGCTTGCATCTTCCTTCCATTCTGACCGTTGATTAATCCTTTTGATCTTGGCCATCAGTTTCATTTTTCCTATTCTATAAATAGAGCTTGCATCTATTGAATAGGGATCCATCTTTTAATAGTAAACTTATTATGTTAAAAACACTCTCACTTGCATCCATATTTAGCTTCTTTTTACTTTAAATATTGCATTATTAGCTTAGAGCATCCATTAATGGCTTCCATGGTAAGTTAGTTGCATCCATTTAGTATATCTTGAAATTAGGGTTTTAATCCTTCAAATCTTGCATACATTTAGAATAACTTTGCATACACTCACATCAATCATCTTAGCTTTTATCATGTTAAAATAGCTTTCATCATGTTTTACAACACACATTTCATCAGTTTCGTCGATTCTCTTCAATAGAATTGATTGAAACAAGCTCATTATCCAAGGGATTGGGAAAGGGTCACCATTCCACATCAATGAAACACCACTCCCCTAATAGGATAAGTTTCAATGAATTATAATAGATGTTTATCAAGCTTTCGTATTTTGATATGTTAGTTTTAATAGCTTCTTAGCTTAGTTTACATTGAATGATCTTATTGGAACTGATGCATAGTGGCTTACATATGCTTCGAATCCTCATGGATCAAGTGTAGTTAACCTATACTACATTTTCGATCACATCTCCAATCCATTTGGTCATGGTGACAATTTTTTGCACGTTGAAAAATGTGTCAAATGCATTCAATGAAAAGTTGAAATGTTGCATAACTTTCATTTCACTCATCGTGCAACTAAACTAATAGTTCCAACATGTCCAGTGGGTGGTTTTATGCTAGAAAAGGTCATGTTTTGCACCCCATCATATCAAATCGTTCCAAGCTACATTGTACCAACACTTTCTCTTAATAGACCTAAATGCCAAAAAGTGGCAAAATTTGACAATTTATTTCTCAAAAATCATGGAACTTACAAAACATTATGTTTGAAGGTATAGGGAATAGGTAGTAGTGGTTATTGGTTGGTGTAGTCAGATGGAGCATATTGTGTGCCCCTAAGGGGGAGTGTGCAAGAAAGTGAATGTAGAGGAAAGAAAAAGAGTTGTTTGATGGTGTTGTCCTTTGAAGATTTTTCAAAGGGAGAGAGTAAAATGGTGATGTGTGTAGAAGTACAAGATAGTTGGTTGAGTCTATGGCCCTTTGATATTAATGTCAAAGGAGGAGAGAGTTAGAGTAGTTGAGTGGTTGAAAAACCATGGAGAGAACATGGAGAAAGTTAATGTAGAAATGTGTATGGGGAGAGAGAGTCATCTTTGTTGGTGTTGTAGGAGAATAAGCCTATGAAGAGAGTGTGAAGAGTAAGATTTTTCCTAGTTAGGGGGAGTACTGCTTGTTGTAGAGTTGTTAGTTGCTTTTGTTGTTGATGGTTTTTCAGAAAGTAGGTGCTACCATCAATGAAAAAGGGGGAGATTGTTGGAAGCTTGAGTTGTTTGTGAATTGTTTGGGTGTTGTCATTGATGTCAACCCCCCATATGAAGAAAGTGTTGGAATGTTGCTAGTGTTGATGATATCAGAAGCTTGGAGTTGTTGGTATTGATGTCAACACAATATTGTTGGTGTTGTCATTGACGTCTTAGTTCAGTATAGTTGCAGAGACTGTTGGAAGCCCGAATTGTGTGTGTTTGAGGAGATTTTTTGAATGTATTGTAGTTGATGAGAAGTGTTGAAAATACTGAAGATGTGTTGCAAAGTTGTAAGTAGTATTGATAATGAATTTGGTTCACTTGGTTTCCAAGTGCTTTTGAGAAAATTTGAATAAAAGAGAGTTCAATGTGACAAAGGTGTGTTCAATGGTTTTCTCTACATTTCTTCATGGGTGAAGATATGCTCATACGGTTTGGACATGATGATTAGAGGTGTTCATAGGTACTATATCTAGAGTTTAGGGTTTTGGATTGTACTACAAAGGAAGATGTGTTTGGCAGTATGTTTGTCTCTGAAACAAGGTGTCTAGGAGAAATGAGATTGCTTCTCATTTCTTCATAGTGAAATTTCTGGTGTTGCAAATCTAGGAACATGCTTATATTGTCTATGTCTATTGTCCCTTGAAGTTTTAGATGTTGTGGTGTTCTACAAGGTTGTTTGGTATGTTGGATGTCTGTGCTAGTATGTATGGTTGCACTGAATGAAAGTGTTCTTGAGTTTCAAGTGGTTGTATTAGTTGTGGTGAATATTTTGATAATGTGGAATATTCTAAGATATTGAGAAGTGTTGTTGTGTGGTATGCAAGATGTTTCTAAACCTAGAGAGGTGTGTTTGGAGTCACTTGTTAGTTTTAGTGCAGGTTTGGTTGACCTAGCATGCTAGCACTAATTGTGAAGGATGATTGTTGTTTGTGGAAGTGTTGAGAAGCATGTTAGTGTATATTTGGCTCCTAGTTAAGTAATGGTGTGGTCTACCTTCACTTCTTTACAATGTGGAAGTGTTTGGTGCTGACCTATTGGATGGTGCATGGTTGAGGTGCATATGTTTCATTATGGCCAACCTAATTGAGATTGTTTTAGGTTGTGGAGGGTATAAATGCAAGGTGATTTTTTGTGTGGATTATGCATGAAGTGGGTGATGCAAAAGATGTGAATGTGATCAAGTTTGAATATCTAAGTGTGAGCTTTAATGCCTATGACTTCCAGATGTAGTGATCATAAGGTGTCTACATTTTAGTCTATTGAATGAGTTGTTTGTGCTTCAGTGGAACCACACCTTCGATATAAGAGAGATGCATTATTAGTAGTTCAAAATTGGTAGTGAGCCACCCTTTCTTCTTCTTCTTTCTTTTGGACAATGAGTCCTTTGGAAATGATCCACCGATAGTGAGTCTTTCTTCTTTTTATGGGCAATGAGCCTTATTGTATTTGGTGTTTCAATTCATATATTAGTGAGCTAATCCTCATTGTGGTTTTTCCCTTCTTGGGTTTTCCACATAAATCTAGTGTTCTTATGTGTTTTGATATGTTTGCATTACTGCTTTACATGTTTACATTTTTTTAACACATTTTAAGGGAATAATAGTTGATAAGGGTTTGAAAACATAGTGAGCGATTGAATGTTTTAAAGTATACAACTTATTCACCCCCCTCTCAATTGTCTTGTGTATCTAACAACAATTAGCCATATCTTTCAAGGATTTTTTCTTACAATCTACAACACCATTATGTTAAGGAGTATAAGGAACTTTATATTGCATGTCTATCCCCTTTTTTGTGCAAGAACTTTCAAACTTAGTGTTGACATATTCCCCCATTATCAATTTAATTTTTTTTTATGACATTCCCTAATTGTTTCTTAACCAGTGCCTTGAAATCTTGAAATTTGTCAAAGACTTAAATTTTTTCTTTAAGTAGACCCATGTATATCTATAAAAATCATCTATGAATGTGAAATCATATATTTCCTTAGTGAAGGATGGATGGAAAAATTCCCATAATACATCACTATGAAGTAGCTCCAAAGATTTATGTTACCCTCAAGATTTGTCTTTGTCAAATTTTCTTTAGGATGCTTATGAAGGGTACAACCCTTACAAATACCCTTAGAGAATGTGACTTTTGGAAATCCTATGACCATATCTTGGTAACTTAGTTTCTCAAGATAACTATAGTTAAGGTGGCCAAACCGTTCATGCCATAATTTGCTAATCTCATTTGAATGAGTAAGCAAGGATGTAAGAGAAACATTAGATACAAAATGTGAGAATAGAGATCTTCTCCTACCACGACTACTAAATCATTGTTATCCAACTCTTTGATCTCAACTATATCTAGAGAAAAAATGACTCTCATGCCTTTTCATATGTGACTAATTTGATACACTGATAAGAGATTAGCTAAAAGTGAAGGTACACTTATAATATTTATCAATGTTCCTCCTTGAACTTTAATAAACCCTCTCCCTATAACTGAAGCTAGAGTATCATCACCCAAGGTGATAGTAGACATGCTAGAAGGTTCTAAGGAAGAGAAATCAACTTGTTATAAACCCATGTGGTGTGAAACAACGAAATCAATAATCTACGATGGAGATGATGTGAAAGTTGTAGCAACTAGAGTCTTTCCCTTATATTTTTATTTATCCTTAGCCTTAGTTGATTCCTATTTATATGAGGATGGCTTGATGAACTCAGAGACCCCTATATTTTTGTTTTGAAGAAGATGAGAAAGGTGGCCAATCTATTTATTCATACACTTGTGCTCATCATGTCTAGTCTTCTTACAATAAGTATACTTAACTCTTATTTTCTTAGGTTTCCCTTGATTTGAAGAGATTTTAGTGTTAGGTTTGGAGGAATCAATTTTTTTTATTTCTTAGTCTCCTCTTCCTTATTGTGATTGCTTCTTCCCTTGGTTTAAAGCCTTTTGTTTCCCATTCCCAACAATAAGGACTTGAGCTTTTGTAGACTTCAATTTCCCCATCTAAATTAACTTATCTTGTTTCATAATTAGGTTGGAAATAAATTCATCTAAAGAGGGAATCTTCCAAGTAGCACCCACAAAATTATTTGTGGAGTATAAGGTTGAAACAAACAATGATTAATTTCAAAGGATAGAAATAACTAATTGGTCTTTTATTTCTCTATGCCACATTTTTTAAGTTGCAACCTTAGTGATTTGAATATAATGAAGAAGTATTCCAAGGTGTCAAATGAACTGGGACTCAAAATAATGAGCTCATTCTCCAAATCATGGCTTCTCACTTCATCTTGCTTCCCAAAGATTTTTCTAAAGATATCCAAACTCATAAGGTGTATTTAAAGCTTCAACATGAAAAATAAGTTTAGAAGACATAATCAAACACAAGAATCCAAAAACTTGATCAAAATTTTGAACCAATTAACTTTAGCACTCTCACCAGAAGGTTCTTTTTCAGTTCCTGTTGTTACTCTATATAACCCCTTATTCTTTATTATAAGTTGAACTTTAGTTTTCCATTGATGGTAATAAAATGGAGTTAAAGGAGTAATGGGTAGATTTGCATCCATGCTTAAGTTGATTTTTTGCAACCAAATAAAATTGTAGAATTAAAAATGTAGAAGGAAGTACACACAACACAAGAATCCCCCCTTGATTTAGTAGTAGAGAATTCCTCCCCCCCAACAAATTTTGGCACTTTATTATTTTAGTATGTAGGCAAGTCCAATTGGAACAAAAAATGACACTTCATAATTTTAGTATGGAATTGTGTCTAATAGACTGGTCATAAAAAAAAATTACTTTAAAAAAATCACTCAATTTTGAGATGCTAGTCAAAAGCTACATCAATTTTAAAATTTTCCTAATTATTTAATTCGTAAAAAAATTGTTTACACATATTTGAGAGGAAAAAAAATGAGGGAATGGAGGTGAAGTTTTAGCCCCCTTTGGTTGGTTATGACTATACCATATAACCATGCGCTTAACTCCATTGGAGGCTCCCCCCCCTCCTTTTCATGATATAAGCCCTCTAGGGTATTTTTTGACCTCAAGAATTTCACATTTTTGAGGATGAATAGTGCACCCTTCCTACAAAAAAATGACACTCAATTTCCCTTCATTGCCCAATGTTGAAGGTTGTGCTGAAGCCTCAAATGTATACACCTTTATACAACAAATACCTCTATAAATCTCATGACAAACGCCTTTGCAAATTTGAAACTTAGAGATTCAATAAACCAAAATGATTTGAACCATAGAGATTCAATAAATTGAAAGGCCTGCAAATCAAAATTCCTTTGCAACTTCCTGCACAAATTTAAGACACATTTACACAAATATGAGGAAAACACAACAAATCACCAAGCACCTTTGTAGATTTAAAGAAATATCACATGCCTTTGTACAAATACCAAATGCCTTTGCATAGACTAGATGCCTTTGCACAAATAGATCTAATGCAAACTAAGGTAGAATTTAAACAAAAATACCTTTGGAAAAATAATATTTAATATTTAATGTAGATTGAAAGGAAATTCAAACCACGAGTAACTTTTCCTAATATAGATCAAAGACACCATTAATAGGTTGCGATTTCATGAGAACATAAGTGCAATGATTGAAAAGATCCACAATCCTCTTAGAACCATTACCTCACACAACATGACTTTAACTGCACTAAGAATTGAACACATATTTGTAAACAAATCATAAACAAAATGAAATGAATTGACATTCACACCAAACTAGACTCTAATACTATGAAAATGGATCCAGGAAAATTGAGCAGAATATCAGTATTGAATCAACCAAATATAAAAAATTGCAAGTCAAATTGATTTGTTTGCATTTATGAAATAATTACTATATTTAAAGGAACTTCAAGCAAATCAAATTCCAAAAATTAGAGGGAAAGGTTTGTTCAAAATTCATAACAAATTGTGAGAGATAACTACCTCTCTAACTACCAACTCACCACCTAAGTAGGTGATTAACCTACAAAGTAAAATAAATGGTGTAAATAATGGTAAAACATGAATTTTACACCAACAATAAGTGCACACACATATTTTCTCCTTTCTATATGATTTTCCATGTAGGCCAAAAGACCAAACTAGGAGCTTGACCATTCTTAGAAAACTCCCAAGTAATTACAACCATTATTTTTTTTCTATCCATAGGCATTTGGAGGACTACAATTCATGGAGATTTTGTTCTCTATCTTCCTTTTCCCTTGTAATTTCTATCTCATTTCAATGTATATAGATTAAGTTGATTTTGTAGCAATTTTGTATATCCAAGTATTTCCTAGTTTATTATTTTTCTTATTTCCTATTGTATATGTGAGTTTGAAATCTAATAAAAGCTTTAAATTTTGTAACTTTTTTGGACAATTGCATGAGATTGGGATGACAACATGTAAGAAAGGCTACAATTCATTGCTTGGACATCCACGAACTCAATTCGTTGATTTTGTATTTCAGTTTCTTCTAAATTAGTATTTTACAACCCAACTCACATTATTGTAAGGTAAAAGTTAAGTATTACTAAATTTCACTTTTATGATGCCTAACCTAATAATTGTTTAGTTGAAAAAATATTTTCCAATGATTTGACTAATGCTATATTAATTTTATTCTCAACTTTAATATTCTTTGATGTTGTACTAATTTTATTCTCAAATTTAATATTCTTTAAAAGTATTGAATGAGATTATTTTAATTTACATTGTCAAACTATGATCTTAGAATTAAACTACTATTTTGTAGGGTATTTCATGTGTTTAACTATTTCATGTTATTGTGCCAATCAAGATACAAAAATGATATAATATTTAAGAGGTTTTGTGCACGAGTGGTGCAGGGGCACAATAGGTTTTCATGCCTCTAAGGGGTCAAAGTTAGCATTTTGTTTTGTTTTGTGATGTTTTCATGTAATAAGGTCTTAGAAGACCATTTCATGTGTGTTAGAGTTGATTTTGAGTCATTAAGGTTGAGTTAGGGTCTAGATGTAAGAAATTGTCAAAGCTGCACAAATTTTGTTGAAATGAAGGATTTTGGCACCCAAATCCTTTGTTGCTCCTTTAGGGTTTTTCACCTAAAAGGGGAAAGATGGGCCAAAATGCACAATGCTTCACTCAAGATTAATGTAAATATGGATGGGATATTGATGTGAAGTGTGTGTAGATGTGTTTGAATGCTTACAAATGCAAATAAATGAATTTAAACTAACCTAATGCAAGATGCTAGAAAACATAATGTTGATTGCAAACATGAACTAGAAACTTTAAACAAATGAAAACATAAGTTGATGAGGTTGATCGGAGTGCACCTGGAGGTAGATTTCTATTGCTGGAAGGTTTTGGAATGTTTCTTAAGTCACTATTAATGGCCACTAGGATTGATTCGCCATGCATGGCAAATCAGTCCTGCTTCTGGTGAAAAGTTCTGGAAACAAGTTTCTGACTATTGGGAGTTGAATTCTGACAAAACCACTTTTCAGGCCTATAGATGAGACTCATTTGCCATGGGTGGTGAATTATTATACCTATAAGGATCATCAAATTCAGGAGTTGATTATGTGGAGCTAGATCTGCACTTCTACTTCCTATAGGTGTCTGCTTTTGAAATTATCGAATTCGGGTCTAAAAGTGACTTTTTGTTTGATGTTTTGACTTGAATGATGAAGAGATGACTTGGATGACTTTGCAACTTAATCTTCAATTATTTCCAAGCATCCAAAAGTCCTAAATTTTCAAACACATAAGAGGAGAAGAAGAAATGTTGATTGTTAGGGCATGGGGGTTTGCCTTGGTCAAACCCCGTTTAGGTAATTAAACCAAAATGATGAAAGAATAGAATGAAACATGCAATAATGGAATAGATTACCTTGCCATGATGATTGATCTTGAAAGTCTACAAAAATGGAGGAAGATTCAACCCTTGAATGCTTTAGAAAGCTAACTTGATGACTTCTAATGAGGAAACCCTAGTTTGCTTGACTTGGATGAGAAGATAGATGATGAATTAATGATGAGAGATGTAGAAATGAGTTTTTGGATGCAAAATGAGGATAAAAACCACTTATTTATAGACAATTGTGCCTTAGTATCCCAATTATACCTCATCACAGGTTGACATGTAATGAAATTAAACTTCAAATTGCACTTTTTCCCACTCAAAGGTCAAAATGGGGCCAGATAGGACTCATTCACCACACATGGTGAATGGGTCCCACTCAGATGAGACTGATTCACCACACATGGTGAATGGGTCCCACTCAGATGAGAATGATTCACCATGCATGGTGAATGGGTCCCACAGGGTCCATTCCAACGGCTAAGAAGCTAGGAGATAAGGAAATAAGGTTTAAATTGCAACTTTGTCAGGTATTTGATCAATTTGAACCTCAAGATGCATAATATGGTTTAATAGGGGCCTAATAGTGATGATGTAAATGTAAAATAGGGCTTGGGACACAAAATTCAATGTGAGTGTGATTAAGTACACTTTACAACACTAAAATGAGGTCCACATAGCCTAGGAAGGCACAAAAATCAATGTGAATGTGCAAGACACATTACAACACTAATTTAACATTAAGTTAAGAACCTTCTAGATTGATGTAATAATGTTATTAAACATATTTTATAATGTTTAATTAAGGAGAAATAGGTTAATTATGTCTAGAAAAGTGTGAAAGTCCTTTACAAGACTTTACAACACCCTTACAAGACGCCGTTGAAAGCATGTTATTCGATTTGCAAGGGTAGTGTGGATGCATAAAATGCCTCACAACACTTGAATCAAGGCCTCATTAAGTCCATTTATCATGAAATATTCCCATGTCAAGCAAAGGGTCCATTTTTCTATGACAGTTGTAAAAAGCAACTTTTGCATCTTTTTGTCAAAAGTGCTCATAATGGTGTTTAGTTTGTTTGTAATTTGAAATATGGTTATGAACCATTGGGAACAGGTTGGTGAATGTTTAAAAAGGCCTTGTGTGGTTGAAGTCAAGTTTGGTTTCAATGACATTTTGGAAGATTGAATCAATAAAAGCTCTATTTTTTGCATTTTCTGGACGTAATTTACTGTTACATTGAATTGTACGGATCTGTACAATCTTACCATGGTCTAAATTTGATTGTAGTTGATAGAGCATTGAATCTACTTTTATTTGGTGGTGGTTTCATGTGATTTCAATTTTTTTTGAGTGAGTTGTGATCATTTTTCTTTAGACTGGTTGAAACCCTAGTTAGGGTAGCTAGTGAGCAAACAAAATGTAATAAACTCCATTCCACCAGTGAAATCTTCTGAAACTTGGTGGAATGGATGATGTTGATGTGTTCTTTTATGTAGCTAGGTTTCTGATGCAAGAGATGGGTTTGCATGTGTGGACCACTAAAGAGGCTAATATCTTCATGTATCAGCCATAGAAACCCTAGTGAGGGAAACAAATTTTCTATTTGCAATTTGGGGAATGATCTGTGTTAGATACAATAGTTTGAGGCTTTGTGGGATGTGGTTGAAACATTGGAAAGAAGGTTTAGAACCTAGAACACAAATACCCTGTTGCTACCAAGCTTAGTTGTCAATTAGGCCTAGTTACAACAAGAGGACAATCAAATTTTGAAGCTTTCTGTACAAAGAACCCTACCTTGGTTTTGAGTTATGTTAAATAATGGCCAAATGGGTATCTGAATATAGTTTTTTTTCTTGGAGACCAGTTTTTGTTGGGAAGATATGTCCAAAAATTCCTTTTTGAAAGGCTACAAGGAAGAACAAGGGTTTGTGAAGGAAAACCCACATTTTGATGAGCAAAGGCAATTGAAAGTGGTTGTCTAAGGTTTTTTTGAGATTTTTTACCCCTTCTTTGCATCAATGAGGTGTTTCATATCTCTACACTCTAGTTAAACATCACACTCTTCAATAGTCAAATGGTCAATAACAAGTTTATACTTCATTCTTACCTCATTAACTTGAACAATATAAAGATACATATTTATTCCAAAGAACTTAGAATGTATGCACATCATCATGTATAAGAATTATTTGAATCATTTTAAACACTTTTACATATATTTTTATTTCACTAATATATATATATATTATCATTTTCAGAAGAAAAAAAATATCTATTTCATTGTAATAATGTTTAGAGACTTATAAAAGAATGATACAAACCTTAGCCATTAGCTATTCACACACAACTTTGCAACCTCCACCGACTTGTTATTATTCTTCATGTATAATAGTCTTTTCTATTTATTTGATGTGTTTTTTTAAAACTAAACTTCAAGATATTTTATATTGATTAAAGTTGTAAGAATTTGTATAGTTTACATTTAATTATTGATGAATGAGTAGGATTTAAGGATATATTATTGAAATAAAATAATATGAGTGTTTATAATTATAGGAAAAAAATAAAAATTATAAAGATAAGTTTATTGATAAACAAATAATTAAAATAAGAGTTGGGATGGGTAATTATTTGAATTAAATATATAGTTAAATAATAAATATTTAGATATTTAATTTTTAATTTGATGTTGATTTTGATTTTAATTTATTTGTATTTGTATCAAGAAATTAAGATTTGTTAGTTAAATGTACTAAAATCAATAAAATACTATTTGACAATAAGGGTTTAATTTGGAGTTATAATTTGATGTACCACATAAATTTATAAACATTGCAATAGTGGTCACAAATCAACCTCTTACAATTCATCATCATAATTTAGTTTATTTTGCATCTTATTGTATTTGTGTACTTATATTTTGCATTTTTATCTTCATTTTTACTTATGTTGCTTTTAGAGTTTGATATCTAGGATGGTTGTTTACCACTTCTTAGACATGTTTAACTGTGTATGTCAATACTAACATGTTTGAGGATGGTTACTAACTACCTATTAAATGCATTTTTTGCATATTTATAAGTTTATATAAATATAGAAAAACATATTGTGTATCTTGGAATTTTACCCTATTTTAATGTGCAAAATAACTAAAAATGCAAATAATAAAACACTAAGAACACTTCAATGATTAGCCTAAAGAGTGATAAAACAAGGAAAATAGATGAAATAAAAATGCAAATCGATTATACCTTCCTTGCTATTGAAGACTTCTTGGTTGGCCCTTGATTTAGATGAATTTGTGTGCTCCTTAGATAACTTTTGATGTAGCTAGATGCAAAATTGAATATGCAAGATGATCAAAGTGGATGGCTAAATGATAGTGAATGCTTGAGAATGCAAATTGACAACATAAGGTTGTTCAAATGAAAAAGTGTTCAAAAATGCCCTTGAGGAGGGGGTATTTATAGAAGAATTTGAATTCTCTAGAGAATTCAACGATTGAGATTCATCCAACAAAGCCAAGATGAAGGGCTATAGTGAGTTGAGAACTCACAAGCCCTCACATTTTGACATGTGGAATGTGAAGTGGCTAAGGGGCGATGAGGTGTAAGTGAGGTGGAGAAGAAGTACATGATGTGGAGGAAGGACAAGTACCTTGCAAGTACATTGGGAGATGGGAAGAATCTTGGGTGAATAAAAGTGAATTTTAAATTCACAATGATTGGAAGAATCTAGTGGATAAGACAATGTTCCCAAAATGTGGGAGTTTGTCACATGTGACTTGATGTGACAAGTCAAAGATTCTAGAAGATGCATGGGAAAATGGGATTCTTGGAGGAATAAAAAAGAATTAAAAATTCCTTGGGGATGGAGAGAGTTGACTAAGGTACTGATTAAGATTAATTAATCAGTAATTAGAAGATAAATGAGGATTAGAAGCCAACTTGCAAAAGTTGGAGGATGTGACACATCCTAATCAAGGATTAGGCATGTGCACATCCCTAATGAAGAAATTAGGAGATGGATTAGGATTAATTAAAAATGACATGTGAGGAATTAAATAAATGTAATATTTATATAATTCATTTGATGAAAAAAAGATTAAGGAGGGTAAAGTATTTAATTATTAATTAAATACTTTAGAGATTTGGAAGAATTAAGGATATTAATTAAATAATAGTAATATTACTTAATTAACTGGGATAAGAGGATGTTTAGATGAAAAGAGATAAATTTGGATAAATTAAGTGTCCAAATTTAGGTGTCTACATTTTGCCCCTCTTTGGGATGGTGCTATGAAGTAGCATCATTTCAAAGAATATTAAAATATAGAACCTAGAAGAAGATGGTTAGATTGGGAAAGATGCCCCAGTCATCAAAGGATTGATTGGGAAAAAAGATGATGGGGGTGAAGATGAAGATTAGGGATTGAGGATGCCCCTTTAAGAGGACATGCGGGTTGAAGAGAACACGTGTGTGCTCTTGAAATAGATGATGTGATGCAAGGGGAGATGAGGAAGATGATGCAAGGTGATAGGTAAGAGAGTAAGTGACATAGAGATGGATGAAGCACAAATGGATTTTAGGACAAAAGGTGATATTGCCCCAGTCAAGGTACAAGCCAAAATGGGTTGATGATGGATAGAGTGTTGTCAATGAGGGAATGAAGGATCCCGAAACAACATGAGGATAGGGAAGGATACATCTCACTGAGTGGTATTGATGAAGGAAGGATACATCCCAAAACAACACTAAAGGATAGGGAAGAATACCTCCCGATGATGATGATGAAAGTGTTGTTGATGAGGGAAGGATACATCCCAAAACAACACCAAAGGGATAGGGAAGGATACTAATGGATGATGATGGGTCAAAGCTAGTAACGAGACTGGGGACAAGACCAAGGATTTGATTAGGTGATTTATGCGAGATTGAACAGATGAGGAGAAGATTGATATGTGAGATGGAGAGAAGGATCTTAAGATTTGGTTTGATATCCAAAGATTTGGACTACAGATGGACTAAAGCTCAGATTAGGGGTTTGGTTAAGCTCAGATTGGGATAAGATTAAAGCTCAGATGAGGATTGGATTGAAGACTAGAATGATTGAAGGATATGATTGGATTGATTCTACACCAAGTTCCGGGGTTTAAAGGACGTAAAGTGTTGACAATAAGATTTTTCCCAATTTGGCAATTTTCAAAAATTGTCAAATTTTGCCATTTTAGGAAACCTCATGAATACACTTTTGGGAGTCCAAATTTTTACCAAGAAATAACCAATATGGAGATAGGATGAATTTCCAACTAACATCCCAAATTTGAGATATGCATTTCGAGTTATGAGTGAACAATTTTTCAAAATGCTGGAAAAAAATACTAAATTAGGATTTTGAGGGTTAAGATGAAAGTTTGAGGCCCCGAAAATGTGGCAAAATGGGTTCCAATGGACTTTGAAAATCCACTTGTTATCTCATAATACAACCATCTGTCAAATTTCAACTCAAACGGACACCCGAGTCAAAAGTTATGGCCTCTGGAAGTTTTGGTGTAAAAATCAAAACCTTCGAAAATATGTTTTTTTGATAAATTTTTAAAATTTCAACACATGGGTTTTGATGAAGGGGGGAAATTAGAAAATGGGTCGGGATTAGTTTTTGAAAAAAAACATAAAAAGTGTGAATTTTTGGGGGTTAAAGGTCAGCGAGGTAGGGGTGTAGCCGCCTCGCGTGTGGGTGTTGCCGCCCTTGTCGAGGGCGGAGCCGCCCTGGAAGCGGGCGGACCTGCCCGGGGGCGGAGCCGCCTGGGGAGAGGGCGGAGTCACCCCGGTCGAGGGTGAAGCCGCCTTGGTAGAGGGCGGTGCTGCTCGGGGCGGAGCCGCCCCGCCAGCGGGCGGAGCCACCCCGGCCGAGGGCGGAGCTGCAGAGCCGCCCCGACAGCAGAGTCAGGCAAAAGAAGAAGAGGGGGAAAAGAAAGGGAATAGATAGAAAAGATGGAGGGATGGGGGGATTGTGAAGAAGGATGAAGGGATGGGGGATACATGCAAGATGATGAAATGGAAAATGAAATGCAATTCTAAATGCAATTTTCCATCTTCGGAGCACTGATTTTTGCTATAGCATAAGACACGATACACCAAGGTATGAAGGACCAAGGCGGATTAGTGTCTAATGCATGAAACAAACACACCAGACAAGAAGGCTGTCCCAACACCCCAAAGTCACGAAGACCTTGGTTGGGCCAGGTATTGAGATTACCACAAGCACAAAAGGATGCCCCAACGTAACATAAGACCACAAGGATCTTGGTGGGTACTACGTGGGACAACCAAGAAGACAATCAAACAATAGATCAAGATATGCCCCTATGTGGAATAATCAAAACATGCCATAATATGATGGATCATGGCGGCCTTGACAAGTGATGATAGGGAGCTCAAATGATAAACAAAAGCCAAACGTATCAAAAGATCACAATTAATTTCAAATGTCCTTTGCCATAGGATCAATGGGATGGATGGGATTGATGAGGTCGAATAGGAAGGATGCATCTTGTTAAGACCACAAATGATGGATAAACTAAACTAAACGATCGTTATGACGCGAGATGTTTCAAAATTAATTAACTCTCATGATACAAGTGGAGTTTGTTTGCTAAGTTTTAGCTAGGTAAGGACATGGCTTGATGACACGACACAAAGGAGGCAGGACACAAGGTAGAGAAACGTCATAACCTACAGACCTAGGGGCTCGGGGGTAGATCAAAGATTAGCCTTGCCTATGTGAAAGCGCAGAGCCTTCGTAGTTCCAGAAAAAGACCATGGATAAAGCGGAAAGGAGACAATGGTGACCGATGATGGACACAAAACACGACAGACAAATGCCCCGGGGGAGGATCAAATGACCAACCTTGCCTACATGAAAGCGCAGGGGCAACGTAGTTCGGAGATGAACGACCATGGGTAAAAGTGAAAAGGGACTGGTGAAGACAAAGTGATGGAGGACCAAAACAAGTTGATCCAAAATGCCCCGGAGGTAGATTGAATGATCAGCCTTGCCTACGTGAAAGCACAAGGGCAACATAGTTCGACTAGTGATATGGAAGGGTGAGATCTAGATGGAGACTGACACAATGGATGATCCTATATGATGACACATACTGATGGACAAAGGGAATGAACGACATAAGCCCAGAGTGGGATACTGAAAAGCTCAGGATGAGGGATATGTTAGATGGGTTGTTCAATGCTCAATCAATATATACCAAGCGACCTAGGATGAGATGGGTGAGGACGATAGTGCGGATGAAAGCATAAAATAACTAGGATGTCAGGTAGATAATGATTAAGCCTATGGATGACGCCTGTTACCAGGTTTTCACCATCCATACTTATCCAAGGTGCCACCAAGAGGTGATTTTCACCATAGGATAGATTTATTTCTCTTTACTATTTTTTTGGATTTTTATTTTTATTTTTATTATTATTATTATTATTTTTTGTTTTTGTTTTTTGATTAGGTGGGGTTACCGAGCGGATTTAGGTGTAGAACTTCTTTAGATGCATGATATTGATGGGTTCGTCAAGGGGATCTCCTTCAAGAGTAGTCAATCTGTAGGCCCCAGAGCCATATTTGGCGGCTATGATATAAGGCCCTAACCAGTTTGCCTCAAATTTTCCCTTTTTATCACGATCCTGTTGAGTGCGTTGGTTTTCCTTAAGAACAAGCTCACCAACCTGGAATTGTCGAGGATGAACCTTTTTATTGTAATTACGTTTGAGGCAGTTTTGGTATGCTTGCAAATGATCATAGGCTTTAATTCTTCATTCATCCAATAATTCTAGCTGTGCAAGCCATGCAACACGAGTATCTTCTTCGCTGATAAGATTCTTCAGAGAAATCCTCAGTGATGGGAGCTCAACTTCAATTGGAAAGACGACTTCAACAACATATACTAGAGAATAGGGGGTGGCGCGTGTTGGTGTGCAGATGGATGTATGATATGCCTAGAGGGCAGGATGAATATGGAGGTGCCAATCTCATTCGGTGTTATTGACAACCTTTTTGAGGATGCGGATAAGGGTCTTGTTGGTTGCTTCTGCCTGACCATTTCCCTGGGGGTAATAAGGCATTGACCAACGGTGCTGGATAGAAAGGTGTCGCAGAGGTGCTTCATGGCTTGGTTTTTGAAGGGTTTTCTGTTATCAGAGAGGATGGTGGATGGGATACCATATCTACATAGAATATGGTAAAGGATAAATTTTGAGATTTGGATACCGGTGATTTATGAGAGTGGTATTGCTTCCACCCACTTAGTGAATTATTCAGTGGCGGTAATTATGAATGTATGGCCGTCAGATGATGGTGGGTAAATCTTGCCAATCAAGTCGAAACCCCATTGAGAAAAGGGCCATGGTGCTAGGAGGGGCTGAAGATCTTGTGCTGGGGCGTGGATCAAATCTGCATGTTGTTGGCATAGAAGGCACTTCTTCACAAATTCACAAGCATCGTGTTCCAATGTAGGCCAATAATATCCAGCTCGTAGTATCCTTTTGGCCAGAGCCATACCATTTGAGTGAGCTCCACAAACACCACTATGTACTTGCGTTAGTACCGTGTAGGCTTCGGTCTCATTCAGACATCTAAGGAGGATTCCATCATACCCGCGATGATAAAGCGTATCTCTGACAATGATGTATTGGGAAGAGCGATGAACAAAGGATTTGCATTGGTTACGTGTAAGTTCTGGGGGTATGATATTATCACGGAGATAGGTGTATATGTCTTGGTACCACGGGGAGGCAGGACCTATGATATCGCACACCATATCAGTCTCAGGAATATCATATGTAGGGATTAAAAGTTGTTCAACAAGAAACTCACATTCTGTTCAGTCTTTAGGCATGTCAATCAGGGAACCAATAGTGGCCATTGCATCTGCCGCTTTATTCTGTACCCGAGGAATTTGGTCAAACTGTATAAGGTGAAATATTTCTTGAAATCATCCACCATGTGCTTATAGGGTAACAGTTTATCATCTTTCATGAGGAATTCATCATTAACTTGTTTGATGACCAATAATGAATCACCAAAGACTTTTAGGTGAGTTATATGCCACTATTTTGTAATTCGGAGGTTGGTGAGGAGGGCTTCATACTCTGCGATGTTGTTGGTGCATGGGAATGCTATCCTAAATGATTTTGGGATATAGTCACCTTGAGGGGTGACTAATAAAATTCCTGCTCCATATCCACTATGAGTGTATGATCCATCAAAATATAGCATCCAAGCTGGTGCTTATGTAGCTGTGTATACTTCTTCGTCTGGAAATTTAGTGTCGAGCGGGTAGGCATCTACTAATGGTGCTTCAACCAATTGATCAGCTATGACTTGTCCTTTTATGGCTTTTCGCTCTACATACTCTATGTCAAATTCGCTTAGGAGCATGACCCATTTGGCCATGCAGCCAGTTAGAGTGGTTCTAGATAACAAATACTTCAAGGGATCAATTTTAGCGATTAATTTGACTAGATGGCTGAGCATGTAATGACAGAGTTTCTGTGTGCTGAAGACTAGTGCAAGGCAGACTTTTTCCATGTGGGAGTAATTTAACTCATAGCTGACCACTGTTCGACTGATGTAGTAGATTTCCCTTTTTTTGAATGACTCATCATGTTGTGCCAACAATGCCCCCAGCGTGACTGAAGTAGCAGAGATGTAAAGTAGGAGGGGTTTTCCTGGGATAGGTGGCATCAAGATCGGTGGATGAGCTAAATATTCCTTAATTTTATCGAAACCCATCTGATATTGCTGGTTCCATTGGAAGGAGGAATCTTTCTTCAGAAGATGAGTGAATGGCTGACACTTATCTGCTAGTTGGGCTATGAACCGACGGATGGACTGCATCTTCCCCTAGAGGCTTCTTAACTGCTTCAGATTGCATGGAGGTGGCATGTCCAGAATAGCCTTTACCTTGGCGGGATCAACTTCAATACCCCTTTGGGAGACTATAAAACCCAACAATTTTCCTGACGTAACCCCAAAGACACACTTTTTTGGATTTAGCTGCAACTCGTACTATTCTAACCATTCAAAGATCTTCTTTAGGATAGTGGGATGTTCTGCTCGTGTTGTAGATTTCCCTAACAAGTTGTCAACATAATCCTCCATGATGATATCGATAAGGTCATGGAAGATGACCGTCATTGCCCTCTGATATGTTGCCCCTGCATTCTTGAGACCAAAGGGCATAACATTGTAACAGAAAGTACCCCAAGGTGTTGTGAAGGCGGTCTTATGTTGGTCCTCAGGTGCAATTCGAATCTGGTTATAAGGATTGGGAGATGAAAGGGATGCTAGGATAGATGGATACAAAGATAAGGATGGGGAGATGGAAGGGATGCTATGATAGATGGATAGGGAGATGAAGGGATGTTATGATAAATGGATAGGGAGATGAAGGGATGTTATGATAGATGATGTCTCCAAGGACTATGTCACAAAGGAAGCAGATGCCCCCACTCTAGATATGTCATATATGAGGAGGCATGAGGGATGGAAGACAAGTGAAGGGGAAGATAAAGGAGATAACTAGATGAGGATAGGATGGGTGACTAAGAAATATGATAGAGCATGGATGAAGGGAATGTATACCAAGAGGTGTCCAAAGCATGCATAGATAGGTGCCCCTATTTTGATCAAGATCACAAGAAGGAGGGAGGCATGGGAGATAAATGGGATATGATGGTAGGATGCGGAAGATAGGTGGGATGGAGGGGTTTTATGAAGAGGATGGATAACAGGAAGACAGGTGCATAGCTGGAAGCATAGCGGATGGAGGGAATGCAAATTAGGAAGTTGCCCCCAAGTGCAGATGTGGATTTAATGACAAGATTTAAAGTTGATGATGGATGTCAAGGATGTTAAGGATGGAGCCCATGTTTGAAGTGACTGTTGGATGTTGGTACAACCTTATTAGGATAAATGGATTATGCATGAGGATGAATTAAAGGGATTTGATGGGGTTGATACATGGGATAATGGATGGGATGCTGGAAAGGGTATGGATAGAATGATGGGGTGGATATGTGATGGGGAGATGTGTTCAGGACCAACATTGGCACATGTGGTGGTGGATGTGAAAAGATAATAGGATTAAGGGATGAAGAATGTGGGGATAATGGAGGAGATGGAATGGTGAATTTCGGGACATAAGGACCCAAAATAGACTTAGGAGATGAAAGGGGTGTATGATTAACTTTTGGATTAGCGACTTTGGATATTCTTACAGATTTTTCATGTGATGGCATTGCATCTTTTTTCTTTGGGATCCACATGGTTTTGATCTTTGCTTTGGTGGGTCTTTGTGGCCTACAGATTTGATGTAGATTTAGATTTTTCTTCTCTTCACCATGTCTTTTGGAGGGGACATGGGGAGCCGTAGATTCATGTGGATGCTTGGATTTATGCATTTTTTCTTTAATAGCCAATGTGCTTTTAGTAGCAATGGGATGGGTGTGAGGAGATGGATGACGTGGAGTGATGGAGGATGTTTAGGTATGTGCCTTTGTTGATCCTGATTATAGGATATGTGAGAGGGATGTTTATGATGGATGAGATGGATAGGTGTTGGACGGATGAAAGGATGAGATGGAGGAGGTGATCTTGGGATATATGGACCGAAAGCAGTCATAGTGGGTGGAGGGACATAAGAACCCAAGATGGATGGAGTAGATGAAGGGTGGGAGATGGTGGATGGATGGATGTAAGGACCCAAAATGGATGGAGCAAATGAAGGGGGAATATGGATGGTTTTTTTGAGGTGATACGATAGAGGAGGAGGGATGGCAACATATGGTCTGGTGGAGCGATGGGAAGAGCTGGCATTTCTTTTGGACAAGGCTTGTTGAGGACGTCTAGAGGTTGTACCAACATCTTTAGATTGTGAGTCATGGGAAATAAGTCCAAGACCTTGCATACAGATTTGTTCTTTGACTTGGATGGGCTCCAAAATACCTTGCTCATGAAGGCCGAGACCTCTTCTTTGATAGTTCATTTTCTTGAGCATGCGATCCATGATAGGATTTGTGTTATTCTGAAGACATGATGTGAGTCCATTATTAGGTGGAGGAGGATGGGAGGTATATACACTGTGTTTTTCTTCTGTGAGGAGGCCACCATGGAAGAATGTGAGGGTACCAAGGGGGTATGCAAGTGGTGTGGGGATAGCAGTTTTAGGCAATGATGGGGGATTATGAGAGGGAGATGATGGGATAGCAGCATTTGGATGGGTGGTATCAGGAGAGGGATCAAGGGATATGATAGGATTTGGATTTGTGATAGTGGGCTCATGCAATGGAGATGGAGATGGAGTAGTGGAAGCTTGAATGACAAGGGGATCATGGGATGGAATGGATGGGGGATTGTGATCTTGAGGTGGACTAGATGGATGGTAGGATCTTGATCTGGAGAAGGGGATATGTTGGCATGCTTTGGATTAGACTCTTGGCGTGACTCATCTTGTGTGGATGGAAAGATGACATAGTGGTGGAGGGACTGTTTAAGTGGGGGAGATGGGAGTATGGAGGATTCATGAGGTTCATTGGAATGGGTTTTGGTTCTACTAGGAGTGGGAGGAGTGGATTGGATTTGGGTGTCTTTGATGGATTGGGTGGATCTAGGAGTAGAGGGAGTGGATTGGACTTGGGTGTCTTCGATGGGTTTAGTGGCTCTCATAGTAGGAGATGTGGGTTCAATGGATTTAGTGGGTTCAATGGTTTCAATGGTTTGATCAGTGCTAGGGGTGGTAACAACAATGATAGGTGTGGTATGGAGAAGGCTCTCATCACTAGTTACCGTGGATGATGGATTGGGATGGCATGGTTCCATGACTTCAAGATGTGGAGTTAGGGATGGCTTCTTTGTCATGAGTCCTTGGAGAACTTCTAAAATGAGAGACTTGCATATGGTTGGCTTGGCTGGGGTGGTAGAAATGGATGAGGGATTATGGATTGGTGGACTAGGGTTAGATGGAGGAATGGGATTGAATGTAGGACTATGAGTAGATGGAGGAATAGGATTGGATTGAGGGTTAAGGTAGGGATATTGGAGGGGTGAATTAGGATAGGGGGACATAGACTGTGGATTAGGACAAGAGGATATAGGTGGTATAGTGGAACACAAGATGTGGGCGATGGATTATAATAAAGGTATTGGGATGATGGATTAGGATGAGGAGACATGGATGTAGGATTAAGGTAAAAGGGTGTGGATGTAGGATTAGTATGGGAAGATTGGGAAAGAGGATTACGATAGGGGGACATGGATGGGGAATTGTAATAGGAGTATTGGGATGGAAAATTAGGATAAGAGGATGTAGATGTTGTATAAGAGGATGATGTAGATGAAGGACATAACAAATATGGGGATGAAGAAGATACTGGATATCCATTGTCAAAGGTGACATAAGGAGCATGATTAGGCATGGATGAAGACATAACGGGATAGCTCATAGGAATAATTGGATTTTGGAAAGTGGGTGGAGAAAAATTACTAGATATGATAGTGTCAAGGGGATCTATGTCATATACCTCTTGATCGACAAGACTTTCGTTATTGTCGTCAACGTAATTAGGGTTTCCCTTGACTACTATTGATGGAGGATGAGGATTCATGATGATGACAAGATGAATAAAATGGATCAAAGATGATGGACTAAAGCTCAAATCAGGATTTAAGTCAAGCTTAGATCAGGATTGGATTAAAGTTCAAATTAGGATGATTGGATGATGCGATGGGATTGATTTTTATTTTGATGGGATTCGGTAGATGGATGATTGGATCAGGTAGATGATTTGATGAATTTGATTAAAGTACTAGATCAGTTTGATTGGATAGGATCAAATGATTAGATGATGTTGATTGGATAATTGTGGTGGGATGAACCTGATAGGATTGGTGTGCTTGGATTAATTAGATGATTGTATGTATTTGATTAGAGGAATGGATTGGTTTGATTAGATAGGAAGAAATAAAAGGTATCACTAGATAGAGCTCAAAAAATTGAGCAATTTTGGTTTTTGAACGAAGTTGATCCGATGCACGGTTCATAAATGACATCCCTGAGAAGTTAGGGGCGTGTCCACCCCGTGATGCGGGGCGTGGCTACCCTGGGATGGCAAATTCTTGATAGGAGGAAATGGAAGGTACCACTAGATAGAGCTTGAAAAACTAAGCAACTTTTGTTTTTGGACGAAGTCGATTCAACATACAGTTTGTAAATGATGGCCCCGAAAAGTTTAAGGGATGTAGTCAGCTTTCTGCAGTAAAATCAGGGGTGTGGTCAGCTTTCTGCAGTAAATAGGGGCGTGGTCAGCTTTCTACAGTAAATCAGGGGCATGGTCAGCTTTCTGCAGTAAATCAGGGGTGTGGTCAGCTTTCTGTAGTAAATCAGGGGTGTGGTCAACTTTCTACAGTAAATCAGGGGCATGGTCAACTTTACAGTAAATCAAGGGCGTGGTCAGATTTCTGCAGTAAATCAGGGGCGTGGTCAGCTTTTTGCAATAAATTAGGGGCGTGGTCACCTTTCTGTAGTAAATCAGGAGCGCTTCCGCCTTTCTGCGGTAAAACAGAGGGCACTGTCACCTTTCTGTAGTAAAACAAAGTTTGGTTTTGATGGCAATGGTTATGGCAAGAACTCAAAATGATAAAATAAGGCCAATGTATCAAAGATTTCATGGGTTTTTCACAAGAAAACACTTCAAACAAGCACACTCCTATGATTAATGTTAAAGGTATGGCCAAGAAAGGTCTTAATCTAGGATGTACAATGTTTCTAGGGAGTCTTCAATATACTCTCGGTACGTGAGGCACAACCGTGAACACCAGCCCGTCATAAGCGTGAGTCGGAAACCCCAGCGAGATACTGAAAGGCTCAGACCAACTCTTCACGTCTATCTAGGTATCACCCTAGCTTCGACGCTCCGCCAATTACGACGTGACTGGATTGGGGTACAACTTTCGTTCTCCCCCCTTTATATACCCCGCCCATGCGCGTGGTTGGAATCGTCCCTTAGGGTGATGAAATCCCCAAGCAGGTCCCACTAGAGAAAAGACACTAACCATTTCCAACTACTCCTAGGCTCACACAAAGTGCAAGGGGAAAGTGAAAACAAATTAATGCCCCCTTGGGTGACACAATAATAAACAAATACAACAAGCAATAAAGGTTACTTCCCCTTAATTAGACTATGTTCAAACAAGGATAATTTTTTTTAAAATTTGATCCAATAGATGGCCCTGCAAGCAAACGTTAGCTATCTTATCCTTCGTTCTTGGTCGATTACGCCATAATATGCTTCCAAACTGTGTTGTTTTGGGGTGTAGCCGCCTTTCTACGATAAAATTAGGGGCGTTTCCGTCTTTCTGTAGAAAAACCAGGGGCGCTTCCACCTTTCTGCGACAAAACCAGGGGTGCTTCCGCCTTTCTATGGCAAAATCAGGGGCGCTACCGCCTTTCTGCAGCAAAATTAAGGCGCTTCTACCTTTCTGCAGTAAAATGTTAGTGGAAAAGAGCCTTTCAAAATAAAAGGGCGTATCCGCCCCTCTACAGGAAACTTTATCATATTTTTGAAAAAGAAAAGTTGTATACCCTACTGCAAGAAAGTGTTAAAAAAGATCTTCTAAGCAAAATGACATATACACCTAACTGCAGCAAACTGTTAGAAAAAATCAAAATTTTCAGATATAAGGCATGACCGCCTTTCTGTAGCAGACAAGAGGGCGTGGCCTCCTTTCTGCGATAAAATCAAGGCATTTTCGCCTTTTTGCAACAAAACAGAGGGTGCTACCACCTTTCTGTGGTAAAATAGAGGGCGCTACCGCCTTTCTGCGGTAAAACAGAGGGCGCTTCCGCCCTTCTGCGGTAAAATAGAGGGCGCTTCCACCTTTCTGCGGTAAAACAGAAGGCACTGCCGCCTTTTTGCGACCCTTTTCTGGAAAATACTTAGCAAAAATGAAGGTTAAATACAAGAACCCGTTTGTGGGTCCCGCTGGGCGTGCCAAAAATGTGTACCTTAGAATTTTACCCTATTTTAATGTGCAAAATAACTAAAAATGCAAATGATAAAACACTAAGAACACTTCAATGACTAACCTAAAGAGTGATAACACAAAGAAAATAAATAAAATAAAAATGCAAATCGATTATACCTTCCTTGCTATTGAAGACTCCTTGGTTGACCCTTGATTTAGATGAATTTGTGTGCTCCTTAGATGACTTTTGATGTAGCTAGATACAAAATTGAATATGCAAAATGATCAAAGTGGATGGCTAAATGATAGTGAATGCTTGAGAATGCAAATTGACAGCATAAGGTTGTTGAAATGAAAAAGTGTTCAAAATGCCCTTGAGGAGGGGGTATTTATAAAATATTTTGAATTCTCTAGAGAATTCAACGGTTGAGATTCATCCAACAAAGCTAAGATGAAGGGCTATAGTGAGTTGAGAACTCACAAGCCCTCACATTTTGACATGTGGAATATGAAGTGGCTAAGGGGGGATGAGGTGTAAGTGAGGTGGAGAAGAAGTACATGATGTGGAGGAAGGACAAGTACCTTGCAAGTACATTGGGAGATGGAAAGAATCTTGGGTGAATAAAAGTGAATTTTAAATTCACAATGATTGGAAGAATCTAGTGGATAAGACAATGTTCCCAAAAGGTGGGAGTTTGTCACATGTGACTTGATGTGACAAGTCAAAGATTCTAGAAGATGCATGAAAAGGGGATTCTTGGAGGAATAAAAAAATTAAAAATTCCTTGGGGGATGGAGAGAGTTGACCAAGGTACTGATTAAGATTAATTAATCAGTAATTAGAAGATAAATGAGGATTAGAAGCCAACTTGCAAAATTTGGAGGATGTGACACATCCTAATCAAGGATTAGGCATGTGCACATCCCTAATGAAGAAATTAGGAGATGGATTAGAATTAATTAAAAATGACATGTGAGGAATTAAATAAATGTAATATTTATTTAATTCATTTGATGAAAAGAGGATTAAGGAGGGTAAGGTATTTAATTATTAATTAAATACCTTAAGGATTTGAAAGAATTAAGGATATTTATTAAATAATAGTAATATTACTTAATTAACTGGGATAAGAGGATGTTTAGATGAAAAGTGATAAATTTGGATAAATTAAGTGTCCAAATTTAGGTGTCTACACATATTATAGTAATTAATTTGTAAACTTTTCATTAATAGGTGCTCATAATTTTAAAAACATATATATGGTAATTTTTAACATGATAGAGGATGGTTGTTTATGCCTCTTATATATGGTAAATTGTTTATGTTAATATTAACACATTCTTAAGGATGGTTACTTACCACCACTTAGATATATTTGTTGCTTACTTTTTCATATAATTCTTGAGGATTATTGTTTACTACCGCTTAATTGTAATAATTTAAATATTTGTAAGAACCTAAAATGGCATTGATAACATGTATCTATCTATCTATATATTTTTAAATATTTTTTTTTCTAAAAAATATAGTTATTATCACTTCTTTAAGAAAAATAATAATATTAAAAACTATTCAATAATATCCAATATTTCATTCTCATATCTTTCAACATTTTTTCTAGTGCCTTATTTATAGAATAATAACTCTCTCACCACTCTAAAGGTGATTGAAATTTCTAACACAAATAATGATGCCAACATAACAAGCTCAATTCCAATAGTGGATGGTTTATTTTTTGGACTTGACTTGTGTTCATGTGCAAACTTGTTCAAATTGATGTTTAACGCTTTGCATCTACTATTTCACTCCCTATTAGATTCTTCAACAAATGAAAAAAAATAACGATACTCCTAATGTGGAAGAACCAACGGTGAATTATTGCAAGAAAATTTGAATGATTTCCACTATCCATGCGAGAAACTAAGTGGATTTTACAATTTTATTGGATAGTTGTTTAATAATAAACAATATAAAATAACTTGTGGGAATTATATTAAACATACATTTGAAAAGTATGTAGATAATATGCAATACACTATACTTTTAATAATTATATTTTGAGTTGTGTATGATTTCATATAAAAATAAAACAAAAAACAATTATCTTTGATGTATTATTTAAATAATGTACATTTGAATACATGAACAATTAAATATTGTGTTCTTTAAATGAGTGACACAAACACCTTTTGATTTATTTATTAACACACATAATATTTTCTTCAAACTAGTAAATATCCATGTCCATTAATTATATTTGAGTAATAGAAAACGACTTCAAATAAATTTCTAGTTTCCTATTTTGACTTATGGTGAAAATTGGAATCCTTAATATACCTTTATTTAATAGCTATATAATGATGCCTTGAAGTTAAAAATTCAAAGTTATAACACTTTGTTTATAATAGTTTCATTTGATCCTCATTACTTATTCCTCTTCCTACTTATACACAAAGACATATCTCATATTTGGTTCTTGCTCAAATGATAAGACATAAGACTACAAATGAAATAAGTGACCTTTAAGGAAAAACTAGTCTTTATCCTTGTCTTAAGATAATATCCTTGGAACCAATTAACCTCATACAATCTAGTAGCTTGAAATATTTCTTTCACATCTAAGATGAAGTGCACTCATGTAATGAAATAACTTGCATAATAGAAGAATATGATAGGAAATATGCTACAAATACTTGATGACAATTGAGAATAACAAGCAAATTCGAGGGGGAAAACCTCCAAATATCTCCAATGAGGAAATAATTCACAATATGATGATGAAATAAGACTCACTAACTGCTATAAATATCTTATTTATTTCCAGGATATCACCCAGGCCGGCTTAGATAACCCTATATAAGCCCTAGGTTGACTTACTTAACTAAAAAATAATATAATAATAACTTAATTAAGAGTTAAGATAAATGTAATCCAACTATTCATAACCTGATGTACTCTAATATTAAGGGTGTAGCATGCCCCCCTCTTTAAAGAAGCATTGTCCTTAATGCTAAGAAAGTTTGGATGCTTTTGAATGAACTCCTTGTCCTCCCATGTGGCATCTTCAATTGGTAAATTCTTCCATTGGATGAGATACTGAGTGAGTGTTCTAGTCCTTTGCTTCCTTGTGTGTTTTTGAAGAGTAAACTTTGGTTCCAATATGATTCTCCCTTCTTCATCGAGCTCAGGTAATATTATTTGAGTAGGGATATTATTCCCAATTACCTTCTTCAAACAAGAAACATGAAAAATTGGATGTATCTTTGTTGTTGATGGCAATTCAAGATTGTAGGCAATGTTGGTGTGAATAAAGTATTGTACCTAGTTAATTCTTTACTAGGGACTTAGGGGACTTAGTTCACATGTTAAGTTTACTTAGGATAAAAGATTATTTCTAGATGTCTTAGTTGTCTTATCTAGACTTCACATCATCCTAGGTAGTTATGAGTTGTCTCATGTGATAGAATTAAGACACTTATCATGATCTTGTCTAATCCTATCTCTCATCCTTGCCTTTATAAGCAAGGCATCTTTAGCATATTTTGCATTGTATTGTAGAGTATTGCATATTGTATCATATTGAAATTCTTGTTTGGTGGAATATCATCTTCCATTGTTGCTTTTCTTTATTTCTTGTGGAGGTTTTTTGGTGTTGCAGATTGAAGATCTTGGTTGCTCACTTCAACATGGTATTAGAGCTTTGAATCTTGAAAGCTCCTTCCTTTTTTCATTAGAGAGTTTCTACCATCAAGTTTTATTGTGATTTGAGTTTCTTTTATGATCTTGCAAATTCCCCGTATGCTCTTCTCTTGTGTGTCAATACGATCTTGAGAATCATAAAGGTTTTGCAAAGATTTTTTAATCCTATTTTGCATGTATGCATTTTGGTGAGATTTGGTGATTGCATCACTTTTGACTATAGTGGCAGTATTTTAGGCTATCCCATTACATCCAGGAGGCTCAAGAAAGCCAAATTTGGATTTTGTTTTACTCAATTTGGTCACCATTTGTAACTTTGGCAAACAAGGGTTTGGAGCTTAGATCTGCTGAACAAATTTTTATGGAAGCTTTTTGGCAAAAAATAGCCCTGCCATTGCATCCAAGAGGCCGTTTGCAAGAATTTTGACATATAATTTTCCTATATTTGGAAAAATTTGAATTTGGGGCAAAAAAAATTTACTCGGAGGGTCGTACGACTCTCCAGGTTGATGGTACAATTTTGGAAAATTAAAAAATAATAATTTTTCAATATTTTGCAATTTTATTTGTATGGGGTTTATTTCAAAAAATATTCGGGCTTTTAAAATATATATATATATATATATATATATATTTAAAATCCATGATTTACAAATTTTTGGGGGGTCTTTGGATTTTCTACAGACATACTGGCATTAAAAGTCTTGCAAGTGTCATACCTGCGACTAGGCCCTTGGAAAATTTGTGTCGACATCCTTTTTTGTTAGTTTTTGGAGCTGACCCTTGACTTCTCCGTAGGTTTGTATTAGTCGCTAAGCGGCTTCAAACTAACTTGCGACTTCTATTTTAAGTCGCCTGCTTAGCAATCACAACTAGTGGCCTTGTAGCAAGCTGCTAGGTGGGAAAACTTCTAACCGCTAGTGATGGCGATCATATAAGCCACCAAAATTCAAAGTTTAAACTGCCAGTGGGTGGTTAAGTAGTTAAACCACCAAAAGAAAACCGTGACCGCCACAAGAACTGCGCATGTGACCAGCTGCCTCAAACCACTAGCGGTTTCAAAAAGTCACCCATTTTTTGCCTTAGCGAAGGACACAGTCACATGGGTGACCAGGTGCTAGCCCCTGGGGGGTTAATTTTTTGCACCTGGTTAGACTTCAAGTGCCTAGAACAACAATTTTTTTCAATTTTGCATAACTTTTTGCCACAATGTCAAATTTTTGCAAATGAGATATTGTCGGAAAGCTAGTTTGACAAATTTCGTAGTGGTGTAGGTTTTTTTTTTTTCTAGTTATTTCTGTCTAAAGGTACAAGTGCATTTATTGCTTGTAACTGGCATAACTTTTGCATACGAAGTCAAATTTTGGAAAATATTTTTTGAAATTGATTAAAAAATTGCAAAGATTCTATCTGTAACCTTCTTTTTCAGTTTTGGAAAGCTCTTTTTTTTAAATTGTAAAATTCACTGTGTTATAAATGGTTTATTTGAGATTATCACTTGTACAAATTGTAAAATTTATTCATTGTAATTTGTTGGGGGGTTGCAAATTGAGTTTTAATACATTTTGGGGGTGAAAGGCACAATTTAAGTGCCACATTGTCTTTTTTATTTTGGTTTTCATGGTGGATCTAAGGAAAATTGAACCATTCACTCCACACAATTATCATACATGGAAGCTAAAAATGACTCAATTGTTACAATCTAAGGGTCTATGGCCAATGGTAGATGCATAACAACCTGAATTCACAAGGGATTTTGAAAAATTTATCCATAGATGTAAAATGGATGAAGAAAAAGGGCTCATTGTCTTACATGTATATGATAGCTTGTTATTTCATATTGCAGAGTGTAAAACACCTAAGAATGTTTGGGATAAACTTGAAGAATTGTATGGCAAAAGTAATCAGTTTAGAGTCTTGCAGCTTCAAGTGGATCTACAATCACTCTCTCTAGATGCATTTCCTTCAATTTTGGATTTCCTTGCACAATTCAAGTTAATTTTGTCACAATTAAGAGGATGTGGGCATGATAAATCTAGTGATGAATGTATCTTATTGATTATGTCTAAGTTAAGAGGGCCTTATCAAGTGTTTTCTTCTACTTTCTACTCAACTATGGATGCCATGGTGATGCAGGAGCATCTAGGGGTACTAGCAATCTTGCATCACCAAAAAAAAATGTTATTTTAATTTGGTTTATTTTCAATAAGGGCTATGAGGTTAGGAGAACAAATATTTTGATTTCAACTTAGTAATATTCCTTGTGGCAAAAATTGTAAATGTAATTTTTGAGGAATTATGCTCTAGTAAATGTTTCAAAGGGAAAAATGGTGGAATATTCTATTTGGGCATCTCATTTCTAGGTGGGGCCACTTGGTATGCATGTTATTGCATGTTCAATTGCTTTTTTTGCATGCATTTGCATGTTGTTGCATGTCTGGGTCGTAATTGTGAGACCCAGTTTCAATAAAACAACCATAACTTTCTCATACGGTAATGAAAGTAAGAATTTCAAAATGATTCAGAAAGCTAAAAATGAGGCACACCAAACCTATAAGCTATTTGAGGAAATTATAACAAATGATAGAGCATTGATAGGAGACAAGTGACGAGTTTTCTTGGTGGTTTAGTGGAGGTTGTTTTGAGAAACCAATAGTGGCTTCTTCTCACACAATTTCTATATATTGATGTTTCTCATTTGGAGAAGTTGGATTTGGAGAGTTGGTGGTTGCATATCCGGATGCTGCTGAAATGATGTTGGAATGTTGGTGCAAGAGCACCTACACGCTATTGACAAAAAATTGATCTCTTGAAGGTTGATAGGAAGAGTCAAGGGTATTTTAGGGGTGTTTTGAAGTATTTTTGCTAAATAAGGTCTAAAAAGACCATTTTTGGATGTAATTGGGTAATTTGGAGTCCTAGGAATCAAAAGAGTAAGAATTGCAAAAAGATGTAAAAATGTTGTCAAGACAAAAGTTGTCAAAGATGCAATTTTTAGTAATTCAAAAGATAGTTAGAGGAGATAGACCGTTGGGATTTGAACAAAAATGTATTTAAGGGCCTCAAAAGACTTGAATATCAGTTGTTGAATGTATTGAGAATTTCAAATCAAATACCATGTTATTTTCTGCAAATTTCCTGACTTTTTGAACTTCCCTTCTTCTGTACGAACTCGTACATAATTTTAATGCTCTAAGATTCTTTGAATAATTCTAGCATGTTTTAACTCTTATATGAATCGATTATGAAGGCTTAACATCAAGTTTTGTGAGAGTTCTCCTTGATTTTCTGAATCTGCCTGGTAAAAACTAGTGAAGGGCCTGTTTGAAGAATAAATAATGGAATGAGCCTTTCCACCTACTGTCTTGATTTGTTTCTCAGTGGAAAGGCATGTTATATGTTAGAGTAGGTGTTTGCATGATTTAGGAAGCAAGAGAACGTGAGTTGTGTGGTTTGGAATGATGCCCTAGGGTTGGTAACTGTAATTTCCTATGTGAAAATGGTGGTTTAGAGAATGGTTTTGTTGAATTATTGATGGAAATGAACTTGTGAGGGTTTAGAGAGTCTGTATAGACCTAATTGAATGTGTTGGATGCAATTTTGAAGTTTTGGAGCCTTGGATTGGCGACTTTCAAAAAACCCTAAGTTTTTGCAAGGAATTTGAGGGTTTCTTGTATTAGCGTCAAAGAGGACTTGTGTCTATGATTTGATCAGGGAATTTGGTGTTCTATGTCACAATTAGTGACTTTAAAAAGAGTTTTAGTGAAAACAAGGTGATTAGGAGGGACCTCCCTTGAAAAAGTGGGCTAATTGAGTAGCCCTAAGGTATAGGGCAACCTATTGGTTTACTACTTTGTGTCAAGGGAAACTTGTGGAACCTATTGGGATGTTGTGTGGGATTGTGTTGTGAGAATTTGAAGGTGTTATTTAGGCATTTGTATGACCTCTAAAAGATAAGTCCAAGTGTTGTGGTTTGAGGGCTAGAAGACTTTTAGTGAGGATATGAGATAAGTTGAGAGTTCTGTGTTTAAGGGCAGGTTTCTTGGTTGTGTTGGGTCATTTTGAGTTGGAAGGGAGGTTATCACCACCTTGCTTACATCAGGTGGTATCAAAGCACAAGGAAAAGGTCTCTTGTTGGTGATTTTATTAGTTTATGCAAGTTTAAAGATGCCTCCAAAAGTTGTTTGTGCTACTAGAGAGTTGTAGGATCTGAAAGAGAAGCATGCTAAGCTTCTGGAATCACATAATATAGTTTTGGCAAGGCTTGTTGCCTTGGAGACAAAGAAAATAAGAGATGAGAATGAAGAAAGTGAAATAGAAGAGGAAGATGAAGAATATGAGGATGTTGATGAGGAACTAGACCTTGAAGATCAGAGGATGGTAAAGATGCTCAAAGCAGTGAAAGGTGATTCATTGAAGGTAAAAGTTGATCTCCCTATGTATGGTGGTAATTTAAATGAAGAAGAATTGTTTGATTGGATTGCTGCTATGGATAATTACTTTGAAAGTGAAGACATTTCGGATGAGCAAATGGTGAAGGTGACAAAGACTAAACTCAAAGTTCATGCTCTTTTATGGTGGGACTATGAGCAAGCAGAGAGAAGAAAACAAGGAAAGTCAAGGATAACTTCTTGGGACAAAATGGTGCAAAAATTGAAAGTTAAATTTATTCCAAAAGATTATGAAGTTCAATTGTATAAGAAGTTGCAAGGATTGAAACAAAAGGATCTAGATGTCAAGACATGTACAGATGAGTTTTATAAACTAAGTATAAGGGAAAGAAGGTATGAAGATGAGGTTGAAAAGGTGGCTAGATATCTAGGTGGTTTGAGATTTAATATACAAGATGAAATTATTGTTGCTAACCCAAAATTTGTTGAAGAATGTTTCCAATCAGCAATCAGGGTGGAGGAAAAGCTTAAAAGAAGGCAAGAAAAATCAGTTAGAGTTAGAGGTGCTACTAGTGTAAGAGGGAGTGGAGCAATCCCTATACCAAAGCAGTCAAGTGAAGAACAAGAAGGATCAAATAGAGGTAAGAAGCACGGTGTTGATACTAGAGGTGGTTTTAGATGTAGAGGAAGGTTTAGTGGTGGTAGAAACACTAATGATTTTGTAGGGAGATGTTATACTTGTAATGAATACGGTCATCCATCTTGGAAATTTCTTGAAAAGGCTGGTAGTTCATCTAGTGTTGAAAAGAGGATTGATAGGAGGGCACAAATCATTCAAGAAGAGGAGTGTGAAATCACTCATTTTGCAAGTTTAAGAGTTATTCCTGAAATAGGGGAAATACTGATGATGAGGAAGACTGTATTGAAGGCAACAAAGGAGGTGGAACCATTATAAAGAAAGAGTCTCTTCAAGACTACATGTAAGTGCAAAAACAAGGTATGCAAGATTGTAATTGATTCTGGATCTATTAAAAACATGGTGTCAAGTGAGATGGTGAATAATTTAAATTTGCAAAAAGTACCTCATGAATTTCCATATAAAGTGTCATGGTTGAGTGATGGGAAGTCTTTGTTGGTTAATGAAAAAGCTATGGTAGATTTCCAGATTGGAGGCTATAAAGATAGTGTAGTTTGTGATATTATTCCTATTGATTGTTGTCACCTACTCCTAGGTAGACCTTGGTAGTATGACAGGCGTGCCTTGTATGATGGCAGAGATAACACCTATACAATAATGAAGGATGGGTGCAAGTTTGTTTTAACTCCTTTGGTGGAAAATGAGAAAGGTAAGGAAAAGGACATCATGTTTGGAAGAAGAGAACTTGTAAATATTGTGAATGCAGACAAAAAGTCAAGTCTTGCAGACAGTTCAAAGTCTAAGAAAGTAATGGCAGTAGGTAAGAAGGGTGAATCAGGTCTGCAGGGTAAGATAATAGTGAATTTGAGTGAGAATGTCTTGGTAGGGTCCATTGTATTCCCTTTGGCTGAAAGTAAGGTAAGAGGACAAGTGGTATCTAATGGTACAAAGAGAGCAGTGGTATATGAGAATAGTACAGGGGTACAAGTTGTTGATAAGACAAAAAGTCTGATGACAGTTGTGGAAAAACGTAATGGACAAGAGGTTAAAGGTAGAAGAAAGCATGAGGATGAGAAAAAGATAAAAATTCATGAAATTGTTAACAATTTTTTGTTTGCAGGTGCAAGTCAAAGAAAGTAATCAAATTTTGGAAGACAGATAACAGGTTGGAAGGAAGAGATAAAGACAAATACATGTGCAAACACAATCAAGAATGTTAAAGGTGTAGGGTAGATTACAAGTTCGGTGTGTATGAACCAGTGGAGAGGATTTGTAGACTAGAGGAACATGTATGAAGCTTGGAGAAATTGGAATCAGATGCAACTCATGTGGCATGAGTTTTTTCCTGTGGGGGTGTATGGTGCAGGAGCACCTACACCTTATTGACAAAAAAATTGATCTGTTGAAGGTTGAAAGGAAGAATCAAGGGTAGTTTAGGGGTGTTTTGAAGTCCTTTTGCTAAATAAGGTCTAAAAAGACCATTTTTGGATGTAATTGGGTGATTTGGAGTCCTAGGAATCAAAAGAGCAAGAATTGCAAAAAAATGTAAAAATGTTGTCAAGACAAAAGTTGTCAAAGATGCAATTTTTAGGGAATATGAAGAGTTTAGTAATTCAAAAGATAGTTAGAGGAGTTAGACCATTGGGATTTGAACTGAAAATGTATTTAAGGGCCTCAAAAATCTTGAATATCAATTGTTGTTGAATGTATTGAGAATTTCAAATCAAATACCACGTTATTTTTTGCAAATTTCCTAAATTTTTGAACTTCCCTTCTTCTATACGAACCCCTATAGACTTTTAATTCTCTGAGATTCTTTGAATAATATTCTAGCATGTTTTAAATCTTACATGAATCCATTCTGAAGGCTTAACATCAAGTTTTGTGAGAGTTCTCTTGATTTTCTTAATCTACCTAGTAAAAACCAGTGAAGGGCCTGTTTGAAGAATAAATAATGGAATGAGCCTTTCCACCTACTGTCTTGGTCTGTTTCTCAATGGAAAGGCATGTTATATGTTAGAGTAGGTGTTTACATGATTTAGGAAGCAAGAGAAAATGAGTTGTGTGGTTTGGAATGATGCCCTAGGGCTGGTAATTGTAATTTCCCATGTGAAAATGGTGGTTTAGAGAATGGATTTGTTGAATTGTTGATGGAAATGAACTTTTGAGGGTTTAGAGAGTGTATATAGACCTAATTTAATGTGTTGGATGCAATTTTGAAGTTTGTGGAGCCTTGGATTGGTGACTTTCAGAAAACCCTAGGTTTTTGCAAGGAATTTGAGGGTTTCCCGGATCAACATCAAAGAGGACTTGTGTTTATGATTTGATTAGGGAATTTGGTGTTCTATGTCACAATTAGTGACTTTCAAAAGAGTTTCAGTGAAAACAAAGTGATTAAGAGGGACCTCCTTTGAAAAAGTGGGCTAATTGAGTAGCCCTAAGGCAGGGTAGCCTATTGGTTTACTACTTTGTGTCAAGGGAAACTTGTGGAACCTATTGGGATGTTGTGTGGGATTGTGTTGTGAGCCTTTGAAGGTGTTTGTTAGGACTTTTTACAACCTTCTCCAAAAGATAAGTCCAAGTGTTGTGGTTTGAGGGCTAGAAGCCTTTTGGTGAGGATTTGAGATAAGTTGAGAGTTCTGTGTTTAAGGGTAGGTTTCCTGGTTGTGTTGGGTCATTTTGAGTTGGAAGGGAGGTTATCACCACCTTGCTTACATCAAATGTTGAGTTGCATATTTTTGTATGTGTGAAGCCCATGTTGTATGTGAGCATATGAGCTCCATGATTATGTAATTCATTTTCAAAATTTGAAATCAATATATGTTGCAGATTTCTCTTCCATTTCTACGTGTTTAAGTTAATTTACCATCTTTTTGCATAGAGTTGTAAGTGTCTTTGTGATTAGATTTGAAAGGGAGAGTCTCCCTTGACATCAGTGGTATCAAAGCATGTGTGTGTGCTCTTGAGAGGTTGAGTCTTTGTTCATTAGTGGTATCAAAGCAGGAGTTCCTGAGTGTGTAGGAAAAACACCGAACGTGAGGTAGTTTGCACCAAGACCTAGGGGTGGAGTGCAGATCGATCGTCGAATGTGAGGTCATCTATACTTGAGAGGTTGAAGTTTGAGAGTGTGTGGCAAGTGAGGTTACAACAAAAACAAAATAGTTTAGTGAAATGGAGGATATTGAAGAAAGGGAAAACCAAATTGTAGCAGTTGAGGAAGTTGTAGTTAAAAAAAAGTATGCAGTGATGTATGGGGATCCAGTGTTCGATGAGGAACCTGATGAATACCAAGAGTTTCTTGAGGAAGAGATCACAAAGATAGAGAAGTTGTTCAGTGCAACAACAAAGAAAGTAGCATTCAATAATGAGGAAGAAGATGTTGTGACAAAAGAAGTCATCGAGGTAAAATATAATTTTTATGAATTTTATAATGTTGAATTTGTAAAGGATTTGCATTGTGAGATGAGAAAAGAGTTAGAAAAGAAAAAGGATTATGAGGATCCAGAGTGGTTTATAGATGTATACTTGTAGATACAGGCTATGGAGGAAGCTACAAGAGAGATTTGGTGGAGGCGGTCAGTTTGTAGTGGGTCAAAAGCCACGAAAGAGGAGAGGAGTAGAGAGATCATTTGGAGGAGGATGGTACATAGTGGATACAAGTCCACGAGAGGAGAGAAGAATGGAGCACAAAGTTTTTAGAGGAGTTTACTTGTTCTAGCTAAGTGTTGGAAGAGAAGAAATAAGAATCAATTGCAATCACCAAATTCAGTGATGGAGTTTGTTGAGGATTGCTTACAATTCAAAAGGGTGGTACTACCACTCAACTCCATTTTGTGAATCCATATTTAGAAAAAAATTTCCTACCTCGGATGTCTAATGCAGGAGCATCTAGGGGTACTAAAAATATTGCATCGCCAAAAAAAATATGTTATTTTAATTTGGTTTATTTTCAATAAGGGCTATGGGGTTAGGAGAATACATATGTTGATTGCAACTTAGTAATATTCCTTATACCAAAAATTGTAAATATATTTTTTGAGGAATTATACTCTAGTAAATGTTTCAAAGGGAAAAATGGTGGAATATTCCATTTGGGAATCTCATTTCTAGGTGGGCCCACTTGGTATCCATGTAATTGCATGTTCAATTGCTTTCTTTGTATGCATTTGCATGTTGGCCACAAGCTTTGCATGTTGTTGCATGTTTGGGTTGTAATTGTGAGACCCAATTTCAGTAAAACAACCATAAATTTCTCATACGGTAACAAAATTAAGAATTTCAAAATGATTTGGAAAGCTGAAAATGAGGTACACCAAACCCAAAAACTGCTTGAGGAAATTTTGAAAAATGATAGAGATTTGATAGGAAGAAAGTGATAGGTTTTCTTGATGGTTTAGTGGAGGTTGTTTTGAGAAACCAATAGTGGTTTCTTCTCACACAATTTCTATATATTGATGCTACTCATTTGGAGAAGTTGGATTTGGAGAGTTGGTGGTTGCATACCCAGATGCTGCTAGAATGATGTTGGTATGTTGAGTTTTCAAATTTTTGTATGTAGAAAGCCAATGTTGTAAGCGATCTTATGAGCTTCCACATATTGTAATCCCAATTCATATTTGTTGCAATAAAATATAGTGTTTTCCTTCTTGCATATGTTGTGTTATTTTGAATTGTTTTATGAGTTTTCATATTTGTAAGGGGATCCCTCTTCATCACATGGGGAAAGATTATAAAATGCCTTCATTTGAGTTATTTTGTGAGCGTCTTATTAGGGAGGAGGCCAAGTTGGTTCAGTTGGATGCACTACCTAGTTCTAAGAATCATGCTCTAACGACTTAATCATCCAAGGGTAAAGGAAAGAATAAGAAGAAGCTCGAGATAGAATCATATTTAGGTAGTGAGACTCCCTCCAAACCAAAGCTGAAGAACACTCATAAGTCCATTCCATCTCCTTCCTCTTCTACCCCTGGATATTATTCTTCCAAATCCAAGAAAAAGAAAGGAGATCCTTGTTCATTTTGTGGAAAAACTGGGCATAATGAGGCTCATTATTTTAAGAGACTTGAAGCTTGTTAGAAAAATGGTAGAGAAATAGCTATAATGGAAGCTTTAACAGATTACTGTAAACTAGATTATGCAGTGTAAACCATATGGAGATTTAAACAACTGTAAGCAATGAAAATGAAAAGAACATAAGGCACAACATATAACACAATATTTACATGGAGAAACCCTTTCAAGGAAAAAATTGACCAAAGAAGAGACAAATAGCTTGTATTAACATCAAATATGTTTACAATACACCCACTCTAACTCTTTAATTTGACAAAATTTGTGTATCTGTAAAACATCTCATAGTGTCTCCAACTCAACTCCTCAATATATATATTCATGGGGGCTCAAAATACCACCATAAAACATTACCATGGGTCAAAACAAAGTTCGAAAATACCATGGTAAAAAACCATTCGACCCCTTACATGCTAAACATGGTCTCTTACATGACATTACACCTTCTTACAAGATGTCATAAGAATCCCTATAAAATAGGAGATGTTGCCGAAGGTAGGCCTTAGCCACCTAAGGCATGCCTTCGACAGCCGACCATATTGGCCAACTCTATAGCCTCCCACCCACCCCCTGCCGAAGGCAGGCCCAACTAACTATAATCTACTAGGGGGGGCCTCCCAAAAACCCCCCGGTTACGAAGCCCCAACCCCACCGACCATATCTACCCTAGGTGAGTGGTTAAAAACATGCATTATAAACCATCAATAGCTATGCAAATATTCTCTTACGCGTGTTAGAGATGATTCTCACGTCCAAAATGATATCCCCCACTTTTAGCCCTTACAATTGTCATAGAATCCATCATAACATCCTTAAAAATAGGCTTTCCATGTTATACCACTAAGTGGGAATCTTTTGAAAACTAATAACTTATTTTTTAGGGCACCGACATGTGGAAAAAGTGCCAACTCAAAATATCATGCCCCTTTTGATGGAGCACAATTATTTAATAACATAAATGATTTTTATCCATGGGAAAAACTAAAGTAATAATAAATAAATAACTTAGGAATTTCCAAGGTTGAGACACCTTAATTCCCAACAAAGCTTTGGAGGAATCTATGAAGAAACACAACCTTTCAGTGTCTAAGCCTTCTTCCATGGGTAAAGGGCAAGATCTTTCGACATAGGCCATTCATTCATCTTTAGACAATTGTATTCTTGATTTAGGTGCCTCACATCACATGACTAATTCACATGATCTTCTTGATTCCATTGTTCATACTTCTACTTTTCAGATTGTGTTGGGAACTCTTCATAGATTCCAATTTTGGGGACACACTCCGTTCAAATGCTAGATGGGTGCATTGAGGATGTTCTTCTTGTTCCTAATATTTCAACAAATCTACTTTCCATATATCAAATTTGTCATTCTGGAGATGGGAAGTCAGTTGAGTTTACTCCACATAATGTGACTATTTGATAGTTGCAGGATCCTGAGAAGGTTGTTGCTACAGGGATAGTTGATCATGAGAACCATTTGTATCAGTTTGATCACTTTGAGTCTTCATCAGGTTCATGTTTTGTTGCTCATGTTGATTCAATGAGAAAGCTTTGGCATGAAATATTTGGGCACTTTAACTACATACATCTTCAACAGATGCATACACATCACATAGTGGTTGGTATTCCAAAGATCTCTTGCATGGATGGTGTTTGTCAAGGTTGTTCTCTTGGAAAGAAACATCAAGATCCTTTTCCTAGGGGTCAAGCTACACATGCAACCACACCCCTTGAGTTGGTCCATAGTGATCTCATGTCATTCCCAACTCCTTTTTTAGGGGCTAAGTATGAGCTAACCCTCATTGATGTTTTTTCTCGATGCACATGTGTATACTTTTTGAAGCTTAAGAGTGAGGTTCTTACCATCTTCAAGATCTTCAAAACATTTGTGGAGAAGCAGTCAGGTTTTTCTCTTCGATAGATACACACAGATAATGGGGGGGGGTATGTCAATCAGGCATTTCAATACTTTTGTAGTGAGCATGGTATTCTTCATCAACAAATAATTCCTTACACTCCTCAACAAAATGGTGTGGCATAGAGAAAGAACAAGACTCTCAAGGAGATAGCCAATTGTATGATTCAATCTAGGTCCATGGCTCCTGCATTTTGGGCCGAAGCTATCAATTGTGCCAACTATATTCAAAACTGTATGCCTCACAAGGCAGTGTGGAATATGACTCCTAAGGAGGCTTGGTCTCATCACAAGCTTAATGTATCCTTCTTTAGAGTATTCAATAGTGAGGCTTGGGCATTCATTTTGGATGGTCAGTGTAGACACTGAAATTTGGTCTAAGCCTACGACTTCAATTTCTTCATAATTCGTATTATCATGGTCATGATTAAATAATGATAATTATTTAATTAATTTCTAAAGTCTTTTCTCATCTATTAATTCAATAAATTTTAATTATTTAATTAATTCATTCTAACATTTATTCTTCTATTAATTGAATAAAATTAATTATTTAATTAATTCATATTGTCTTTTTTCAAATCCCGATTAATTAAATAAACGTTCTTTGTTTAACTACATCACTAATTAACTTTATCCTCTTTCTTAAATTAATTAAATTCTTATTTAATTTATCTTTATCATATTTTTGATTATAATTAAATAAATACTTTAATACTTTAATTATTCATTTAACCTAAATTCTTTACTTAATTAAATAAATCTTATTTATTTAATTTATCCCTAAATGTTGAATCTTGAATTAAATAATCATTTAATTCATAAAATTCTATTTTTGACATATTCTTCTATATTTAGATAATTGTTTAAGTTATCTAAGTATTCATTCCCACTTGACTCAAGATTTATTTAAATCAGTCAGTTATCTCCTAATTTAATGTCTGAGTGTCTTTTGCAAAATAAACTCTCTGTCATAACTAGTCAGTTATCTAGCTTTAATTCTTATGCATGTACACATTTATTAATTAAATATCTTTATTTAATTAATTAATTTATGCGTGTGTTCGAACATATCATTTATGTTATTCTAACTTTATCATTTTCATGTAAACATTATTCTTCTAATTTTTGAATACTTTCAACTAGAGATTAAATCATTATTTAATCTTTATCTCTATTATTCGGTTTTAACACTCATGTCAGTACTAACACTTATCTCAATGCATGTCAAATCCTTTGATCTGAATCGTCCATTTATCTTTTGATCTTGGCCTCTCATTCGAATGATCAATTTTCTATAATTGACTTGTCTTTCATCATTTCAACTCCTCCCGAAATTGTATGACTTTTGGAGCACTTGTTAATCTTCGATATTTTGCTATAATCACATACATCAAGGCTATACTTGCACACATACTAAAAATCTAATGGCAAGAATACCATCACGACAAAATGGAGATGGACAATCGAGGTCAATCATGGAAGGATGTAGATACTGGGTGAGATTGCTCTTTGTTTATGTTCATAGTTTCCTTTGTGCTTTGTTGTTCAACTTTAGATTACATTAGAAGTTTATTGTCATTGTTATTGCTTTAATCTCTCCTTTTTTCTTGATAGTTACATTGGTGAACCCGACATGAAGACACGTTCTTTGCAAATTCATAGATGTTTATTCAATTTTTGTAGGTATCATACGAAATGACACATATGATAGACAAAATGATGCAAATGATATTACAAACCACATTTGATGAAGAAAACAATGCATCTAACAAAATTTGAAGCATTCGTGGCTTATTGCGATGCAATCGACTGGTGAAAATCCACGACGCATTTGTTGCTCTAAACGATGCATCTGACTGGTGAAATTTTTGGGTTCAATTTCTGATTTACAGTTTTTCATTGTGTTTTAATTTTAGCTAATTTTTGGTTTGTAGCATGTTTTAAGGAGTTAACATAGTGTTTGTAGGACATAGCATAGAAGACAATTTTTTGAAACCCCTCTTGCAGTTGATTGCCGAAGATAAACTGCAAAACTACTAATGAATTTTTCTACAGGACGTGTGTCAAATACTATTTTATGAAATAGATTGTTTGGTAGATTAGAAAATTATCATTTGGGTTTTAAAATTTACTACTGTCTACTATGTTTGGTGTGAAAGCACGCTCTGTTAATACCCGACGATTCAATATATAGAAGTATCCTCTCCCCTTGCACATTCGTGCAATCCTGGGTGCAAGAGAACCTATTACTGACTCTAGAAATTGGACTTGTCTTGGTGGGAAAAAGTACTCACCCCAAGATGACTCAAACCAGTAACACGTTGAACCCAAGCGACTTCCAACCGGTATATAAAAGTGGGTACTTGAGGAAAGCTCAAGTATCATGAGTATTGTTCCAACAAGAAGGGAAACAATGGTCTCTTGCCGCATGGATGATACCCCACAAATGGAATGCCCATACTAAACACCATTGTTTCTAGTAAGCCAAAAACCTTCTATTTGCTGGTGCAACAGGTCGAACCTGTGAAGCCGTCTCACGTTCTTACGGTTCATAGTAGAGATGAGAAATATGCCATGGGAGTTTCATGGGTACTTTTTTTGGATTTTTTTATGGTTTTACGTCTTTAGGATATCTAGTGTAAGAACCAAATATGACATAGGTAAAGTGCTTGACCCCAGTCAAGCATAAGACCAACTGATTATGGATAGGATAGGATGGGGGATATGAAATGCACTCAATGTCAATCGTTCCAAGTTATGGGAAGGACTACCATTTATTATGATTGGTATGTACAGGAAATGGATGGGAAAGATATGATATGTACAGGGGTAGATAATATGTACATGGATAAGAAATATGTATAGGGAAGTTAGATTAGAATAATGGTAGACAAAGGAGCAAAGTCAACTACACATGGTGCCTATTTGCCAAGTTTTCACCATGATACTTATCTAGAGCGCCATTGAAGTGGTTTTCACTATTGGATGACTTATTTCTCTTTGCTATTTTTTTTTTTTTTTGATTTTTTTGTTGTTCCCAAGATGCCCATTTTCCAGGTTTTCACTTAGGTAATGATTTTTTTGATTGTTTTTTTGTATTTTTGATAATTAAGACAAGGCTCTCAGAAGCTATGCGTATAACTTCTTCAGATGAAGACTATTGATAGGTGTTGACAATGGTTCTCCTTCAAGAGTAGAGAGTTGATATGCTCCCAATCCAAAGGCTTTTGTGACAATGTAGGGTCCTAACCAGTTAGGTTCAAACTTTCGTGGTTTCTCTCTTTCAACTTGATTCTTGGGATTCTCCATTAAGACCAGGTCACCAATGTCAAATTTTATGTTCAAGACCTTCTTGTTGTAGCTCCGACGAAGAAGATTCTAATATGCTTGGAGATGATCTAATGCCTTTTGTCTTTGTTCATCTAGGAATTCTAGCTCATGTAATCTTGAAACTCGATACTCTTCATCGTCAATGTGCCCTTTCAAGGATACCCTCAGGGAAGGAATCTCAACCTCAATAGGCAAAATGGCCTCATAACCAAATACTAGGGAATATGGAGTGGCGCCAGTGGGAGTACGGATGCTTCTGCGATATGCCCATAAGGCTGGATTAAGCTGTAAATGTGAATCTTGGTCAACATCATTGGCAGACTTTTTGAGGATTCAAATGATTGTTTTGTTAGATGCCTCTACTTGGCCATTACCTTGTGGGTAATATGGGGTAGAAAAATGATGTTGGATATGGAACTCTTCACAGAGATGACAAAATTCTTGGTTTTTGAATGGACTACATTATCTGTGATAATGGATTGAGGAACACCATACCGACAAATGATATAGTTCAAGATAAACTTAGAGATTTGTGTGTCGGTGATGTAGGTCATGGGAATAGCCTCAATCTGCTTCGTAAAATACTCAGTGGTAGTACTAATGAACTTATGGCCATTGGATGATGTGGGATGTATCTTACCTATGAGGTTGAGTCCCCATTGGGAAAAGGGCCATGGTGACGTTATGGGATGAAGCTCCTGCGCTGGTACATGTATCAAATCTCTATGTGCTTGACATTAGCGACATTTTTTGATAAAAGATATATGAGTCCTTTTCCATGGTAGGCCAATAGTAACCTAGTCTCATAATCTTCTTAGCTAAGGTAGGACCGCTAGAATGGGATCCACATATACCCTCATGTACCCCACGCAAGGTTGCTTGTGCTTCTTTAGTATCGAGACATCTCAATAGGGTATTGTCTAGGGAACGTCTATAAAGGGTATCTCTGATGATGGTGTACTTAGCTGACTTACGAAGGAATGTTCTACATTGGTTATTTGAAAGGTCAGGGGGTACGATCTCAACATGGAGGTAGTCATAGATATCTTTATACCGTGGGGAATCAGGACCAATAATATCACATACCATCTCCAAATCTGGGATGTCATAGGCAGGGACCAAAATTTGTTCTACCAAGAACTCGAATTTAGGCATGTTGCTAGGTATGTCCAAGAGTGAAGCAATAGTAGCCATGGCATCTGCTGCCCTATTTAGAACATGAGGTATTTGATGAAAGTCAACCTTGTCAAAGTACTCCTTGAAACTATTTGCCATGCATTTTTAGGGAGCAAAATTTTCATCCTTAGTTTCATAGTCATCATTTACTTGTCGAATTACCAACTAAGAGTCACCATAAACCTGTAGGTTCTTGATCTTCCATTTGATGGCCATGCGTAATCCTGTCACAAGAGCCTCATATTCTGCTATGTTGTTGGTACATGGAAATGCAATCCTTAATGACTTAGGGATAGGATCACCCTATGGTGTGATGAACAATATACTGGCCCTTGATCCATGATTTGTATGAGAGCCATCAAAGTATAGTTTCCATGTTGTGTTTGTGTCAATGGTGAATATAAACTCATCAAGAAAATCTGCAACTAAAGGGTGATTTGCTTGTATCAGTGCATCAGTGAACTGATTAGCAATGATTTGTCCTTTGATAGCTTTTCTCTCTATGTACAAGATGTCATACTCACTAAGTATCATTACCCATTTGGAAAATCACCCTATTAATGCTGCTTTGCTTAGAAGATATTTCAGAGGATCTATCTTCGCAACCAACATTGTTTGATGGTTCAACATATAGTGCCTGAGTTTTTGAGTAGCAAATACTACCACAAGACAAGCATGTTCAATGGTATTATAATTAAGCTCATAACCTACCAAGGTGCGACTGATATAGTATACTGCCCTTTCATGACCTTCATTGTCATTTTGTGCTAGCAGTGCTCCTAGTGATGAATGTGTTGCTGAAAAATAAAGAGTCAACAGTCATCCCTCAACAGGTTTCATTAAGACTGGTGGTGTGAGTAGATAATCCTTAATGAGTTGAAAAGCTTCCTGACACTTACCTGTCCACACAAAGGGTACTCCTTTTCTGAGTAAATGTTGAAAGGGATGTGTTTTATCTACTAACTGCACTATGAATCTTCTAATAGATTGTAGTCTCCCTTGTAGTGTCCTTAGTTGACTGAGATTAGCTAGTGGAGGCATGTCTATGATTGCTTTTACCTTGGCTGGATCAATTTCAATGCCTCATCTAGAAATGATATAACCCAAAAGCTTTCCTGATTTCACTCCAAACACACATTTCTTCAGATTTAGTCTCACTTTATACTCTTCTAGTCTTTGAAATATCTTGTCTAAGACCTATAAATGATCAACTCTTGTCAGTGATTTATCAATAAGGTTATCAACATAATCCTCCATAAGAGTGTGTATAAGGTCATGAAAAATAGTGGTCATGGCATGCTGATAGGTTGCTCCAGCATTCTTGAGTCCAAAGGGCATTACATTCTAGCAAAACGTTCCCCAGGGACATGTGAAAGCAGTCTTAGGTTGGTCTTTAGTTGCAATTCTGATTTGATTATATCTTGAAAATCCATCCATAAGGGACAACATCTCATAGCCTGCTGTCAAGTCAACAATCATGTTAATGTTTGGCAAAGGAAAGTCATCCTTAGGACATGCTTTATTTATATCTCTAAAATATGTGTAGATGTAGATGCCCCCTGTTGGTTTGGTGACTGGTGAAAGATTGGAAATCCAATCTGCATAGTTGATTGATCTAATGAAGCCAACATCTAACAGTTTCTTCAGCTCAACCTTGACAAGTAAAGCAATATGTGGGTGCATTTTCCTCAATTTCTGTTTCATTGGTTTTATAAGGAAAATGATGTAGTACAAGTTTAGGATCTAACCCAGGCATGTTTGTATATGACTAGGAAAAATTAATTTGTCTTTGTGTAAAGAAGTTGCAGAATTCTAGCTGCTCTTCCTTTGTCAATAATGCTGCGAAATATATTAGTTGGGATTCTCTTTTGTACCTATGTTAACTTCCACTAATTCTTTAACTAACATGGGTGAATTTTCCTGTGCAATGGGGAGAATGTTCAAACCTCCATCCTCAGGTTCCTCAGAGAGGTTGTCACCTTCAGATGCGTCCTTATTTTTTGCTTTTTCATTGTCTAAAGGTGCCTTTCGGTTTTCACCTAGAGACTCATCATTTTTATTTTTGTCATTTTTCTTATTTTTGCGATTGGAGGGTTGAACAGATTCCCTAAAATACACCTTGTTGTCCAAGTCAATGGTAAACCTAGCCTTGTGATCACCACTAGGTATTCCTTCTCATAATCCCAGGAACTCAGCAATTGCTTCGTCATTCTCAAAAATGTCTAAGATAGGTGTGTCTTGTTGGTCCAAATCAATGAGTTGGGGATAGACTAAAGGCATGTCATAATCAAAGTTGTCAAAGTTCAACGGGGTCAAGGTAAAAGTGGAGTTGTTCATGTAGTCACAAAAGAGTTTTACCAATTCCTCTTGCTCTTTTTCTTGGATGTAGATGGATTCTGAGGTGGGCCTAATGCCAAGGTTTAGTTATCTGAAATGGATTAGTTAGTTTCCCAAGAGGCAGGATCAAAAGATTCCCAATAGTAATGTTTAAACCATTCCTCTTTTGTCAAATTCTTAGGTGGACAAGAATTCAATGGATTTGGCAAAGATTTCAACATTAAGTCAAGTTCTCCAAATAGCTTATCAAGGTCCATAGTAGATGTGGATGATAGAGAATCCCACTCATATTTGTTAGAGTTGGGGGAGTCATAGTAGGGTTGGTCAGATGGTTCGTTAGATGTCTCAATATCTTCAAAAGCACTTACTTCCTTGAGTAAAGGTGATGTGGTACTAGGAATACCAATCTGAATCGGTTGAAACCCAAGCCCTAAGCCTTTCGACCACTTAGAAACAAAGATTGGTTCGGTCCTCCCATCTTGATGTAAACCTAAACCACTATGTCCATTATATCCCTTGCTCTGCATGATTGTGAAACCTTTGCCATATTGATCTGTAGGAATGTGAGCAAGTGAGGGAGGTTCTTCTTGGTCTTCCCTATACAACTAGGATGTCACATCTTCTACATTTATGGATTCTTTGCTTAATTCTCCCCATTTTGTAAAGGTTGTTGTGGGAGGGATGTGTATAGTGATCATTGATTGTCTCCTATCTGTTGTAGGTAAACCATAAGACTTAGAAGGAACTAGGTGACTAACACAATAAGATGTCTTCATGTGATATTCTCCACAACCCTTGTCTTGGATATCAACCCTAGGAGTGGAAGGTAATGATGGTGAAGTGAATGTTTTAGAGAGGATGGAGGGATCGACATAATGAGATGAATTGGACGATGAAGCTTCTTGGTTTACTAGCACTTGGCGTTGGGGTATCTCTCGTAGACTAGTGCAATATTGGAATAGTTTTGGTTCACCATCTATTGTTATTTTAGTGCTATTGTAGGGGAATTTGAGACATTGATGATATGTGGAATGGATTTCCTTCATGGTGTGAATCCATGGTCTACCTAGCAGAAGGTTGTATGGAAGGGTGAGATCCAAGACTTAGAATTTTGTCTCCTTAACTACAGGACCAATTCTGATAGAAAGTGTTACCACCCCCTTTGATTTTCATTCCTCATCATCATAAGCCTTAATGATAGTGCTTTTGGTTGTGTCCACACATGCTTCTGAGAAACCTAATGCCTTAATCAATTTTAAAGTGCAAAGATTTAACCCTACTCCTCAGTCTACCAGAACTTGTCTAACTTTGGTTTTGTCAACAAGGACTTCAAGATGTAACAGGTCCTTATGATTTGTCTTCTCAGTTGCATAGTCTTGTTCAGAGAAGGTTGCATGATGATTATTGGTAAAGTAGCCCACCATTTCCTCGAAATGATTGACATTGAGATCATTAGGGACAGTGGTGTTTTGTTAGACTTTGTCTAGAATGGATCGATGTTCAGGGGAGATACGCAACAGTTCCAAGATGGAGATTTGGGTTGGGGTCTTCCCCAATTGATCAAGTAAGTTATATTGCGGCTTGGAAGTCTATGGTGTCTGATGTGATGGAGGGCCTTGGATGGTGATCTTGGTTCGGTGAGTGTCAACATCACACTCAAGAGTTTGATTTATGGAAATGGTATTGACATGCTCATTAGCAGCCTAAAGTTGATTTATAATTTTGCCACTATAATCATGCTTAACATTAACATAATTGGACGAAGTATTGGTCTTGTTACTCAAACTGGGGGCTTTTCCTTTCCCATGGTCATGTAATGGATCTGAAAAGACCTTGTGATCAGTGTTCGAAGATGTCAATTTTTGTCCATTGACTTCAATAGTTCTATTATCGACAAAGTCCTATATGATGTTTTTTAGTTGACAACAATTTTGTAGGCTATGTCCTTTGGAAATCACAAAAGGCATTATTATCCCACCAAGATGGGTTTAATTTCCCTAGATCATATTGTCTTGGCTCCTGAAGCTGTATAAGATTGTGTTGCAATAGTTGTTTGAAGACTAACTCGATGGGTTTGCCGAGGGGAGTGAACTCACATTTGGGGAATTGTCTCTATTGTTGTGGGCGTTGGGTGTTTTGGGTAGTGTTAGGGGTTTGGTTAACGGTGTTAAGTGTGTTGGTAGAGGGGTTATTTCCTCTAAGTGCGATGATTGGTCCTACTTGTAAAGTCTTTGCATCAACTACCCCATCATTGGTAATGTTTTTATTCTGAGACCAAAACTTGTTTATGTCACTCGGTGTGTTTTGCACATTTGGATTTATGTTGGGTGTCTGTGTCTTAAGTTATCCTTTGTCAATGAGAGTTTTTTCTAGTATGATCCCCTTTTCCACTAGTTTTGTAAAGGATGTGCAACAATGTACCCTCAAGTCACTTCTCAATTTTGGGTTGAGGTTTTCTTGGAAGATAGTGACCTTTTGTTTCTCAGGTACTCGACAGGACACCGGTTGGATATAGTTCTCCATCTCTGGAAGAAAGCGATAAAAGTTTCTCCTTCATCTTGTGTAGTATGACACAAGGTTGCTATGTTAATTTCATGATCTATGTTAAAGGAGAATTGTTCAATGAATTTCTCAACCAGTTCGCCCCATGATTTTATGCCATAGTCAAGGCCTGAAAACCACTCTAGTGCAATTCCAACAAGACTTCTAAGAAAGAGTCTCATAAGATAAGTGGGGTCGTAGGTGACATCTATGCACATCGTAGAAAATTCCCTTAGGTGTTTGATTGATTTCGCTTTCCATTATATTTGGGAAAGTTTGGTATGACATACCCATGAGGGAAAGCTGTCATGTATAATGATTTATCGAAGGGAAATGGGCATAAATCCTTGGCTGAAAAGGTTTTCTTGTTAGACACTGCCATGTTATCCATCTGTGTTTGAAGTGCATGCATTGTTTCCTGCAGGACGTCAACTTGAGTTAATGATGTGTTGGTTGGATTATTTGGATCTATGTACGTGTTTTGGAATCCAACATTTTGTGATGGGTTTTGGTTAAATGTCAGTATGTAAAGTGGATTTTGATTTGGAATGTTAGTGAATGGGTTTTGATTTGGAATCTGCAAGAATGGATTTTCATTTGGGGTTTGTGTAAATGGATTTTGATTCAAAATCTGTGAAGTGACGGGTCAGTTTCCATATTGGAAAGAGGGTATGTCTCATGTCTGTGAAACCCCAATCTGTGGTATAGCACTAGCAACATTAACGCTAGGTATAGCTGTTGTCTATGGAATAGTGCTAGTGACATTGAAACTTGGTATAGGAGCTGATGTTCTAGAATTTTTGTCCCCAACAAGAGGACTGAAGGGATTGGACGATGACACCCCTATGATGAAATTTAGCCCCTGTGTCATCCTAGATGTACCAAATGGAGACGTATGGACTATGGTACTCTGTGTAGGTATGCCAGATGGTATGGATGTAGTTACTTGAGGTATAGTGGTACTAGTAGTCTTTGTGTTTGTCCCTTGTGTAGGTTGAGTTTGTAAGGTATTGATATCAAATCCTGTAGGTAAGGTGGCACCTTCAGCTAGAAATTTGGCTAAGTATCGTTGAAAATCATTTGCTAGGTACTCATCTACAAAAGACAAAAAATCAAGGTCTTGTGAAGCAACCTCTATGTATTCCACTAAAATGTGTCCTTGTGTGTCTCTAGTAACAAATTTCTCTAATAAAGTATTGTGAGGTCTAGATGAAGATGTCCCTGAAAAGGGATTTAAGAATGGATTGATGAATTCGTTTGGATCAACCATCTTTTCTCTTTCTTTCCTTTTCGATCTTGTTTCAACCATGTATTGTAAGCTCAAAGTGCAAGTGATGCAAAAGCTAAGTCTATGGATGATTATGAGTCTAACCTATGTTTTTGGGATTTTCTGAAATGCATTGCAAAAATCAAATGCATCATTTTCATTTGCAAATGTGTTACAAATATACATATGCGTCATCCTAATATGCAAATGTGTCTTACAAATGCAAATGTGTAACAATGCAATCATGCACAATCAATAGACCATACAACATGCAAATGCGTCTTAGAAAGCAAATGCATTTCAAAATTCTATATGCGCTACTATAAAATAAAAATGCGATGCATAAGTAAACATGCGTTGAAAACCCATTCATATGCAGTGCAACATAAAAGTGACGCATGACAAAATGTTGAAATAAGTGCCTAGAAAAGCGTGAAAATCAAAATTTCAAAAGGCGGTTTCTAACTACATACCGAGGGGCCCGCATCTGCAGGTCATCTAAAGGTTCGGATGCGATAATCGCGATGTTGCAAGTGTGGAATTGGAGACATGATGGCTAAGAAGTCCAGAGCAAAAAATCTTAATTTCTAAACTTGGAGGGTGAAAATGAATTTTATTTTCACCCAATTTCTATATATACCTAGGGTTTTGGGTGGAATTTCCTCAAACCTTGTCTATTGGCCACATAAACTTCCAAATTCTATCGACCCGTACACAAACCCAACACTTGAAAACTCATTTATGTCAACTCCACTACATTTTTGGCTATCAAATTGACTAATTTCGAGATTAGTTTTTGGAATTTTTCAAAAATTTGTCAATTTTCTTGAGGGGGCATACCTTCACCTATTTTACACTGGGGCATGTTTTTGATCGATTTTCTTTGACACAACGCCAAAATGACATTGTATCAAAGAGGGGCAAAATGTAGACACTGAAATTTGGTCTAAGCTTGTGACTTCAATTTCTTCATAATTTGTATTATCATGGCCGTGATTAAATAATGTTAATTATTTAATTACTTTCTAAAGTCTTTTCTAATCTATTAATTAAATAACTTTTAATTATTTAATTAATTCATTCTAACATTTTTCTTCTATTAATTAAATAAACTTAATTATTTAATTAATTCATATTGTCTTTTTTCAAATCCTGATTAATTAAATAAACGTCCTTTATTTAATTACATCACTAATTAACTTTATCCTCTTTCTTAAATTAAATAAATTCTTATTTAATTTATCTTTATCATATTTTTGACTATAATTAAATAAATACTTTAATACTTTAATTATTCATTTAACCTTTTTTACTCAATTAAATAAATAAATAATCTTATTTATTTAATTTATCCCTAAATGTCGAATCTTGAATTAAATAATCATTTAATTCATAAAAGTCTATTTTTGACATATTCTTCTATATTTAGATTATTGTTTAAGTTATCTAAGTATTCATTCCCACTTGATTCGAGATTTATTTAAATCAGTCAGTTATCCACTAATTTAATGTTTGAGTGTCTTTTGCGAATAAACTCTCTGTCATAACTAGTCAATTATCTAGCTTTAATTCTTATGCATGTACACATTTATTAATTAAATATCTTTATTTAATTAATTAATTTATGTGTGTTGTCAAACATATCGTTTCTGTTATTCTATCTTTATACTTTTCATGCAAACATTATTCTTCTAATTTTCAAATACTTTCAACTAGAGATTAAATAATTATTTAATCTTTATCTCTATTATTAGGTTTTATCACTCATGTCAGTACTAACACTTATCTCAATGCATGTTGAATCCTTTGATCTGAATCATTTGTTTATCTTTCGATCTTGGCCTCTCATTTGAATGATCAATTTTCTATAAATTGACCTGTCTTTCATCATTTCAACTCCTTCCAAAATTGTATGACTTTTGGAGCACTTGTTAATCTTCAATATTTTGCTATAATCGCATACATCAAGGCTATACTTGCACGCATACTAAAAATCTGAGGGCAAGAATACCATCACGGTGAAATGGAGAAGGACAATCGAGGTCAATCATGGAAGGATGTAGATACTGGGTGAGATTTCTCTTTGTTTATGTTCATAGTTTCCTTTGTGCTTTGTTGTTCAACTTTAGATTACATTAGAAGTTTATTATCATTGTTATTGTTTTAATCTCTCATGTTTTCCTGATAGTTACAGTCAGTGTAAATCAATGGAGAAGAAGAGTCATCGGTGCATCTTTGTTGGCTATTGTGAGGATGTGAAGGCATACAGATTGTTTGATCCTGACAAATGAGAAATTCATTTCTAATGTGATGTTTAATTTGTTGAGTCATTCACACAGAAAAATCCTCCTTCGACTTCCTCTTCATCACAACCTACTCAATCTTCTTTAGTTGATGATGTTTTGCTACTTGAGGAAGATTTTGATGATGGTCTTGATCCACCTCCTCCTCATTCATCCACTAGGCCATGATGGGCTTGAGTTACTCTTGAGGAGGCTGGTCCTCTTGTTGGTGATCTTACAAACACTTAGGCACTTGTTCTCAGACTTTAGGAAACAATATTTTGAGTCATGTTGTTTCAGATGATCCTCCAAAGTTTTAAGATGCTTGAGATATTTAAGAGGGGGATAGTGTTATGGCTGATGAGTATTCTTCTTTGATGAAGAATCATACTTGAGATCTTGTACCTCTTCCTAAGGGAAGAAATTTGGTTCAATGCGAGTGGGTGTATCATACCAAGTATGAAGGAAATGGTTCCATTTACAAGTGCAAGGCTTGTCTTGTTGCAAAGGGTTTTTCAAAGGTTGAAGGAATTGACTATTCCAAGACCTTTGCTCCTATTTCCAAGATGGATTATATTCACCTTGTTCTTGCTATAGCTACATCTCAAGGATGGTTAGTATATCAAATGGATGTGAAGAGTGATTTATTACATGGGGATCTTCATGAGGAGATCTATATGGAGCAGCCACCAAGTTTTGTGCATGACTCTTCACTTGTTTGCAAGCTTTGATGTTCATTGTATGGTCTCAAACAAGCCCCTCGAGCTTGGTATGAGAATATGGATAGCTTCTTGCTTTTTTTCGGCTACACTTGCTGCCATTTCAATCCCACAATTTATACTCAAAGACATGGAGATGATCTACTCATACTTGTGCTCTATGTGGATGATTTGATTCTCACAAGGAGTTCTACTTCCATGATTCATAGTACACAACGAGTATTGATGGAGTGATTTGATATGACTGACCTTAGTCTTCAGGTTCATCAGACTTCTGAGGGGATCTTCATTTTCTAGCAGAAGTATGCTCCTAATTTTCTTCAAATATTTGGCATGGCTGTTTGCAAGCCTTCTGCCACTCCATTTCAGTTAGGTGTTGTATTTTCTACTAGTTTCACTACTCCTATAGTTGATCCTACCTTGTATTGGTAGTTGGTAGGAAATATTTTGTACTTGACACATAGTCGTCCTAATATTTCATTTGTGGTTGGAATTGTCTCTCGCTTCTCATAAGAGCCTCATGAGAATCATTGGAAGGCCACCAAATGTATCTTGAGATACATTCAAGGCACTATTCATTTTAGCATTCAATACACATTAGGAGCATCTCAGATAGTCAACTTCATTGACTTAGATTGGGTTGGTGATGTCAATGATCAGAAGTCTACTTTTGGCTTTGTCTTTTGCCTTGGTTCCAATCTGATTGCATGGTCATGCAAGAAGCAGAATGCTATTGCATTATCATCAACAAAGGATGAGCATCGAAGTGCAGTTTTGGATAGTCAGGAGGTTTTATGGCTTCATCAATTGATGATTGAATTTGGATTCCCTTCCACTTAGTCCACTACTCTTTGGTGTGACAAAAAGAGTGCCATTCATATCTCTTACAACCAGGTGGAGCATCAAAATGCTAAGCATATTGAGATCCACATGCACTTCATTAGGCAACTCATCCATGAAGGTGTTCTCAACTTGGATTATTTTCCTACAGATCAGCAGGTTGTAGACATCTTCACTAAACCTTTGGCATCACCTCATTTTCTTCATTTGTGATCAATGCTTGGGGTGAAGGAAGTTTCCCTTGGGGGGTCTTGATGGGTCCTCCTTCCTTCTTCAATTTTTAGTTTTCTTTGTAACTTTTTCTCTCTTTTGGATAGGAGTTTTCTCCCACAGGGTTTTTCTCCTTTTCTCCATTTATGAGAGTTTTTTGTTTTGTACATGGTTACCTCATCAGGCCTTGTTTCCAGGACCCATAGTTTGCATATTTTCATTGGCTTGTTCCTCCCTAAGTTGTACTTAAGGGGGTGTTGGTGTGAATAAAGTCTTGTACCTAGTTAATTCTTTACTAGGGACTTAGGGGACTTAGTTCACATGTTAAGTTTACTTAGGATAAAAGATTATTTCTAGATGTCTTAGTTGTCTTATATAGAATTCACACCATCTTAAGTAGTTATGAGTTAGTTGTCTCATCTAATAGGATTAAGACACTTGTCATGATCTTGTCTAATCCTATCTCTCATCCTTTCCTTTATAAGCAAGGAGTCTCTAGCATATTTTGAATTGTATTGTAAAGTATTGCAATTGTATCATATTGTAATTCTTGTTTGGTAGAATAACATCTTCCATTGTTGCTTCTCTCTATTTCTTGTGGAGGTTTTTTGGTGTTGCAGATTCAAGATCTTGGTTGGTCACTTCAACAGGAAACAATACGTATTTTTTGCATGATTTTATATGAGCCATAATATTTGGAGAACTTGTTATTCTTTGTCTATTTCTTCAGTAACATTTGCTTGTAAGGTTGCAATCTCAAGAAAACCCATCCCCAACTTCAAAAATTCTTTCACTATGATGTTGGTTTTCATGTTGATTCATTCAATTTTGTCATAGATAGATTATCTTTAAGTCCTAAAAGTACTTGTTGATGATGAAGCATGTGGTCCTCCACAATGATAGCTCTTGGTGACACCTTCAATGATGATGTGATGGAAGGAGGATGATATCCATACAATTCCATAAATGGAGACATTTTTGATGAACTATGGAAGGAAGTGTTATACCACCATTCTAATAGTGGTAGCTAATCTACCCATTGAAACTATTTATCTAAAGTGAAACAACATAGATATCCTTCCAAACTTATTAACAACCTCCATTTTCCCATCAAATTGATGATGGTATGAAGAAATATGAGCCAAGTGAGTACCCAAATATGAGAATAAATTTGTCCAAAAGTTACTAGTAAAGATAGGATCATGGTTGCTTACAATAACCTTACGTATACCATGTAGCTTTTTAATATTCTCCATAAATTATTTTAGCATTGTACTTGTTGTAAAAGGATGTGATAATGCAATAAAATGCACGTATATTTAGTGAGGTGATCCACTATTGCCATGATGATATTCATCCAATAGATATTGGAAGCCTTGTGATGAAGTCCACGGAGACCTCTTCCCAACATTGGCTACGAATAACTAAATTTTGCAAGAGACCGGGTGTCTTAATTGTCTCTCATTTGTTTCTTTGACAAATAAAACATTCCACCACAAATTTTGGAACATCTCCTTTTAGCCCTTCCCAAAACAACATCCATAAATTATTGACTTTGACATCAAGCCTATAAAATTATTGCATGTGGAATTCTCTCCTTGCTATCAAACGGGCTCCACCATGCCTTACGACCTTTGATAATCTTCATGTGTCATCAACACGCTATCCCGCATATGGTCTGTTGGGATAATGATCAGTGGTTGTAGGATGGCGAGAAAAGAAACCAGATACATCCATGTGTCAGATCTGACCCCATTTTTAACCTCCTAAAGCATGAATCAATCACTTAGAACCTTTTGAGCATGTGCTTAATCTTTCGCAAATGGATGATTGAGATTAGAAAATCCTGGTCACCTTTAATCTATAAACCTTTTGATCCAATTAGTAGCTCACCCTTTAACCTCACCAAATTTGTAGGAAATATTTACTAAAATATTTATTCCCTACAATAGTCCTATGAACACTACAAAATAGCCATGTGGTAGTTGCTCGCTGCTCCGCACTCATATAGGTCCCCCGCGGGTTGGTGGGGAATGGTTAGGATTTAACCAACACATCACAAGGAAGCCATTGGATCTTCAAGCTTTTCATCATCATTTCCTTTGAGACTTGTAGGGCCCATCACAAGAATGGACACATGACACACACCCACTACCCTGCACAACCTTTTATTTGAATATTTTAATGGTGTGGGCTAGTGGGCAACTGATAAAATGTATATTGTGGAACCATACCAATCACGACTTAGGGGATTTTAGATGCACATGCAGTAAAATGCAACTTAAGAAGGGGACTTTACTAGGTCAATGATGAATTAAACTTAAATTGTTTCAAACCTAGGGCTAATACATAGCATGAAGGTTTTAATATTCCTGGACCGCATAACATTAGACATAGTTAAATATTTCAAGTGGGACAATGAGTTGTTTAACTAGGGAGTGGGAGCCAATTTAGGAACAAAGTCAATGACACAAGAAGTGAATTGAATGACTAGGAATGGGCAGAAGGTCAATGGCCAAATATAAATAAAGCAAAGGGTTTAATGTTCTAAGGGTTTAATGAGGGTTTTAACCCTATGGTGAACCCAAAAAGATAAAAAATGAAAAACTTAGCAAGAGTAAATGATTATTAAACTCAAGAATTGAAAAGTAACATAGAACCATGAAAATTTTGAAGGGGTGCTATCAAAACAGGGGACTCATCTTTTGAAGACTACTATGGAAAGGATGGAGAACATGAGAAATGCAAAGGAAGAACTGAACAAGGCCATTGATACATTTTTTGAGGATTTGCAAGAAATGGAGGATCATTTAGGAGCTTGGATGAAGATGAGAGAAGTTAAGCTCAATGTGTTAGCTGAGAATGGGATCATTCCCAACAAAGAGATGTTCATTTATTTCAAGGCAATAATGAATCATAAGATTAGTGTTATCAATGGTTTAATCAAAGACTTGCAGGCAGCTTAGGAAGTTAGTAAAAATGATTTAAACTTTGTTAACAGGTTGGAGGAGCTACCTTGCAAATTACTTGATGACAATAAGAAAATCCTTCCTTTTGATGAAGTTATCCAGGAGTTCACATCCATGATCCTAAGGGAATTTGAAGATCAAGCCTTCTTAGTGGCTTCGATGGACAAATTACTAGATATTTAACTCACCTTAGATAATCTTAAGGTATTTTTGGAAAGGCACAGGAAAGCTCGCAACACTATCAAGAAATCAATAACAAAATTTATTTCTATCTCCAAGCATACATCAGGTCCTATTGATGAAGAAGTTTAAGCGATCCTAGAGAAATATGTTGCTTTCTTGATGAAGAAGTTAGAATGATGGACATTTCTTTCCTATACTTAGTTTATTTTTCAATATTTTTGCTTATATGCAATTAGTTTTTGATATTTTACATGTCTTTTTCCAAAATGTAATTACATGTAAAAATAACATGAGTCCTAAATCAATTCGAACTGTGCTATTGAATAAGTCAAATTAGTTATTGTTTTCCTAGATTAGCTCTCAACTCTCCTCTATATATATAAGGGAGTTTCTTTTGTAAAGAACCTTTGATCTTTTGAAGCAAAACACTACCTATTTTGAGAAGCATTCTTGAATCTTTGTGTTGAATGTGCATATCGGAAATTGATCAATAAAAGAATTGGATTTGCATCCAACCTTTGTTTTGGAGCATATTTGTTATGTGTAAGATTATTCTTACGTCTCTCTTATCACATTATCTTGAAATTGGTTTATTAAAGTGGTGTGATATTTCATTGTTGAAGGGAATTCAGATTTGATATTGATAAACTTTGAGCTATAATATTGTGTTTGGAGATTTATGTGCTTGTGTATGAGTTTGGTTAATTACTTGAAGTCTTTGAGCTATGATTATTGGCTACGTTCTTGTGGATCTTTTGGTGTTGTTCGTTGATAGTTTTTGAGCTGCAACTTGCTACACTTGTCACCATTCGAATCATCATGGAAAGTAACAAAAGACTTTGTGCTTTTGTGAATTTTCTTGTTATCATCACTTGTTGTTATCATTCTAGTTATTCTTACGTCTAACTGAATTGGATATTTGTCATTATTCCTCCAACTAGTGTTTTGTAGTTTGTTACATGTTGTAAACGTCAAGGGAATACTATTGTAATCTTGAAAATAGAAACATCTATTCTGAAAGAAGAGGATACGATGATGGAAACACCCCTATGGATAGTTGTAGTGTACATAAGCATAGTTTAATTTGTTAGAAAACCAAGATCACCTGCATGCAAGATGGATACCTATCACATGCAAAAGATATGAAGAACCAAAAAGATGTTCTGTAAACCTCTCAGTAAAAATGCATTAAGAGAATCAATTATTACAAAAAGATCAATCCTTATGAAGGAGATCAAGAAACCCTAAAAGGGAAACCCTAAATGAAACCCTAGTGTGCACACTTAATAATTAATAATTAATTAATTATTAATGTGCCTAAGTTTAGCTTAAGTAACAAAGAGGAATAAGTGACTTAATTAATTAATCAATTTGATATAATTAATTAAGCATAATAACTTATTACTCTAACATAATTACTAGTTGTTTAAGTTAGCAATAAGAAGGGAGCCTCCCCTTTATGAGAGGAGAAATTAATTTCTCATCATAGCTATGGATGAAACTACCATTTTGTAATTGTTAAAGGAATTACAAAATATTCACCCAACATTGCAATGCCTACATACACAAAGTGTAAAAAATTATATTATTTTATTTTTAAAACCTTAAAAAAATTAATTTAAAAAATATATAGTATCTAACTAATGATTGCATGTGCAAGAGATCATATAATTGTATGATATTTTGTATAATTTATACAACCAAAAGTGTAAAAAAATTTGAGGGCCTAAAAGAAAGTGTTTCTATTTTGATGAATTGATAGTCAATCCTTAAATTTTTGGGCCTTATAGACATGATGGCATGATCAAACTTGACTCAAAGTAGTCCAAAATTGTAACTACCTTCTAAATCTGGCAGCCATCTCCCAACTTTAAACCCTTGTAGATTTGGTCTCATATGCTCAATTTAGACAAATCAAAAGGTTAAAAAAACTTGTTTGGACACTTTGAACTCTATGGTGAGCTCATATTTATACTGACAAGATCTAAAATACACCTATAATAGAAAGACACAAAGATAAACCTCCCCAAATTTGGTATTTTTATCAAGTTTTTATAATTCTTCAAGTCATCAGATGATGCAAGAGAAGTGCATACTCAACTTTTCAAGATCCACCAAGATTTACAACTTAGATCTCTCAATCAAAATTAACAAAAAACAATCCCACAAACTCTAATACCATGTAAGAGTTGGTATAGAACTCTCTATACCATTCACTTGATTTAGTCGAAGATGTAACCACCCAAGATATATGAGCTTCAATGGAAATACAAGAGAGTTCAAATATGAGAGAATAATGTTATTCTATCAAAAGATGCAAATAATACAATGAGAATGAATCATTACAATGAATTAGAATAGAAAGAGAACATGCCAATTATATAGACCAAGATGAGATATAGGATTGGATAAGATTATGACATGTGTTTAAATTTCATGAGTTGAGACATAAAGTGATAAGTATTGTATGTGTACCCTAAGTAAACTTAAGTAACTAGTGTGAATAGGACCTAGGTGAAGAACCAAATAGATAAAACACATCGTTCACACCAACACTATGAAAAAAATGTAACCTACATAAAAAAGATGAGTCTAAAAAAATACGAAAGTTTCCTAAAAATTAAACTACTAAATATATATTTAAAATGAATTTGAATTTATAACCCATCTTAATGTGTGGAATTATGTGGAATTAGAATAATTTTTCTTATTTTTTATAACTCAAAATATATGATTTACGAATAAGTTGTAAATAATTTGATAAACTATTATATCTATTCCTACTACTCTACAATATACAATAAATTGATATCACTACCATGTTAATAATATCTATTTATTCCAATTGAGCAAACCAAATCTTTTACAATTTCATAACATTGACTGCCATGAGATACTTCGCTTCAAGCATGTATACAAATAGATAAATTATTAAGTTATTGAAAACCATTTACATAGATATTCCTCTACTTCTCCAAGCTTTTGACATATGGCAGCCCAGGGACATTAGATATCTCTTGAAAAAAGAACAAAATAAATCTCCTATATACTAAAGTTAAAAAAGATGATGAGCATTCAACCACTTCCCTGTCTAAGTCATATTCCTCTAATTTAAAAATAATTTCCCTGATTCCTGATATCCATGGAAGCATTTGACTTTATATAATTGAAAAATATTTTACTTGGCATTGGGTTTCTTATAATATATATTTCTCATTTAAAATTTTATAATTCCTTGTAACTACACTTACTTGTGACCTATATATATGTTTTATATCTATTCATACACACGTTGAAAATGAAACCATTTTTAATTTATGTTCTATCATATTTTGTAGAAAACTTTGTTTATTAATGAGTGTTTATTTTATTTTCAATTGAAGTTTTTATTTTTAAAGGGATTTTAATGTAATGTTAAATAATTACGACAATTTATGGTTATATTAGAAATTTATAATTAACTATATTTATATTTATATGTGTATAAAAATATAAATGGAATATTTTTTTAATGTTTTAGTTTAGATTAATTTATTATATGTTTTATAAAAATTATATTTATTTATATTATTTTTTTAAAAATAATTTTACAATAATTAAATTTTATTAAATTTGATATTATTTATAAATTTATTTAAATTATTGGAGACAAAAAATAAAATTTAATATTATTTTTTATAATTTTTTAAGATTTTAAATATAGATAATAGATGAACTTAATGATATTAATCTTAATTTTAATATATTTTTGTTTTTAATGAACTCTTTTTTTTATAGATTCAAAAATATTTTTATTTTATAAATTTTTATACATAAATTTAATCTCAACTCAATACTTTTGTTTTCTTTCCTTCCTCCCTCTCTCCCTATCAATGTCCCTCCTTTCTTTCCTTCCTATCACCTATACTTTCCTCCTCCATCCTTCCTAAGAACAAAACACTTGTGTAAGGATATGTTCAAGTATTTCTACTTTATAGACAATTTTTTAAGGCTATTTAAAATCTCTTTGAAAAATATCAAATCAATATTGTGATATATGTATTGCTTTCATGATACTTTAAATATATAAAACATGAGGTCCCTCAAAACAAATCAACATTGCATCATGAATTATAGAAAAAATAGTAAGTTATTGAAAGCCACATGTTAGTTATGTGTTCAAACCCCATAAATATTTCTTAGGATTTAGTGTGGTTGAATGTAGCCTGATAGCATTCATGTGGTAGTAATTCTATGATGATAGCTCTCTTGGTTGCAAAAAAGCCAACATTGCATCAATTGCTTGGATTTTATGTAGACATTGCACAACACATTGCTTGACATTTTTCTAGAATTTGTACAACACTTCTAAAGGGTATGACTACAAGCAATACTTTCCTCTATCCAAAAAAATTGTTATGATTGTTTGTCAACATATTATTCAATAATTTGGGGTGAGATCAGCATAAGTCACACCAATAACTAAAAAAAATGTAGTAACATCACCAAATTGTATTCCTAGCTCCACATCACATTACCATTAATTAGACATATGTCATCACAAACCTATATATTTCATATTAAAAAATTTATTCCCTTTTCTGATGTGCAACATAACAACAAACCACCATACATTAACATATTAAAAATAAATAGGTTATATCTCTCTTTACTTTATCATTCTTAATGTTTTATTTATTATTTCATGTTTTAGGTAAAATTAAATTAGTTTACAAGAATCACATAATTCCATTTTTTAATGAGTAAGACCTTTATTAATTTTAAGGAAACCGAATGAAACAAGTTCAAAGTAAACTCCCCATGCTAAGGTTGATTATCTTCCTTGCTTCTCCTCCATTCTTCTTGAGTTGCAAGTTTTCCCTCAGCTTTCAAAGTGTTCAAATACCTACAAGTGATAATGACAAGATAGCAAGGACTTGAGAGAATGTGGTTGTAAAGCCAAAATGAAAGAGACTGTCTTCTTTTATAGAAAAACTTCTCAAATGGATGGATGAGATCAAAAGTCTAGAAGATGCCAAGATCAACAGTTGAGGTTTCATGCACCACAGAGTAGTAGGGTTAGGGATGGCTAAGGATAGACGATCGAGATTGAAAGAAGACCAAAAGGAACCAACAATTGAAATTCAAAAGAGGAAGTGGAGGGAAAGTGGAGGCATCAAATAATAATTTTTAATTCAAGAAGGGAATCTTCAAAATTAAATTAAATTATTATTTAATTTGGGAGAGGAAGTGGAGGAATAAAATAATAAAAAAATGATTATTCATTTATGGAGAAATAGGGAAAATGACATTTAACTGAAATGATTGTTATTTGACCATTTAATTAAATATGGACGAAATGGAAATAAAAATATTAAATAATTAAATTGGATTAATTATTTAATAATGGAGGAAGAGGTTAAATGAATAGTTAAAATAATTAAAATAATTATTTAACTATAGATGAATAGAAAAGGGTGAATAATTAAATAAATGAGAATTTATTTAATTATAGAAAGAAATAAGATGTTAGTGACGTAATTAAATAAATATTTAATTTATTTATTTAATCAAAGAAGAATAGCAACAAGGAAATGAATTAATTAAATAATTAAAATTATTTAATTAATAGAAAAATGTGACCAAAGAAAATAATTAATTTATTAAAATTATTTAATTATGCAAGGAAGAAGAGAGACTGATGTGGAAAAATGTTGTTCATAGACCAAGACATTTTTCAATGTCTACATAAGCTTCTGATGAAGAAGAAGAAGAAGGTGAAGTTGACCTTGAAGGTGAAATTGTTTGCTATTTAGAAGAGAATGATAGAGGTGTGGAACCAGACAACTGAGGGGGGGGTGAATCAGTTCTAACAAACTTTAAACTTTAAAACTTTCACTAGAAATTAAATCAATCATAAATCCTTTATTTTGCTAATCAAATTAATCATTAAGTGTAAACGAAAAAATTGAAAAACATCACACATACACAATAACACTAGATTTATGTGGAAAACCTAATAAGAGAAAAACCACAATGAGGATTAGCTCATAATATATAGAGAATATCAAAACCGATTACAAAGTCTCACTGCCAGAGAAGGCTCACTACCAAAACAAGACTCACTGTCTGGATTAGGATTCACTGTTCGGATCAGGACTCATTGTCCAAATCAGGACTCACTACCCAAACAAGGGTTAACCACCCAGAGGGCTAAATACCACACAGATACAAAGAAGATAGAAGAGATATGTTACAGAAAGAAGACAATCTCAATGCAACAAATATTTCCACCATAATTCACTCAAACACTTGTAGACATGCTTGAATGATAGAGAACACCTTTAGCTCACTACTTCTGAAAACTCAACATTTAAACTTCACACTAATCTATACCAACTCGCATTACTTACACACTAATTCACATCTATCTTTCTCTATTTCTTTGCACATGTCTTTTCACCAATATCTCATCTTGTATTTGTACCATCTTCAACTTTGAAACATATCCAAAGTTAGTCATACACCATCTGCATTTATAAATTCAAATTAGGTCGGTGCAAAAAAATTCTAGGGTGGAATTAGAATGAGGGTGACCCAATCACATGCTTCAACACACTTCCATAAGCTTTGAAAGTAATCTTAAAAATAAGGTCGACCAAACTAGTGTTAAACACATAATTAAATTAAGTGCACACATCCTTAACATGATCCAATTCTTCCAGATAACAAAATTATCTTCAACATGATCATATCACCTTAACTTTAGAACTGCAATTCATAAGACTCGAACAAGAAGAAATATAAAGTAACTACATTTCTCCCAGATCTCAACCAGAAACCCTGAAAAGAATAGTTCACAACTGGTGAACATAACTCACACTATACAATGATCTAGAAGTCCAAATCCTGGATATAGCAACTTCCAACAACCATGATCAACATATCCGAACCACACAAACATAGGAGAAAATCCCAGAGAAATAATTGAACACTCGTAACCTTTCTTCATTATAATTTTCTCAATATCCTCGACATATACAACCAATAACCATTATCCATGGCATCCATGACATTAGCAACTAGTTGAGAACCAGCTAACCAGTTGACATCAATGACAACACCATCATCATAATTCCTTCATACTTGCAACAATCTCTCCCTTTGTCATTGATGGCAACACATGATGTGAGAAACCATCAAAGACAACACACATCCTCATGATTTTACTTTCTCCCCCTTAGTAGATACTCTTTGCACATCTTTATCTCTTCTTCTTTTTTAACATATTTCTCTCCCCCTTTGACATCAATGGAAAATGCATAAGAAGTTTTACATTGATTTCCCCTTTGACATCAAGAACAAAATATTCTTTAAATGACAACACATAACACTACCTACTCCCCCTAAGAGGTAGCCACCAAAACATCAGTCCAAAAGAAAGATATATCCATAGATCCATTGGACTGATGCATCTCCATATGCATCTAGTTCAAGAAAGGAGGGGAAATAACCCCTAACTTCTCTTAGAGATACTCAAAAGTATTTTTAGGAAGAGCCTTCGTTAATATGTCAACTACTTGATCCTTCATCAACACATACTCAAGTTTTACTTCATTCTCCACAACCTTCTCTCTTAAAAAGTGATACCTGATAGATACATGCTTTGTCCTTGAGTGCATTACTGGATTCTTTGAAATGTTAATTGCACTTGTATTATCACAAAATATAGAAATAGGATCATCATATATTACTCTGATATCTTTCAATGTGTGTCTCATCCACAAAACTTGTGTACAACAAGATTCATCAACAATATACTCAACTTTAGTAGTAGATAAAGAAACTAAATCTTTCTTTTTACTTAACCAGGCCACCAATCTGCAACCAAGAAATAATGCACCACCACTTGTACTCTTTTTGTCATCTACACAACCAACCTAATCTGCATTTGTGTAAGCACTTAGTGTAAAATTAGTATCCCTAGGATACCATAATCCATAATCTAGAGTGCCATTCAAATATCTAAATATCCTCTTAATAGTAGCAACATGTATCTCTTTAGGGTCTTCTTAAAATCTAGCCACAAGAAAAATTGCATACATGATATCTGGTCTAGTAGCAGTCAAATACAACAAACCTCCAATCATAGATATGTACATACTTTGCTCAAACTTAGGTGAATCATCATCTTTACTCAATTTGCAACCAGTCACCATAGGAGTGCATACTGGTTTGAAACCATCCATCCCAAACTTCTTCAACATTTCTCTTACACACTTTGACTATGAAATAAGGATCCCTTTCTCTGTTTGATTAATTTATAGCCCAAGAAAGAAATTCATCTCACCAAACATAGACATCTCAAATTGTTTTTGCATCTCTTCAACAAAAATCTTGCACATTATTTCATTTCCTCCAAAGATAATGTCATCAACATATACAACCACTATGAATATTTTATCATCCTCAATTTAAAATTAAAGATTACTATCTGGCGTACCTTTGTTGAAACCTTGCTAAGTCAAATATCTGTCTAACCTTGCATACCAAGCTCTAGGAGCTTGCTTCAATCCATATAAAGCCTTCTTCAATCTGTAAGCCATATCCGGTTGATCTAACAACTGGAATCCTTCTGGTTGTTCCATGTAGACCTCTTCTTCTAACTCACCATTCAAGAATGCATACTTAACATCCATATGATAGACCTTGAAATATTTATGAGCAACAAATGCTAAAAACATTTTGATAGCTTCCATTCTTGCCACCGGAGAAAAATTCTCCTTAAAATCTATAACTTCTACTTGTGAGTAACCCTTGCACACAAGCCTTGCTTTATTTCTAACTACTTCTCCATTCTCATTCAACTTGTTTCTAAATACCCATTTTGATCCAATTATTTTTTTGTCTACCGGTCTAGGGATCAATTCCCAAGTTTGATTCTTCTCAATTTGCATAAGTTCCTCTTTCATAGATTTCATCGAATACTCATTTTACATGCTTCACTTGCAATCTTTGGATCAATATTAGAAAGTAAACATAGATTTATCTAACCACCAGTAGTAGCTCTGCTTCTTTTCAATACTCCTTTCCTTTTGCCTCCAATGATTTGATCGTCTGAATGATTTTTTTGCACATATCTAGGTGTCTTAGGGGACACCACCGAAGCTTCTTCTTCTTCATTTTTCTTCTCCTGTTCTTCTACAACCTCTTCAATTCTTACACAATCAGGTTCATCAGATACATATCCATAAACTTGAATTGAATTCTTCATTGCTTCATCAACCTTGACATTTGTGCTTTCTACAATCTTTCTCAGTCTTTTATTGAAACATCTATAAGCTTTTCTCTTAGTAGAATATCCAAGGAAAATACCTTCATCACTTTTAGCATCAAACTTCCCTAACTTTTCTTCATCCCTTTTGATATAGCATTTGCTTCCAAATACCTTGAAATACTTAACAATAGGAATTCTTCCTCACCATAGCTCATAGGGGGTCTTAGTACTGTTGGATCTTGCTTGAACTCAATTGAACACATAGACAATAGTGTGAATAGCTTCTCTCTAGTAAAATTTTGGTAAACCAGCTTTAGTAATCATTGATCTAGCAGCTTCTTGAATTGTTTTGTTCTTTCTTTCAACAACTCCATTCTGCCGAGGAGTTTTAGGAGGAGATAACTATCTTTTTATTTCATGAACTTCACAAAACATATTAAACTCATGGGAGGTGAAGTCACCACCTCTGTTAAACCTCAAGCATTTTATTCTTAAATTCACTTCATTCTCTACCATAGCTTTGAATGTCTTGAATCTATCTAATGCATCAGATTTCTCTCTAAGTAACCCATGTATACCTAGAGTAATAATTAATCAAAAGCATAAATTACCTTTCATCTTGTAGACTTCTCACTCTTGTAGGACCACAAAGATTTGTATGAATAAAATCTAGTAGTCTAGTAGTAGATTGTTCCTTTGATCTGAAGGTGTTTCTTGCTTGCTTACCAAATTGAATTTTTTTGCAAATAGCATTAACAGGCTTTGTAATCCTTGATAAATCTCTTATGGCTTGCATTGCACTGATCCTTGCTAAGTTATCAAAATTCATGTGACACATTCTTCAATGACATAACCAACTATCATTAATCCAAGTCATAAAGCAACGTCCATCAACACCCTTAAGCTAATATATATTTCCTTCAGACTTCTTTCCTCCAATAATCACTATTTCAGATCCTTTCCTGATTTCACATCTTTCATCCTCAAATACAAGATTATATCCTTTACTACACATTTTTCCAACACTCAAGATATTATGCCTTAAACCCTTAACATAGTAGACATCATCAATATTATGCTTGCCATCAAAACTTACTGAACCTATTCCACAAAATTTAGCACTAGTATCATCTCCAAACATAACTAAACCTCCATCATATTTTTCTAGTTTAACAAAATTACTCTTATCACTGGTCATGTGATGTGAACAACCACTATCAACAACCCAATAGTTCTTTTCTTGTTTAGCATGTAGGGAAGAGATTACAATATCTTCCTCTTTCTCTTTCTCCAAAGGACATTCCTTCACCCATCTTTTAGATTTAGTAGAAGTAGGTTCATCTTTTATAGCCAAGAACAAGCATTCATTGTCATCAAAATCTCCATAATCAGACTCATCATCAGAAATACTAGTATTCTCTATTGACCTTTTTTCCTTTTTTTCTCTGTCAAATCTTTGTTTGTTCCTATTATCTCTTTCCAGACATCTCAAAGCATAGTGACCTATTCCTCCACAACTAAAGAATTTAAAGGGAAACTTACCTTCATACTTGTTGGATTATTTCCTCATCCTTCTCACAAAGTTAGCTTCAACTTCATTAGGGGTTGTCCTCATCCAAATCTTTAGCTCTTGTAGCCTTGAAAGCAATTTTTGATTTGGATCCATTCCTCAAATTTGGTTTTCTCATCTCATAGGATGTTAGAGTACCCAATAGCTAATCTTTAGTATAAGTCTTGTAATCCACATATTTTTCAATAGCAGATACCTTTTCACTATATGCATCGGGAAGAGTTCTAAGAATCTTCTTCACAATCTTGGGTTCATCTATTGTAGCGCCAAGCCCTCTCATTTCAGCCACCAACTCATCTATTCTTAGTACATAAGATTTAATGTTCTCATCTTCAGACATATGTAGAACCTCAAACTGTGCCTCTAAATTTTGTAACTTTGCTTCTTTGACCTTTTCATCTCCTTCATGCATCTTTTCTAAAGCATCCCAAACCTCTTTGGAAGTCTTCAGATTCTAGACTTTAATCAACTCGGAATGTGAAAGACTGTTATTCAAAATGAAATTTTCCTTGTTGCTTGCTTCATGTGCCTTGATTTCATCAGTTATTCTCAGAACATTAGCCAGAGGAGTATAAGAAATTTTATAGGTAGTGTCAACATCATATCCACAATACTCCATATATCCTTCCATCTATATTTTCTAGATAGCATAATTTGGTCCATCAAACCTAGAACATTCAAAATTGATCTTTCTTGCCATCCTGGACCTTCCTTAAGAAGTTAAGCTCTTCTCCAAGGAACCAAGATCTGATACCAATTGTTGAACAAGACAACTGAGAGGGGGGGTGACTCAGTTGTAACAAACTTTAACCTTTAAAAATTTCACCAAAAATTAAATCAATCACAAATCCTTTATTATGCTAATCAGATTAATCATTAAGTGCAAAGGTAGAAATTGAAAAACACCACACATACACAATAACACCAGATTTACATGGAAAACCCAATAAGGGAAAAACCATAGTGAGGATTAGCTCACAGTATAGAGAATATCAAAACTGATTACAAAGGATCACTACCAAAGAAGGCTCACTTCCAAAATAGGAATCACTATCCAAATAAGGGTTAACCACCCAGAGGGCTCACTGCCACATAGATACAAAGAAGATATAAGAGATATGTTATAGAGAGAAGACAATCTCAATGCAATAGATATTTCCACCACAATTCGCTCAAACACTTGCAAACATGCTTGAATGATAGAGTACACCTTCAACTCACTGCTTCTAGAAAATCAACATTTAGACGTCGCACTAATCTGCACCAATTCGCATTTGCTGCAGGAGCACCTAGGAAGCATTAGGTAGCACTAGGCAAATTTGTGAGCCTAGGATGAAGTTTTGTGGTTTTAATGATTTAAGGTCATGTTGACCATTTAGTTTTGAGTTAGAGGTGTTAGAACATGTTAGGAGTAAGGTTGATCAGTAGCTCATGGTAGAATGGATGAGTTTAGCAACTTGTTTCCACTAGGATTCACTAGGAATTGGAAATAAAGCCCAAAATGTTGCATTTGTGCAATTTTGGCCTAATGTGGTGGTTATGTCCGACCAAGGGGAGAAGTAACCACTTTATGAACCTTTAAAAGGTGGACCTCAACTTGGAATTGAGGTTGGAATCATTGGAGTTTGTAATTAGTTTGAAATCAAGAAACAATGATATTTTGTGTGTGCATTTCCTATTTTGTTCCTGTTTTTGGAATTAGTAGATTAATGGATTGATCTTGGAAATTTGTATAGCTTAGAATGTAGTGCAATTGTTTTTCAAGCATTTTTTGGAATAGTAGATAGTAGGTTATCTATTTCCAAGATTTCTTGTAAATACCTTGTTCTTTCTTTAATTGATGTTTTGACTGTTAGACTATGACAAATGGGGTTTTAGCTCACATTACCACGGTATCCAGAGTATGGGCTTGTGGGAAATGTGGCTAAGCTCCATGTCTATAAATAGATTAGGATTAGGAGTTTGTAGGAGTCAAAGTATCATGCAGGAAGTCTTCTCCTAGGTGAGCTTGACAGTGCTCGGTTAGGAAAGATAGTGTGAACAAAGCACTTGGTTTGCAGGGGTTGACCTTTCCCTGTCAAGTCATGATGTGGAGAAGTAGATAGATGCCTTACAAAGGCTTGGCATGAAGGAAGAGGTTTCACTAGCCCATTTGGTGATTGAAATAAGTTGATAGTTTGTTGTGTGGTCAGGAAATGGCCTAAAAAGCCCTAATTCTTGAAAAATGTGGATTATGCTTGTGTACGGACAGTGAGGGTCTATAACCTCAAAAATATTTGAGAGGTAGGAAAATGAACCAAGATCCCCAAAGGAAGTTTGGAATGTTCTTTAGAAAGATTGGAGATTAAGCCCATTTTCTTGGAGAAAGAGGCCTAATTAGGGCTCAAGGGCTAGTAGCCTTTCTAACCCTAAATGAGGGTTTGGTGGAAGCGATGGAAAAGTGGTGTTTGGAAGAACCTTCAGTAACCCTAGGAGGATGGTTTGAAGCTAATGACAACATCTCTACACCCCTGTAGTACCGAGTTGAGTGTTGAGGTAGTGATAGCCTTTAGGGCAGAATTAAAGGCTAAGGAAGAGCTAGAACTAAGGCACCAAGTTTGGTTGGCTGATTGTATGGAATGGTAGTAGGGTTGGCAGGATGAACTAGGGGA
>VDFB02058242.1:625314306-625338582 GCA_007258455.2 Sequoia sempervirens
GATTAGAGGTGTTCATAGGTACTATATCTAGAGTTTAGGGTTTTGGATTGTACTACAAAGGAAGATGTGTTTGGCAGTATGTTTGTCTCTGAAACAAGGTGTCTAGGAGAAATGAGATTGCTTCTCATTTCTTCATAGTGAAATTTCTGGTGTTGCAAATCTAGGAACATGCTTATATTGTCTATGTCTATTGTCCCTTGAAGTTTTAGATGTTGTGGTGTTCTACAAGGTTGTTTGGTATGTTGGATGTCTGTGCTAGTATGTATGGTTGCACTGAATGAAAGTGTTCTTGAGTTTCAAGTGGTTGTATTAGTTGTGGTGAATATTTTGATAATGTGGAATATTCTAAGATATTGAGAAGTGTTGTTGTGTGGTATGCAAGATGTTTCTAAACCTAGAGAGGTGTGTTTGGAGTCACTTGTTAGTTTTAGTGCAGGTTTGGTTGACCTAGCATGCTAGCACTAATTGTGAAGGATGATTGTTGTTTGTGGAAGTGTTGAGAAGCATGTTAGTGTATATTTGGCTCCTAGTTAAGTAATGGTGTGGTCTACCTTCACTTCTTTACAATGTGGAAGTGTTTGGTGCTGACCTATTGGATGGTGCATGGTTGAGGTGCATATGTTTCATTATGGCCAACCTAATTGAGATTGTTTTAGGTTGTGGAGGGTATAAATGCAAGGTGATTTTTTGTGTGGATTATGCATGAAGTGGGTGATGCAAAAGATGTGAATGTGATCAAGTTTGAATATCTAAGTGTGAAATTTAATGCCTATGACTTCCAGATGTAGTGATCATAAGGTGTCTACATTTTAGTCTATTGAATGAGTTGTTTGTGCTTCAGTGGAACCACACCTTCGATATAAGAGAGATGCATTATTAGTAGTTCAAAATTGGTAGTGAGCCACCCTTTCTTCTTCTTCTTTCTTTTGGACAATGAGTCCTTTGGAAATGATCCACCGATAGTGAGTCTTTCTTCTTTTTATGGGCAATGAGCCTTATTGTATTTGGTGTTTCAATTCATATATTAGTGAGCTAATCCTCATTGTGGTTTTTCCCTTCTTGGGTTTTCCACATAAATCTAGTGTTCTTATGTGTTTTGATATGTTTGCATTACTGCTTTACATGTTTACATTTTTTTAACACATTTTAAGGGAATAATAGTTGATAAGGGTTTGAAAACATAGTGAGCGATTGAATGTTTTAAAGTATACAACTTATTCACCCCCCTCTCAATTGTCTTGTGTATCTAACAACAATTAGCCATATCTTTCAAGGATTTTTTCTTACAATCTACAACACCATTATGTTAAGGAGTATAAGGAACTTTATATTGCATGTCTATCCCCTTTTTTGTGCAAAAACTTTCAAACTTAGTGTTGACATATTCCCCCATTATCAATTTAATTTTTTTTTATGACATTCCCTGATTGTTTCTTAACCAGTGCCTTGAAATCTTGAAATTTGTCAAAGACTTAAATTTTTTCTTTAAGTAGACCCACGTATATCTATAAAAATCATCTATGAATGTGAAATCATATATTTCCTTAGTAAAGGATGGATGGGAAAATTCCCATAATACATCACTATGAAGTAGCTCCAAAGATTGTGTTACCCTCAAGATTTGTCTTTGTCAAATTTTCTTTAGGATGCTTATGAAGGGTACAACCCTTACAAATACCCTTAGAGAATGTGACTTTTGGAAATCCTATGACCATATCTTGGTAACTTAGTTTCTCAAGATAACTATAGTTAAGGTGGCCAAACCGTTCATGCCATAATTTGCTAATCTCATTTGAATGAGTAAGCAAGGATGTAAGAGAAACATTAGATACAAAATGTGAGAATAGAGATCTTCTCTTACCACGACTACTAAATCATTGTTATCCAACTCTTTGATCTCAACTATATCTAGAGAAAAAATGACTCTCATGCCTTTTCATATGTGACTAATTTGATACACTGACAAGAGATTAGCTAAAAGTGAAGGTACACTTATAATATTTATCAATGTTCCTCCTTGAACTTTAATAAACCCTCTCCCTGTAACTGAAGCTAGAGTATCATCACCCAAGGTGATAGTAGACATGCTAGAAGGTTCTAAGGAAGAGAAATCAACTTGTTATAAACCCATGTGGTGTGAAACAGCGAAATCAATAATCTACAATGGAGATGATGTGAAAGTTGTAGCAACTAGAGCCTTTCCCTTATATTTTTATTTATCCTTAGCCTTAGTTGATTCCTATTTATATGAGGATGGCTTGATGAACTCAGAGACCCCTATATTTTTGTTTTGAAGAAGATGAGAAAGGTGGCCAATCTATTTATTCATACACTTGTGCTCATCATGTCTAGTCTTCTTACAATAAGTATACTTAACTCTTATTTTCTTAGGTTTCCCTTGATTTGAAGAGATTTTAGTGTTAGGTTTGGAGGAATCAATTTTTTTAATTTCTTAGTCTCCTCTTCCTTATTGTGATTGCTTCTTCCCTTGGTTTAAAGCCTTTTGTTTCCCATTCCCAACAATAAGGACTTGAGCTTTTGTAGACTTCAATTTCCCCATCTAAATTAACTTATCTTGTTTCATAATTAGGTTGGAAATAAATTCATCTAAAGAGGGAATCTTCCAAGTAGCACCCACAAAATTATTTGTGGAGTATAAGGTTGAAACAAACAATGATTAATTTCAAAGGATAGAAATAACTAATTGGTCTTTTATTTCTCTATGCCACATTTTTTAAGTTGCAACCTTAGTGATTTGAATATAATGAAGAAGTATTCCAAGGTGTCAAATGAACTGGGACTCAAAATAATGAGCTCATTCTCCAAATCATGGCTTCTCACTTCATCTTGCTTCCCAAAGATTTTTCTAAAGATATCCAAACTCATAAGGTGTATTTAAAGCTTCAACATGAAAAATAAGTTTAGAAGACATAATCAAACACAAGAATCCAAAAACTTGATCAAAATTTTGAACCAATTAACTTTAGCACTCTCACCAGAAGGTTCTTTTTCAGTTCCTGTTGTTACTCTATATAACCCCTTATTCTTTATTATAAGTTGAACTTTAGTTTTCCATTGATGGTAATAAAATGGAGTTAAAGGAGTAATGGGTAGATTTGCATCCATGCTTAAGTTGATTTTTTGCAACCAAATAAAATTGTAGAATTAAAAATGTAGAAGGAAGTACACACAACACAAGAATCCCCCCTTGATTTAGTAGTAGAGAATTCCTCCCCCCCAACAAATTTTGGCACTTTATTATTTTAGTATGTAGGCAAGTCCAATTGGAACAAAAAATGACACTTCATAATTTTAGTATGGAATTGTGTCTAATAGACTGGTCATAAAAAAAAATTACTTTAAAAAAATCACTCAATTTTGAGATGCTAGTCAAAAGCTACATCAATTTTAAAATTTTCCTAATTATTTAATTCGTAAAAAAATTGTTTACACATATTTGAGAGGAAAAAAAATGAGGGAATGGAGGTGAAGTTTTAGCCCCCTTTGGTTGGTTATGACTATACCATATAACCATGCGCTTAACTCCATTGGAGGCTCCCCCCCCTCCTTTTCATGATATAAGCCCTCTAGGGTATTTTTTGACCTCAAGAATTTCACATTTTTGAGGATGAATAGTGCACCCTTCCTACAAAAAAATGACACTCAATTTCCCTTCATTGCCCAATGTTGAAGGTTGTGCTGAAGCCTCAAATGTATACACCTTTATACAACAAATACCTCTATAAATCTCATGACAAACGCCTTTGCAAATTTGAAACTTAGAGATTCAATAAACCAAAATGATTTGAACCATAGAGATTCAATAAATTGAAAGGCCTGCAAATCAAAATTCCTTTGCAACTTCCTGCACAAATTTAAGACACATTTACACAAATATGAGGAAAACACAACAAATCACCAAGCACCTTTGTAGATTTAAAGAAATATCACATGCCTTTGTACAAATACCAAATGCCTTTGCATAGACCAGATGCCTTTGCACAAATAGATCTAATGCAAACTAAGGTAGAATTTAAACAAAAATACCTTTGGAAAAATAATATTTAATATTTAATGTAGATTGAAAGGAAATTCAAACCACGAGTAACTTTTCCTAATATAGATCAAAGACACCATTAATAGGTTGCGATTTCATGAGAACATAAGTGCAATGATTGAAAAGATCCACAATCCTCTTAGAACCATTACCTCACACAACATGACTTTAACTGCACTAAGAATTGAACACATATTTGTAAACAAATCATAAACAAAATGAAATGAATTGACATTCACACCAAACTAGACTCTAATACTATGAAAATGGAGCCAGGAAAATTGAGCAGAATATCAGTATTGAATCAACCAAATATAAAAAATTGCAAGTCAAATTGATTTGTTTGCATTTATGAAATAATTACTATATTTAAAGGAACTTCAAGCAAATCAAATTCCAAAAATTAGAGGGAAAGGTTTGTTCAAAATTCATAACAAATTGTGAGAGATAACTACCTCTCTAACTACCAACTCACCACCTAAGTAGGTGATTAACCTACAAAGTAAAATAAATGGTGTAAATAATGGTAAAACATGAATTTTACACCAACAATAAGTGCACACACATATTTTATCCTTTCTATATGATTTTCCATGTAGGCCAAAAGACCAAACTAGGAGCTTGACCATTCTTAGAAAACTCCCAAGTAATTACAACCATTATTTTTTTCTATCCATAGGCATTTAGAGGACTACAATTCATGGATATTTTGTTCTCTATCTTCCTTTTCCCTTGTAATTTCTATCTCATTTCAATGTATATAGATTAAGTTGATTTTGTAGCAATTTTGTATATCCAAGTATTTCCTAGTTTATTATTTTTCTTATTTCCTATTGTATATGTGAGTTTGAAATCTAATAAACGCTTTAAATTTTGTAACTTTTTTGGACAATTGCATGAGATTGGGATGACAACATGTAAGAAAGGCTACAATTCATTGCTTGGACATCCACGAACTCAATTCGTTGATTTTGTATTTCAGTTTCTTCTAAATTAGTATTTTACAACCCAACTCACATTATTGTAAGGTAAAAGTTAAGTATTACTAAATTTCACTTTTATGATGCCTAACCTAATAATTGTTTAGTTGAAAAAATATTTTCCAATGATTTGACTAATGCTATATTAATTTTATTCTCAACTTTAATATTCTTTGATGTTGTACTAATTTTATTCTCAAATTTAATATTCTTTAAAAGTATTGAATGAGATTATTTTAATTTACATTGTCAAACTATGATCTTAGAATTAAACTACTATTTTGTAGGGTATTTCATGTGTTTAACTATTTCATGTTATTGTGCCAATCAAGATACAAAAATGATATAATATTTAAGAGGTTTTGTGCACGAGTGGTGCAGGGGCACAATAGGTTTTCATGCCTCTAAGGGGTCAAAGTTAGCATTTTGTTTTGTTTTGTGATGTTTTCATGTAATAATGTCTTAGAAGACCATTCATGTGTGTTAGAGTTGATTTTGAGTCATTAAGGTTGAGTTAGGGTCTAGATGTAAGAAATTGTCAAAGCTACACAAATTTTGTTGAAATGAAGGATTTTGGCACCCAAATCCTTTGTTGCTCCTTTAGGGTTTTTCATCTAAAAGGGGAAAGATGGGCCAAAATGCACAATGCTTCACTCAAGATTAATGTAAATATGGATGGGATATTGATGTGAAGTGTGTGTAGATGTGTTTGAATGCTTACAAATGCAAATAAATGAATTTAAACTAACATAATGCAAGATGTTAGAAAACATAATGTTGATTGCAAACATGAACTAGAAACTTTAAACAAATGACAACATAAGTTGATGAGGTTGATCAGAGTGCACCTAGAGGTAGATTTCTATTGCTGGAAGGTTTTGGAATGTTTCTAAAGTCACTATTAATGGCCACTGGGATTGATTCGCCATGCATGGCGAATCAGTCCTGCTTCTGGTGAAAAGTTCTGGAAACAAGTTTCTGACTATCAGGAATTGAATTCTGACAAAACCACTTTTCAGGCCTATAGATGGGACTCATTCGCCATGGGTGGTGAATTATTATACCTACAAGGATCATCAAATTCAGGAGTTGATTCTATGGAGCTAGATCTGCACTTCTACTTCCTATAGGTGTCTGCTTTTGAAATTGTCGAATTCGGGTCTGAAAGTGACTTTTTGTTTGATGCTTTGACTTGAATGATGAAGAGATGAATTGGATGACTTTGCAACTTAATCTTCAATTATTTCCAAGCATCCAAAAGTCCTAAATTTGCAAACACATAAGAGGAGAAGAAGAAATGTTGATTGTTAGGGCATGGGGGTTTGCCTTGGTCAAACCCCGTTTAGGTAATTAAACCAAAATGATGAAAGAATAGAATGAAACATGCAATAATGGAATAGATTACCTTTCCATGATGATTAATCTTGAAATTCTACAACAATGGAGGAAGATTCAACCCTTGAATGCTTTAGAAAGCTAACTTGATGACTTCTAATGAGGAAACCCTAGTTTGCTTGACTTGGATGAGAAGATAGATGATGAATTAATGATGAGAGATGTAGAAATGAGTTTTTGGATGTAAAATGAGGATAAAAACCACTTATTTATAGACAATTGTGCCTTAGTATCCCAATTATACCTCATCACAGGCTGACATGTAATGAAATTAAACTTCAAATTGCACTTTTTCCCACTCAAAGGTCAAAATGGGGCCAGATAGGACTCATTCACCACACATGGTGAATGGGTCCCACCACTCAGATGGGACTGATTCACCATGCATGGTGAATGGGTCCCACAGGGTCCATTCCAACGGCTAAGAAGCTAGGAGATAAGGAAATAAGGTTTAAATTGCAACTTTGTCAGGTATTTGATCAATTTGAACCTCAAGATGCATAATATGGTTTAATAGGGGCCTAATAGTGATGATGTAAATGTAAAATAGGGCTTGGGACACAAAATTCAATGTGAGTGTGATTAAGTACACTTTACAACACTAAAATGAGGTCCACATAGCCTAGGAAGGCACAAAAATCAATGTGAATGTGCAAGACACATTACAACACTAATTTAACATTAAGTTAAGAACCTTCTAGATTGATGTAATAATGTTATTAAACATATTTTATAATGTTTAATTAAGGAGAAATAGGTTAATTATGTCTAGAAAAGTGTGAAAGTCCTTTACAAGACTTTACAACACCCTTACAAGACGCCGTTGAAAGCATGTTATTCGATTTGCAAGGGCCCAAGATCTAGTGTGGATGCATAAAATGCCTCACAACACTTGAATCAAGGCCTCATTAAGTCCATTTATCATGAAATATTCCCATGTCAAGCAAAGGGTCCATTTTTCTATGACAGTTGTAAAAAGCAACTTTTGCATCTTTTTGTCAAAAGTGCTCATAATGGTGTTTAGTTTGTTTGTAATTTGAAATATGGTTATGAACCATTGGGAACAGGTTGGTGAATGTTTAAAAAGGCCTTGTGTGGTTGAAGTCAAGTTTGGTTTCAATGACATTTTGGAAGATTGAATCAATAAAAGCTCTATTTTTTGCATTTTCTGGACGTAATTTACTGTTACATTGAATTGTACGGATCTGTACAATCTTACCATGGTCTAAATTTGATTGTAGTTGATAGAGCATTGAATCTACTTTTATTTGGTGGTGGTTTCATGTGATTTCAATTTTTTTTGAGTGAGTTGTGATCATTTTTCTTTAGACTGGTTGAAACCCTAGTTAGGGTAGCTAGTGAGCAAACAAAATGTAATAAACTCCATTCCACCTAGTGAAATCTTCTGAAACTTGGTGGAATGGATGATGTTGATGTGTTCTTTTATGTAGCTAGGTTTCTGATGCAAGAGATGGGTTTGCATGTGTGGACCACTAAAGAGGCTAATATCTTCATGTATCAGCCATAGAAACCCTAGTGAGGGAAACAAATTTTCTATTTGCAATTTGGGGAATGATCTGTGTTAGATACAATAGTTTGAGGCTTTGTGGGATGTGGTTGAAACATTGGAATGAAGGTTTAGAACCTAGAACACAAATACCCTGTTGCTACCAAGCTTAGTTGTCAATTAGGCCTAGTTACAACAAGAGGACAATCAAATTTTGAAGCTTTCTGTACAAAGAACCCTACCTTGGTTTTGAGTTATGTTAAATAATGGCCAAATGGGTATCTGAATATAGTTTTTTTTCTTGGAGACCAGTTTTTGTTGGGAAGATATGTCCAAAAATTCCTTTTTGAAAGGCTACAAGGAAGAACAAGGGTTTGTGAAGGAAAACCCACATTTTGATGAGCAAAGGCAATTGAAAGTGGTTGTCTAAGGTTTTTTTGAGATTTTTTACCCCTTCTTTGCATCAATGAGGTGTTTCATATCTCTACACTCTAGTTAAACATCACACTCTTCAATAGTCAAATGGTCAATAACAAGTTTATACTTCATTCTTACCTCATTAACTTGAACAATATAAAGATACATATTTATTCCAAAGAACTTAGAATGTATGCACATCATCATGTATAAGAATTATTTGAATCATTTTAAACACTTTTACATATATTTTTATTTCACTAATATATATATATATATTATCATTTTCAGAAGAAAAAAAATATCTATTTCATTGTAATAATGTTTAGAGACTTATAAAAGAATGATACAAACCTTAGCCATTAGCTATTCACACACAACTTTGCAACCTCCACCGACTTGTTATTATTCTTCATGTATAATAGTCTTTTCTATTTATTTGATGTGTTTTTTTAAAACTAAACTTCAAGATATTTTATATTGATTAAAGTTGTAAGAATTTGTATAGTTTACATTTAATTATTGATGAATGAGTAGGATTTAAGGATATATTATTGAAATAAAATAATATGAGTGTTTATAATTATAGGAAAAAAATAAAAATTATAAAGATAAGTTTATTGATAAACAAATAATTAAAATAAGAGTTGGGATGGGTAATTATTTGAATTAAATATATAGTTAAATAATAAATATTTAGATATTTAATTTTTAATTTGATGTTGATTTTGATTTTAATTTATTTGTATTTGTATCAAGAAATTAAGATTTGTTAGTTAAATGTACTAAAATCAATAAAATACTATTTGACAATAAGGGTTTAATTTGGAGTTATAATTTGATGTACCACATAAATTTATAAACATTGCAATAGTGGTCACAAATCAACCTCTTACAATTCATCATCATAATTTAGTTTATTTTGCATCTTATTGTATTTGTGTACTTATATTTTGCATTTGTATCTTCATTTTTACTTATGTTGCTTTTAGAGTTTGATATCTAGGATGGTTGTTTACCACTTCTTAGACATGTTTAATCGTGTATGTCAATACTAACATGTTTGAGGATGGTTACTAACTACCTATTAAATGTATTTTTTGCATATTTATAAGTTTATATAAATATAGAAAAACATATTATAGTAATTAATTTGTAAACTTTTCATTAATAGGTGCTCATAATTTTAAAAACATATATATGGTAATTTTTAACATGATAGAGGATGGTTGTTTATGCCTCTTATATATGGTAAATTGTTTATGTTAATATTAACACATTCTTAAGGATGGTTACTTACCACCACTTAGATATATTTGTTGCTTACTTTTTCATATAATTCTTGAGGATTATTGTTTACTACCGCTTAATTGTAATAATTTAAATATTTGTAAGAACCTAAAATGGCATTGATAACATGTATCTATCTATCTATATATTTTTAAATATTTTTTTTTCTAAAAAATATAGTTATTATCACTTCTTTAAGAAAAATAATAATATTAAAAACTATTCAATAATATCCAATATTTCATTCTCATATCTTTCAACATTTTTTCTAGTGCCTTATTTATAGAATAATAACTCTCTCACCACTCTAAAGGTGATTGAAATTTCTAACACAAATAATGATGCCAACATAACAAGCTCAATTCCAATAGTGGATGGTTTATTTTTTGGACTTGACTTGTGTTCATGTGCAAACTTGTTCAAATTGATGTTTAACGCTTTGCATCTACTATTTCACTCCCTATTAGATTCTTCAACAAATGAAAAAAAATAACGATACTCCTAATGTGGAAGAACCAACGGTGAATTATTGCAAGAAAATTTGAATGATTTCCACTATCCATGCGAGAAACTAAGTGGATTTTACAATTTTATTGGATAGTTGTTTAATAATAAACAATATAAAATAACTTGTGGGAATTATATTAAACATACATTTGAAAAGTATGTAGATAATATGCAATACACTATACTTTTAATAATTATATTTTGAGTTGTGTATGATTTCATATAAAAATAAAACAAAAAACAATTATCTTTGATGTATTATTTAAATAATGTACATTTGAATACATGAACAATTAAATATTGTGTTCTTTAAATGAGTGACACAAACACCTTTTGATTTATTTATTAACACACATAATATTTTCTTCAAACTAGTAAATATCCATGTCCATTAATTATATTTGAGTAATAGAAAACGACTTCAAATAAATTTCTAGTTTCCTATTTTGACTTATGGTGAAAATTGGAATCCTTAATATACCTTTATTTAATAGCTATATAATGATGCCTTGAAGTTAAAAATTCAAAGTTATAACACTTTGTTTATAATAGTTTCATTTGATCCTCATTACTTATTCCTCTTCCTACTTATACACAAAGACATATCTCATATTTGGTTCTTGCTCAAATGATAAGACATAAGACTACAAATGAAATAAGTGACCTTTAAGGAAAAACTAGTCTTTATCCTTGTCTTAAGATAATATCCTTGGAACCAATTAACCTCATACAATCTAGTAGCTTGAAATATTTCTTTCACATCTAAGATGAAGTGCACTCATGTAATGAAATAACTTGCATAATAGAAGAATATGATAGGAAATATGCTACAAATACTTGATGACAATTGAGAATAACAAGCAAATTCGAGGGGGAAAACCTCCAAATATCTCCAATGAGGAAATAATTCACAATATGATGATGAAATAAGACTCACTAACTGCTATAAATATCTTATTTATTTCCAGGATATCACCCAGGCCGGCTTAGATAACCCTATATAAGCCCTAGGTTGACTTACTTAACTAAAAAATAATATAATAATGACTTAATTAAGAGTTAAGATAAATGTAATCCAACTATTCATAACCTGATGTACTCTAATATTAAGGGTGTAGCATGCCCCCCTCTTTAAAGAAGCATTGTGCTTAATGCTAAGAAAGTTTGGATGCTTTTGAATGAACTCCTTGTCCTCCCATGTGGCATCTTCAATTGGTAAATTCTTCCATTGGATGAGATACTGAGTGAGTGTTCTAGTCCTTTGCTTCCTTGTGTGTTTTTGAAGAGTAAACTTTGGTTCCAATATGATTCTCCCTTCTTCATCGAGCTCAGGTAATATTATTTGAGTAGGGATATTATTCCCAATTACCTTCTTCAAACAAGAAACATGAAAAATTGGATGTATCTTTGTTGTTGATGGCAATTCAAGATTGTAGGCAATGTTGGTGTGAATAAAGTATTGTACCTAGTTAATTCTTTACTAGGGACTTAGGGGACTTAGTTCACATGTTAAGTTTACTTAGGATAAAAGATTATTTCTAGATGTCTTAGTTGTCTTATCTAGACTTCACATCATCCTAGGTAGTTATGAGTTGTCTCATGTGATAGAATTAAGACACTTATCATGATCTTGTCTAATCCTATCTCTCATCCTTGCCTTTATAAGCAAGGCATCTTTAGCATATTTTGCATTGTATTGTAGAGTATTGCATATTGTATCATATTGAAATTCTTGTTTGGTGGAATATCATCTTCCATTGTTGCTTTTCTTTATTTCTTGTGGAGGTTTTTTGGTGTTGCAGATTGAAGATCTTGGTTGCTCACTTCAACATGGTATTAGAGCTTTGAATCTTGAAAGCTCCTTCCTTTTTTCATTAGAGAGTTTCTACCATCAAGTTTTATTGTGATTTGAGTTTCTTTTATGATCTTGCAAATTCCCCGTATGCTCTTCTCTTGTGTGTCAATACGATCTTGAGAATCATAAAGGTTTTGCAAAGATTTTTTAATCCTATTTTGCATGTATGCATTTTGGTGAGATTTGGTGATTGCATCACTTTTGACTATAGTGGCAGTATTTTAGGCTATCCCATTACATCCAGGAGGCTCAAGAAAGCCAAATTTGGATTTTGTTTTACTCAATTTGGTCACCATTTGTAACTTTGGCAAACAAGGGTTTGGAGCTTAGATCTGCTGAACAAATTTTTATGGAAGCTTTTTGGCAAAAAATAGCCCTGCCATTGCATCCAAGAGGCCGTTTGCAAGAATTTTGACATATAATTTTCCTATATTTGGAAAAATTTGAATTTGGGGCAAAAAAAATTTACTCGGAGGGTCGTACGACTCCCAGGTTGATGGTACAATTTTGGAAAATTAAAAAATAATAATTTTTCAATATTTTGCAATTTTATTTGTATGGGGTTTATTTCAAAAAATATTCGGGCTTTTAAATATATATATATATATTTTTAAAATCCATGATTTACAAATTTTTGGGGGGTCTTTGGATTTTCTACAGACATACTGGCATTAAAAGTCTTGCAAGTGTCATACCTGCGACGGGCCCTTGGAAAATTTGTGTCGACATCCTTTTTTGTTAGTTTTTGGAGCTGACCCTTGACTTCTCCGTAGGTTTGTATTAGTCGCTAAGCGGCTTCAAACTAACTTGCGACTTCTATTTTAAGTCGCCTGCTTAGCAATCACAACTAGTGGCCTTGTAGCAAGCTGCTAGGTGGGAAAACTTCTAACCGCTAGTGATGGCGATCATATAAGCCACCAAAATTCAAAGTTTAAACCGCCAGTGGGTGGTCAAGCAGTTAAACCACCAAAAGAAAACTGTGACCGCCACAAGAACTGCACATGTGACCAGCTGCCTCAAACCACTAGCGGTTTCAAAAAGTCACCCATTTTTTGCCTAGCGAAGGACACAGTCACATGGGTGACCAGGTGCTAGCCCCTGGGGGGTTAATTTTTTGCACCTGGTTAGACTTCAAGTGCCTAGAACAACAATTTTTTTCAATTTTGCATAACTTTTTGCCACAATGTCAAATTTTTGCAAATGAGATATTGTGGAAAGCTAGTTTGACAAATTTCGTAGTGGTGTAGGTTTTTTTTTTTTCTAGTTATTTCTGCCTAAAGGTACAAGTGCATTTATTGCTTGTAACTGGCATAACTTTTGCATACGAAGTCAAATTTTGGAAAATGTTTTTTGAAATTGATTAAAAAATTGCAAGGATTCTATCTGTAACCTTCTTTTTCAGTTTTGGAAAGCTCTTTTTTTTGAAAATTATAAAATTCACTATGTTATAAATGGTTTATTTGAGCTTATCACTTGTACAAATTGTAAAATTTATTCATTGTAATTTTTTGGGGGGTTGCAAATTGAGTTTTAATACATTTTGGGGGTGAAAGGCACAATTTAAGTGCCACATTGTCTTCTTTATTTTGGTGTTCATGGTGGATCTAAGGAAAATTGAACCATTCACTCCACACAATTATCATACATGGAAGCTAAAAATGACTCAATTGTTACAATCTAAGGGTCTATGGCCAATGGTAGATGCATAACAACCTGAATTCACAAGGGATTTTGAAAAATTTATCCATAGATGTAAAATGGATGAAGAAAAAGGGCTCATTGTCTTACATGTATCTGATAGCTTGTTATTTCATATTGCGGAGTGTAAAACACCTAAGAATGTTTGGGATAAACTTGAAGAATTGTATGGCAAAAGTAATCAATTTAGAGTCTTGCAGCTTCAAGTGGATCTATAATCGCTCTCTCTAGATGCATTTCCTTCAATTTTGGATTTCCTTGCACAATTCAAGTTAATTTTGTCACAATTAAGAGGATGTGGGCATGATATATCTAGTGATGAATGTATCTTATTGATTATGTCTAAGTTAAGAGGCCCTTATCAAGTGTTTTCTTCTACTTTCTACTCAACTATGGATGCCATGGTGATGCAGGAGCATCTAGGGGTACTAGCAATCTTGCATCACCAAAAAAAAATGTTATTTTAATTTGGTTTATTTTCAATAAGGGCTATGAGGTTAGGAGAACAAATATTTTGATTTCAACTTAGTAATATTCCTTGTGGCAAAAATTGTAAATGTAATTTTTGAGGAATTATGCTCTAGTAAATGTTTCAAAGGGAAAAATGGTGGAATATTCTATTTGGGCATCTCATTTCTAGGTGGGGCCACTTGGTATGCATGTTATTGCATGTTCAATTGCTTTTTTTGCATGCATTTGCATGTTGTTGCATGTCTGGGTCGTAATTGTGAGACCCAGTTTCAATAAAACAACCATAACTTTCTCATACGGTAATGAAAGTAAGAATTTCAAAATGATTCATAAAGCTAAAAATGAGGCACACCAAACCTATAATCTATTTGAGGAAATTATAACAAATGATAGAGCATTGATAGGAGACAAGTGACGAGTTTTCTTGGTGGTTTAGTGGAGGTTGTTTTGAGAAACCAATAGTGGCTTCTTCTCACACAATTTCTATATATTGATGTTTCTCATTTGGAGAAGTTGGATTTGGAGAGTTGGTGGTTGCATATCCGGATGCTGCTGAAATGATGTTGGAATGTTGGTGCAAGAGCACCTACACGCTATTGACAAAAAAATGATCTCTTGAAGGTTGATAGGAAGAGTCAAGGGTATTTTAGGGGTGTTTTGAAGTATTTTTGCTAAATAAGGTCTAAAAAGACCATTTTTGGATGTAATTGGGTAATTTGGAGTCCTAGGAATCAAAAGAGTAAGAATTGCAAAAAGATGTAAAAATGTTGTCAAGACAAAAGTTGTCAAAGATGCAATTTTTAGTAATTCAAAAGATAGTTAGAGGAGATAGACCGTTGGGATTTGAACAAAAAATGTATTTAAGGGCCTCAAAAGACTTGAATATCAGTTGTTGAATGTATTGAGAATTTCAAATCAAATACCATGTTATTTTCTGCAAATTTCCTGACTTTTTGAACTTCCCTTCTTCTGTACGAACTCGTACATAATTTTAATGCTCTAAGATTCTTTGAATAATTCTAGCATGTTTTAACTCTTATATGAATCAATTATGAAGGCTTAACATCAAGTTTTGTGAGAGTTCTCCTTGATTTTCTGAATCTGCCTGGTAAAAACTAGTGAAGGGCCTGTTTGAAGAATAAATAATGGAATGAGCCTTTCCACCTACTGTCTTGATTTGTTTCTCAGTGGAAAGGCATGTTATATGTTAGAGTAGGTGTTTGCATGATTTAGGAAGCAAGAGAACGTGAGTTGTGTGGTTTGGAATGATGCCCTAGGGTTGGTAACTGTAATTTCCTATGTGAAAATGGTGGTTTAGAGAATGGTTTTGTTGAATTATTGATGGAAATGAACTTGTGAGGGTTTAGAGAGTCTGTATAGACCTAATTGAATGTGTTGGATGCAATTTTGAAGTTTTGGAGCCTTGGATTGGCGACTTTCAAAAAACCCTAAGTTTTTGCAAGGAATTTGAGGGTTTCTTGTATTAGCGTCAAAGAGGACTTGTGTCTATGATTTGATCAGGGAATTTGGTGTTCTATGTCACAATTAGTGACTTTAAAAAGAGTTTTAGTGAAAACAAGGTGATTAGGAGGGACCTCCCTTGAAAAAGTGGGCTAATTGAGTAGCCCTAAGGTATAGGGCAACCTATTGGTTTACTACTTTGTGTCAAGGGAAACTTGTGGAACCTATTGGGATGTTGTGTGGGATTGTGTTGTGAGAATTTGAAGGTGTTATTTAGGCATTTGTATGACCTCTAAAAGATAAGTCCAAGTGTTGTGGTTTGAGGTCTAGAAGACTTTTAGTGAGGATATGAGATAAGTTGAGAGTTCTGTGTTTAAGGGCAGGTTTCTTGGTTGTGTTGGGTCATTTTGAGTTGGAAGGGAGGTTATCACCACCTTGCTTACATCAGGTGGTATCAAAGCACAAGGAAAAGGTCTCTTGTTGGTGATTTTATTAGTTTATGCAAGTTTAAAGATGCCTCCAAAAGGTGTTGGTGCTACTAGAGAGTTGTAGGATCTGAAAGAGAAGCATGCTAAGCTTCTGGAATCACATAATATAGTTTTGGCAAGGCTTGCTGCCTTGGAGACAAAGAAAATAAGAGATGAGAATGAAGAAAGTGAAATAGAAGAGGAAGATGAAGAATATGAGGATGTTGATGAGGAACTAGACCTTGAAGATCAGAGGATGGTAAAGATGCTCAAAGCAGTGAAAGGTGATTCATTGAAGGTAAAAGTTGATCTCCCTATGTATGGTGGTAATTTAAATGAAGAAGAATTGTTTGATTGGATTGCTGCTATGGATAATTACTTTGAAAGTGAAGACATTTCAGATTAGCAAATGGTGAAGGTGACAAAGACTAAACTCAAAGGTCATGCTCTTTTATGGTGGGACTATGAGCAAGCAGAGAGAAGAAAACAAGGAAAGTCAAGGATAACTTCTTGGGACAAAATGGTGCAAAAATTGAAAGTTAAATTTATTCCAAAAGATTATGAAGTTCAATTGTATAAGAAGTTGCAAGGATTGAAACAAAAGGATCTAGATGTCAAGACATGTACAGATGAGTTTTATAAACTAAGTATAAGGGAAAGAAGGTATGAAGATGAGGTTGAAAAGGTGGCTAGATATCTAGGTGGTTTGAGATTTAATATACAAGATGAAATTATTGTTGCTAACCCAAAATTTGTTGAAGAATGTTTCCAATCAGCAATCAGGGTGGAGGAAAAGCTTAAAAGAAGGCAAGAAAAATCAGTTAGAGTTAGAGGTGCTACTAGTGTAAGAGGGAGTGGAGCAATCCCTATACCAAAGCAGTCAAGTGAAGAACAAGAAGGATCAAATAGAGGTAAGAAGCACGGTGTTGATACTAGAGGTGGTTTTAGATGTAGAGGAAGGTTTAGTGGTGGTAGAAACACTAATGATTTTGTAGGGAGATGTTATACTTGTAATGAATACGGTCATCCATCTTGGAAATTTCTTGAAAAGGCTGGTAGTTCATCTAGTGTTGAAAAGAGGATTGATAGGAGGGCACAAATCATTCAAGAAGAGGAGTGTGAAATCACTCATTTTGCAAGTTTAAGAGTTATTCCTGAAATAGGGGAAATACTGATGATGAGGAAGACTGTATTGAAGGCAACAAAGGAGGTGGAACCATTATAAAGAAAGAGTCTCTTCAAGACTACATGTAAGTGCAAAAACAAGGTATGCAAGATTGTAATTGATTCTGGATCTATTAAAAACATGGTGTCAAGTGAGATGGTGAATAATTTAAATTTGCAAAAAGTACCTCATGAATTTCCATATAAAGTGTCATGGTTGAGTGATGGGAAGTCTTTGTTGGTTAATGAAAAAGCTATGGTAGATTTCCAGATTGGAGGCTATAAAGATAGTGTAGTTTGTGATATTATTCCTATTGATTGTTGTCACCTACTCCTAGGTAGACCTTGGTAGTATGACAGGCGTGCCTTGTATGATGGCAGAGATAACACCTATACAATAATGAAGGATGGGTGCAAGTTTGTTTTAACTCCTTTGGTGGAAAATGAGAAAGGTAAGGAAAAGGACATCATGTTTGGAAGAAGAGAACTTGTAAATATTGTGAATGCAGACAAAAAGTCAAGTCTTGCAGACAGTTCAAAGTCTAAGAAAGTAATGGCAGTAGGTAAGAAGGGTGAATCAGGTCTGCAAGGGTAAGATAATAGTGAATTTGAGTGAGAATGTCTTGGTAGGGTCCATTGTATTCCCTTTGGCTGAAAGTAAGGTAAGAGGACAAGTGGTATCTAATGGTACAAAGAGAGCAGTGGTATATGAGAATAGTACAGGGGTACAAGTTGTTGATAAGACAAAAAGTCTGATGACAGTTGTGGAAAAACGTAATGGACAAGAGGTTAAAGGTAGAAGAAAGCATGAGGATGAGAAAAAGATAAAAATTCATGAAATTGTTAACAATTTTTTGTTTGCAGGTGCAAGTCAAAGAAAGTAATCAAATTTTGGAAGACAGATAACAGGTTGGAAGGAAGAGATAAAGACAAATACATGTGCAAACACAATCAAGAATGTTAAAGGTGTAGGGTAGATTACAAGTTCGGTGTGTATGAACCAGTGGAGAGGATTTGTAGACTAGAGGAACATGTATGAAGCTTGGAGAAATTGGAATCAGATGCAACTCATGTGGCATGAGTTTTTTCCTGTGGGGGTGTATGGTGCAGGAGCACCTACACCTTATTGACAAAAAAATTGATCTGTTGAAGGTTGATAGGAAGAATCAAGGGTAGTTTAGGGGTGTTTTGAAGTCCTTTTGCTAAATAAGGTCTAAAAAGACCATTTTTGGATGTAATTGGGTGATTTGGAGTCCTAGGAATCAAAAGAGAAAGAATTGCAAAAAAATGTAAAAATGTTGTCAAGACAAAAGTTGTCAAAGATGCAATTTTTAGGGAATATGAAGAGTTTAGTAATTCAAAAGATAGTTAGAGGAGTTAGACCATTGGGATTTGAACTGAAAATGTATTTAAGGGCCTCAAAAATCTTGAATATCAATTGTTGTTGAATGTATTGAGAATTTCAAATCAAATACCACGTTATTTTTTGCAAATTTCCTAAATTTTTGAACTTCCCTTCTTCTATACGAACCCCTATAGACTTTTAATTCTCTGAGATTCTTTGAATAATATTCTAGCATGTTTTAAATCTTACATGAATCCATTCTGAAGGCTTAACATCAAGTTTTGTGAGAGTTCTCTTGATTTTCTTAATCTACCTAGTAAAAACCAGTGAAGGGCCTGTTTGAAGAATAAATAATGGAATGAGCCTTTCCACCTACTGTCTTGGTCTGTTTCTCAATGGAAAGGCATGTTATATGTTAGAGTAGGTGTTTACATGATTTAGGAAGCAAGAGAAAATGAGTTGTGTGGTTTGGAATGATGCCCTAGGGCTGGTAATTGTAATTTCCCATGTGAAAATGGTGGTTTAGAGAATGGATTTGTTGAATTGTTGATGGAAATGAACTTTTGAGGGTTTAGAGAGTGTATATAGACCTAATTGAATGTTTTGGATGCAGTTTTGAAGTTTGTGGAGCCTTGGATTGGTGACTTTCAGAAAACCCTAGGTTTTTGCAAGGAATTTGAGGGTTTCCCGGATCAACATCAAAGAGGACTTGTGTTTATGATTTGATTAGGGAATTTGGTGTTCTATGTCACAATTAGTGACTGTCAAAAGAGTTTCAGTGAAAACAAATTGATTAAGAGGGACCTCCTTTGAAAAAGTGGGCTAATTGAGTAGCCCTAAGGCAGGGTAGCCTATTGGTTTACTACTTTGTGTCAAGGGAAACTTGTGGAACCTATTGGGATGTTGTGTGGGATTGTGTTGTGAGCCTTTGAAGGTGTTTGTTAGGACTTTTTACAACCTTCTCCAAAAGATAAGTCCAAGTGTTGTGGTTTGAGGGCTAGAAGCCTTTTGGTGAGGATTTGAGATAAGTTGAGAGTTCTGTGTTTAAGGGTAGGTTTCCTGGTTGTGTTGGGTCATTTTGAGTTGGAAGGGAGGTTATCACCACCTTGCTTACATCAAATGTTGAGTTGCATATTTTTGTATGTGTGAAGCCCATGTTGTATGTGAGCATATGAGCTCCATGATTATGTAATTCATTTTCAAAATTTGAAATTAATATATGTTGCAGATTTCTCTTCCATTTCTACATGTTTAAGTTAATTTACCATCTTTTTGCATAGAGTTGTAAGTGTCTTTGTGATTAGATTTGAAAGGGAGAGTCTCCCTTGACATCAGTGGTATCAAAGCATGTGTGTGTGCTCTTGAGATGTTGAGTCTTTCTTCATTAGTGGTATCAAAGCAGGAGTTCCTGAGTGTGTAGGAAAAACACCGAATGTGAGGTAGTTTGCACCAAGACCTAGGGGTGGAGTGTAGATTGATCGTCAAATGTGAGGCCGTCTATACTTGAGAGGTTGAAGTTTGAGAGTGTGTGGCAAGTGAGGTTACAACAACAACAAAATAGTTTAGTGAAATGGAGGATATTGAAGAAAGGGAAAACCAAATTGTAGCAGTTTAGGAAGTTGTAGTTAAAACAAAGTATGCAGTGATGTATGGGGATCCAGTGTTCGATGAGGAACTTGATGAATACCAAGAGTTTCTTGAGGAAGAGATCACAAAGATAGAGAAGTTGTTCAGTGCAACAAAAAAGACAGTAGCATTCAATAATGAGGAAGAAGATGTTGTGACAAAAGAAGTCATTGAGGTAAAATATAATTTTTATGAATTTTATAATGTTGAATTTGTAAATGATTTGCATTGTGAGATGAGAAAAGAGTTAGAAAAGAAAAAGGATTATGAGGATCCAGAGTGGTATATAGATGTATACTTGTAGATACAGGCTATGGAGGAAGCTACAAGAGAGATTTGGTGGAGGCGGTCAGTTTGTAGTGGGTAAAAAGCCACTAAAGAGGAGAGGAGTAGAGAGATCATTTGGAGGAGGATGGTACATAGTGGATACAAGTCCACGAGAGGAGAGAAGAATGGAGCGCAAAGTTTTTAGAGGAGTTTACTTGTTCCAGCTAAGTGTTGGAAGAGAAGAAATAAGAATCAATTGCAATCACCAAATTCAGTGATGGAGTTTGTTGAGGATTGCTTACAATTCAAAAGGGTGGTACTACCACTCAACTCCATTTTGTGAATCCATATTTAGAAAAAAATTTCCTACCTCAGGTGTCTGATGTAGGAGCATCTAGGGGTACTAAAAATATTGCATCACCAAAAAAAATATGTTATTTTAATTTGGTTTATTTTCAATAAGGGCTATGGGGTTAGGAGAATACATATGTTGATTGCAACTTAGTAATATTCCTTATACCAAAAATTGTAAATATATTTTTTGAGGAATTATACTCTAGTAAATGTTTCAAAGGGAAAAATGGTGGAATATTCCATTTGGGAATCTCATTTCTAGGTGGGCCCACTTGGTATCCATGTAATTGCATGTTCAATTGCTTTCTTTGTATGCATTTGCATGTTGGCCACAAGCTTTGCATGTTGTTGCATGTTTGGGTTGTAATTGTGAGACCCAATTTCAGTAAAACAACCATAAATTTCTCATACGGTAACAAAATTAAGAATTTCAAAATGATTTGGAAAGCTGAAAATGAGGTACACCAAACCCAAAAATTGCTTGAGGAAATTTTGAAAAATGATAGAGATTTGATAGGAAGAAAGTGATAGGTTTTCTTGATGGTTTAGTGGAGGTTGTTTTGAGAAACCAATAGTGGTTTCTTCTCACACAATTTCTATATATTGATGCTACTCATTTGGAGAAGTTGGATTTGGAGAGTTGGTGGTTGCATACCCAGATGCTGCTAGAATGATGTTGGTATGTTGAGTTTTCAAATTTTTGTATGTAGAAAGCCAATGTTGTAAGCGATCTTATGAGCTTCCACATATTGTAATCCCAATTCATATTTGTTGCAATAAAATATAGTGTTTTCCTTCTTGCATATGTTGTGTTATTTTGAATTGTTTTATGAGTTTTCATATTTGTAAGGGGATACCTCTTCATCACATGGGGAAAGATTATAAAATGCCTTCATTTGAGTTATTTTGTGAGCGTCTTATTAGGGAGGAGGCCAAGTTGGTTCAGTTGGATGCACTACCTAGTTCTAAGAATCATGCTCTAACGACTTAATCATCCAAGGGTAAAGGAAAGAATAAGAAGAAGCTCGAGATAGAATCATATTTAGGTAGTGAGACTCCCTCCAAACCGAAGCTGAAGAACACTCATAAGTCCATTCCATCTCCTTCCTCTTCTACCCCTGGATATTATTCTTCCAAATCCAAGAAAAAGAAAGGAGATCCTTGTTCATTTTGTGGAAAAACTGGGCATAATGAGGCTCATTATTTTAAGAGACTTGAAGCTTGTTAGAAAAATGGTAGAGAAATAGCTATAATGGAAGCTTTAACAGATTACTGTAAACTAGATTATGCAGTGTAAACCATATGGAGATTTAAACAACTGTAAGCAATGAAAATGAAAAGAACATAAGGCACAACATATAACACAATATTTACATGGAGAAACCCTTTCAAGGAAAAAATTGACCAAAGAAGAGACAAATAGCTTGTATTAACATCAAATATGTTTACAATACACCCACTCTAACTCTTTAATTTGACAAAATTTGTGTATCTGTAAAACATCTCATAGTGTCTCCAACTCAACTCCTCAATATATATATTCATGGGGGCTCAAAATACCACCATAAAACATTACCATGGGTCAAAACAAAGTTCGAAAATACCATGGTAAAAAACCATTCGACCCCTTACATGCTAAACATGGTCTCTTACATGACATTACACCTTCTTACAAGATGTCATAAGAATCCCTATAAAATAGGAGATGTTGCCGAAGGTAGGCCTTAGCCACCTAAGGCATGCCTTCGACAGCCGACCATATTGGCCAACTCTATAGCCTCCCACCCACCCCCTGCCGAAGGCAGGCCCAACTAACTATAATCTACTAGGGGGGGCCTCCCAAAAACCCCCCGGTTACGAAGCCCCAACCCCACCGACCATATCTACCCTAGGTGAGTGGTTAAAAACATGCATTATAAACCATCAATAGCTATGCAAATATTCTCTTACGCGTGTTAGAGATGATTCTCACGTCCAAAATGATATCCCCCACTTTTAGCCCTTACAATTGTCATAGAATCCATCATAACATCCTTAAAAATAGGCTTTCCATGTTATACCACTAAGTGGGAATCTTTTGAAAACTAATAACTTATTTTTTAGGGCACCGACATGTGGAAAAAGTGCCAACTCAAAATATCATGCCCCTTTTGATGGAGCACAATTATTTAATAACATAAATGATTTTTATCCATGGGAAAAACTAAAGTAATAATAAATAAATAACTTAGGAATTTCCAAGGTTGAGACACCTTAATTCCCAACAAAGCTTTGGAGGAATCTATGAAGAAACACAACCTTTCAGTGTCTAAGCCTTCTTCCATGGGTAAAGGGCAAGATCTTTCGACATAGGCCATTCATTCATCTTTAGACAATTGTATTCTTGATTTAGGTGCCTCACATCACATGACTAATTCACATGATCTTCTTGATTCCATTGTTCATACTTCTACTTTTCAGATTGTGTTGGGAACTCTTCATAGATTCCAATTTTGGGGACACACTCCGTTCAAATGCTAGATGGGTGCATTGAGGATGTTCTTCTTGTTCCTAATATTTCAACGAATCTACTTTCCATATATCAAATTTGTCATTCTGGAGATGGGAAGTCAGTTGAGTTTACTCCACATAATGTGACTATTTGATAGTTGCAGGATCCTGAGAAGGTTGTTGCTACAGGGATAGTTGATCATGAGAACCATTTGTATCAGTTTGATCACTTTGAGTCTTCATCAGGTTCATGTTTTGTTGCTCATGTTGATTCAATGAGAAAGCTTTGGCATGAAATATTTGGGCACTTTAACTACATACATCTTCAACAGATGCATACACATCACATAGTGGTTGGTATTCCAAAGATCTCTTGCATGGATGGTGTTTGTCAAGGTTGTTCTCTTGGAAAGAAACATCAAGATCCTTTTCCTAGGGGTCAAGCTACACATGCAACCACACCCCTTGAGTTGGTCCATAGTGATCTCATGTCATTCCCAACTCCTTTTTTAGGGGCTAAGTATGAGCTAACCCTCATTGATGTTTTTTCTCGATGCACATGTGTATACTTTTTGAAGCTTAAGAGTGAGGTTCTTACCATCTTCAAGATCTTCAAAACATTTGTGGAGAAGCAGTCAGGTTTTTCTCTTCGATAGATACACACAGATAATGGGGGGGGGTATGTCAATCAGGCATTTCAATACTTTTGTAGTGAGCATGGTATTCTTCATCAACAAATAATTCCTTACACTCCTCAACAAAATGGTGTGGCATAGAGAAAGAACAAGACTCTCAAGGAGATAGCCAATTGTATGATTCAATCTAGGTCCATGGCTCCTGCATTTTGGGCCGAAGCTATCAATTGTGCCAACTATATTCAAAACTGTATGCCTCACAAGGCAGTGTGGAATATGACTCTGAGGAG
>VDFB02058242.1:625339533-625405463 GCA_007258455.2 Sequoia sempervirens
TTTATGTTATTCTATCTTTATCATTTTCATGTAAACATTATTCTTCTAATTTTTGAATACTTTCAACTAGAGATTAAATCATTATTTAATCTTTATCTCTATTATTAGGTTTTAACACTCATGTCAGTACTAACACTTATCTCAATGCATGTCAAATCCTTTGATCTGAATCGTCCATTTATCTTTTGATCTTGGCCTCTCATTCAAATGATCAATTTTCTATAATTGACTTGTCTTTCATCATTTCAACTCCTCCCGAAATTGTATGAATTTTGGAGCACTTGTTAATCTTCGATATTTTGCTATAATCACATACATCAAGGCTATACTTGCACACATACTAAAAATCTGAGGGCAAGAATACCATCACGACAAAATGGAGATGGACAATCGAGGTCAATCATGGAAGGATGTAGATCTTGGGTAGAGATTGCTCTTTGTTTATGTTCATGAACCTTTGTGCTTTGTTGTTCAACTTTAGATTACATTAGAAGTTTATTGTCGTATTCCATTGCTTTAATCTCTCCTTTTTCTTGATAGTTACATTGGTGAACCGACATGAAGACCGTTCTTTGCAAATTCATAGATGTTTATTCAATTTTGTAGGTATCATCTTGAAATGACACATATGATGGGCAAATGATGCAAATGATATTACAAACCACATTTGATGAAGAAAATGATGCATCTGAAAAAAATTGACACATCAGTGGCTTATCGTGATGCACTCGACAGGTGAAAATCTATGACTCATCTACTGCTTTGAACAACGCATCTAACTGGTGAAATTTCTGGGTTCAATTTCCAATTTACAATTTTTCATTGTATTTTTATTTGAGCTAATTTTTGGTTTGTAGCATGTCTTTTAAGGAGTTAACATAGTTTTTGTAAGACATAGCATAGAAGAAATTTTTTTGAAACCCCTCTTGCAGGATGATTGTTGAAGATAAATTGCAAAACTACTAATGAATTTTTCTATAGGATGTGTCAAATACTATTTTATACGTAGATTGTTTGGTAGATTAGAAAATTGTCATTTGGGTTTAAAATTTACTACTGTCTACTATGTTTGGTGTGAAAGCACACTCTATTATTATCCGACGATTCAATATATAGAAGTATCCTCTCCCCTTGCACATTTGTGTGATCTTGGGTGCAAAAGAACCTATTACTGACTCTAGAAATTGGGCATATCTTGGTGGGAAAAAGTACTCACCCAAAGACGACTCAAACCGGTAACACATTGAACCCGAATGACTTCCATCTAGTATATAAAAGTGGGTACTTGAGGAAAGCTCAAGTATCATGATTATTGTTCTAACAAGGGCGGCAATGCCCTCTTGCCACATGGATGATACCCCACAAACGAAATTCCCTTACTAAACACCATTGTTTCTAGTTAAGCCAAAACCTTCTATTTCTTTGGTGCAGCAGGAGTCAGGAACTTGTGAAAGTAACGTTCTTCTTGTTCATAGTAGAGAGATGAAATATGCCATGGGAGGTTCATGGGTACTTTTTGGATTTTTGATGGTTTTTTTTTTTTTTTTTTTTTTCCACGTCTTTTAGGATATCTAGTCTTTAAGAACCAAATGTAGACCTCGGTGAAATTGGCGGCCTGATCAAACATGGAATAGCAATTGCCAGATAGGATAGGATGGAGGGATATAAAATGCACTCATGTCAATCGTTCCAAGTTTATAGGAAGGGCTGCATTTATTATGATTGGTATGTACAAGTGATGGATGGGAAAGATATGATATGTACAGGGGTAGATAATATGTACATGGATAAGCAATATGTATAGGGAAGTCAGATTAGAATAATGGTAGACAAAGGAGCAAAGTCAACTACACATGGTGCCCTGTTGCCATGTTTTTCCACCATGATGCTTATCTAAGAAGCCATTAGAGTGGTTTCACTGTGGATGACTTATTATTTCTCTTTATTTTTTTTTTTTTTGATTTTTTTGTTGTTCCCAAGATGCCCGTTTTCCAGGTTTTCACTTAGGTATGATTTTTTTGATTGTTTTTTTGTATTTTTGATAATTAAGACAAGGCTCTCAGAAGCTATGTGTATAAATTCTTCAGATGAAGACTATTGATAGGTGTTGAAAATGGTTCTCCTTCAAGAGTAGAGAGTTGATATGCTCCCAATCCAAAGGCTTTTGTGACAATGTAGGGTCCTAACCAGTTAGGTTCAAACTTTCGTGGTTTCTCTCTTTCAACTTGATTCTTGGGATTCTCCATTAAGACCAGGTCACCAATGTCAAAGTTTATGTTCAAGACCTTCTTGTTGTAGCTCCGACGAAGAAGATTCTAATATGCTTGGAGATGATCTAATGCCTTTTGTCTTTGTTCATCTAGGAATTCTAGCTCATGTAATCTGACAATGTAGGGTCCTAACCAGTTAGGTTCAAACTTTCGTGGTTTCTCTCTTTCAACTTGATTCTTGGGATTCTCCATTAAGACCAGGTCACCAATGTCAAATTTTATGTTCAAGACCTTCTTGTTGTAGCTCCGACGAAGAAGATTCTAATATGCTTGGAGATGATCTAATGCCTTTTGTCTTTGTTCATCTAGGAATTCTAGCTCATGTAATCTTGAAACTCGATACTCTTCATCGTCAATGTGCCCTTTCAAGATACCCTCAGGGAAGGAATCTCAACCTCAATAGGCAAAATGGCCTCATAACCAAATACTAGGGAATATGGAGTGGCGCCAGTGGGAGTACGGATGCTTCTGCGATATGCCCATAAGGCTGGATTAAGCTGTAAATGTGAATCTTGGTCAACATCATTGGCAGACTTTTTGAGGATTCAAATGATTGTTTTGTTAGATGCCTCTACTTGGCCATTACCTTGTGGGTAATATGGGGTAGAAAAATGATGTTGGATATGGAACTCTTCACAGAGATGACAAAATTCTTGGTTTTTGAATGGACTACATTATCTGTGATAATGGATTGAGGAACACCATACCGACAAATGATATAGTTCAAGATAAACTTAGAGATTTGTGTGTCGGTGATGTAGGTCATGGGAATAGCCTCAATCTGCTTCGTAAAATACTCAATGGTAGTACTAATGAACTTATGGCCATTGGATGATGTGGGATGTATCTTACCTATGAGGTTGAGTCCCCATTGGGAAAAGGGCCATGGTGACGTTATGGGATGAAGCTCCTGCGCTGGTACATGTATCAAATCTCTATGTGCTTGACATTAGCGACATTTTTTGATAAAAGATATATGAGTCCTTTTCCATGGTAGGCCAATAGTAACCTAGTCTCATAATCTTCTTAGCTAAGGTAGGACCGCTAGAATGGGATCCACATATACCCTCATGTACCCCACGCAAGGTTGCTTGTGCTTCTTTAGTATCGAGACATCTCAATAGGGTATTGTCTAGGGAACGTCTATAAAGGGTATCTCTGATGATGGTGTACTTAGCTGACTTACGAAGGAATGTTCTACATTGGTTATTTGAAAGGTCAGGGGGTACGATCTCAACATGGAGGTAGTCATAGATATCTTTATACCATGGGGAATCAGGACCAATAATATCACATACCATCTCCAAATCTGGGATGTCATAGGCAGGGACCAAAATTTGTTCTACCAAGAACTCGAATTTAGGCATGTTGCTAGGTATGTCCAAGAGTGAAGCAATAGTAGCCATGGCATCTGCTGCCCTATTTAGAACATGAGGTATTTGATGAAAGTCAACCTTGTCAAAGTACTCCTTGAAACTATTTGCCATGCATTTTTAGGGAGCAAAATTTTCGTCCTTAGTTTCATAGTCATCATTTACTTGTCGAATTACCAACTAAGAGTCACCATAAACCTGTAGGTTCTTGATCTTCCATTTGATGGCCATGCGTAATCCTGTCACAAGAGCCTCATATTCTGCTATGTTGTTGGTACATGGAAATGCAATCCTTAATGACTTAGGGATAGGATCACCCTATGGTGTGATGAACAATATACTGGCCCTTGATCCATGATTTGTATGAGAGCCATCAAAGTATAGTTTCCATGTTGTGTTTGTGTCAATGGTGAATATAAACTCATCAAGAAAATCTGCAACTAAAGGGTGATTTGCTTGTATCAGTGCATCAGTGAACTGATTAGCAATGATTTGTCCTTTGATAGCTTTTCTCTCTATGTACAAGATGTCATACTCACTAAGTATCATTACCCATTTGGAAAATCACCCTATTAATGCTGCTTTGCTTAGAAGATATTTCAGAGGATCTATCTTCGCAACCAACATTGTTTGATGGTTCAACATATAGTGCCTGAGTTTTTGAGTAGCAAATACTACCACAAGACAAGCATGTTCAATGGTATTATAATTAAGCTCATAACCTACCAAGGTGCGACTGATATAGTATACTGCCCTTTCATGACCTTCATTGTCATTTTGTGCTAGCAGTGCTCCTAGTGATGAATGTGTTGCTAAAAAATAAAGAGTCAACAGTCATCCCTCAACAGGTTTCATTAAGACTGGTGGTGTGAGTAGATAATCCTTAATGAGTTGAAAAGCTTCCTGACACTTACCTGTCCACACAAAGGGTACTCCTTTTCTGAGTAAATGTTGAAAGGGATGTGTTTTATCTACTAACTGCACTATGAATCTTCTAATAGATTGTAGTCTCCCTTGTAGTGTCCTTAGTTGACTGAGATTAGCTAGTGGAGGCATGTCTATGATTGCTTTTACCTTGGCTGGATCAATTTCAATGCCTCATCTAGAAATGATATAACCCAAAAGCTTTCCTGATTTCACTCCAAACACACATTTCTTCAGATTTAGTCTCACTTTATACTCTTCTAGTCTTTGAAATATCTTGTCTAAGACCTATAAATGATCAACTCTTGTCAGTGATTTATCAATAAGGTTATCAACATAATCCTCCATAAGAGTGTGTATAAGGTCATGAAAAATAGTGGTCATGGCATGCTGATAGGTTGCTCCAGCATTATTGAGTCCAAAGGGCATTACATTCTAGCAAAACGTTCCCCAGGGACATGTGAAAGCAGTCTTAGGTTGGTCTTTAGTTGCAATTCTGATTTGATTATATCTTGAAAATCCATCCATAAGGGACAACATCTTATAGCCTGCTGTCAAGTCAACAATCATGTTAATGTTTGGCAAAGGAAAGTAATCCTTAGGACATGCTTTATTTATATCTCTAAAATATGTGTAGATGTAGATGCCCCCTATTGGTTTGGTGACTGGTGAAAGATTGGAAATCCAATCTGCATAGTTGATTGATCTAATGAAGCCAACATCTAACAGTTTCTTCAGCTCAACCTTGACAAGTAAAGCAATATGTGGGTGCATTTTCCTCAATTTATGTTTCATTGGTTTTATAAGGAAAATGATGTAGTACAAGTTTAGGATCTAACCCAGGCATGTTTGTATATGACTAGGAAAAATTAATTTGTCTTTGTGTAAAGAAGTTGCAGAATTCTAGCTGCTCTTCCTTTGTCAATAATGCTGCAAAATATATTAGTTGGGATTCTCTTTTGTACCTATGTTAACTTCCACTAATTCTTTAACTAACATGGGTGAATTTTCCTGTGCAATGGGGAGAATGTTCAAACCTCCATCCTCAGGTTCCTCAGAGAGGTTGTCACCTTCAGATGCGTCCTTATTTTTTGCTTTTTCATTGTCTAAAGGTGCCTTTCGGTTTTCACCTAGAGACTCATCATTTTTATTTTTGTCATTTTTCTTATTTTTGCGACTGGAGGGTTGAACAGATTCCCTAAAATACACCTTGTTGTCCAAGTCAATGGTAAACCTAGCCTTGTGATCACCACTAGGTATTCCTTCTCATAATCCCAGGAACTCAGCAATTGCTTCGTCATTCTCAAAAATGTCTAAGATAGGTGTGTCTTGTTGGTCCAAATCAATGAGTTGGGGATAGACTAAAGGCATGTCATAATCAAAGTTGTCAAAGTTCAACGGGGTCAAGGTAAAAGTGGAGTTGTTCATGTAGTCACAAAAGAGTTTTACCAATTCCTCTTGCTCTTTTTCTTGGATGTAGATGGATTCTGAGGTGGGCCTAATGCCAAGGTTTAGTTATCTGAAATGGATTAGTTAGTTTCCCAAGAGGCAGGATCAAAAGATTCCCAATAGTAATGTTTAAACCATTCCTCTTTTGTCAAATTCTTAGGTGGACAAGAATTCAATGGATTTGGCAAAGATTTCAACATTAAGTCAAGTTCTCCAAATAGCTTATCAAGGTCCATAGTAGATGTGGATGATAGAGAATCCCACTCATATTTGTTAGAGTTGGGGGAGTCATAGTAGGGTTGGTCAGATGGTTCGTTAGATGTCTCAATATCTTCAAAAGCACTTACTTCCTTGAGTAAAGGTGATGTGGTACTAGGAATACCAATCTGAATCGGTTGAAACCCAAGCCCTAAGCCTTTCGACCACTTAGAAACAAAGATTGGTTCGGTCCTCCCATCTTGATGTAAACCTAAACCACTATGTCCATTATATCCCTTGCTCTGCATGATTGTGAAACCTTTGCCATATTGATCTGTAGGAATGTGAGCAAGTGAGGGAGGTTCTTCTTAGTCTTCCCTATACAACTAGGATGTCACATCTTCTACATTTATGGATTCTTTGCTTAATTCTCCCCATTTTGTAAAGGTTGTTGTGGGAGGGATGTGTATAGTGATCATTGATTGTCTCCTATCTGTTGTAGGTAAACCATAAGACTTAGAAGGAACTAGGTGACTAACACAATAAGATGTCTTCATGTGATATTCTCCACAACCCTTGTCTTGGATATCAACCCTAGGAGTGGAAGGTAATGATGGTGAAGTGAATTTTTTAGAGAGGATGGAGGGATCGACATAATGAGATGAATTGGACGATGAAGCTTCTTGGTTTACTAGCACTTGGCGTTGGGGTATCTCTCGTAGACTAGTGCAATATTGGAATAGTTTTGGTTCACCATCTATTGTTATTTTAGTGCTATTGTAGGGGAATTTGAGACATTGATGATATGTGGAATGGATTGCCTTCATGGTGTGAATCCATGGTCTACCTAGCAGAAGGTTGTATGGAAGGGTGAGATCCAAGACTTAGAATTTTGTCTCCTTAACTACAGGACCAATTCTGATAGAAAGTGTTACCACCCCCTTTGATTTTCATTCCTCATCATCATAAGCCTTAATGATAGTGCTTTTGGTTGTGTCCACACATGCTTCTGAGAAACCTAATGCCTTAATCAATTTTAAAGTGCAAAGATTTAACCCTACTCCTCAGTCTACCAGAACTTGTCTAACTTTGGTTTTGTCAACAAGGACTTCAAGATGTAACAGGTCCTTATGATTTGTCTTCTCAGTTGCATAGTCTTGTTCAGAGAAGGTTGCATGATGATTATTGGTAAAGTAGCCCACCATTTCCTTGAAATGATTGACATTGAGATCATTAGGGACAGTGGTGTTTTGTTAGAATTTGTCTAGAATGGATCGATGTTCAGGGGAGATACGCAATAGTTCCAAGATGGAGATTTGGGTTGGGGTCTTCCCCAATTGATCAAGTAAGTTATATTGTGGCTTGGAAGTCTATGGTGTCTGATGTGATGGAGGGCCTTGGATGGTGATCTTGGTTCGGTGAGTGTCAACATCACACTCAAGAGTTTGATTTATGGAAATGGTATTGACATGCTCATTAGCAGCCTAAAGTTGATTTATAATTTTGCCACTATAATCATGCTTAACATTAACATAATTGGACGAAGTATTGGTCTTGTTACTCAAACTGGGGGCTTTTCCTTTCCCATGGTCATGTAATGGATCTGAAAAGACCTTGTGATCAGTGTTCGAAGATGTCAATTTTTGTCCATTGACTTCAATAGTTCTATTATTGACAAAGTCCTATATGATGTTTTTTAGTTGACAACAATTTTGTAGGCTATGTCCTTTGGAAATCACAAAAGGCATTATTATCCCACCAAGATGGGTTTAATTTCCCTAGATCATATTGTCTTGGCTCCTGAAGCTGTATAAGATTGTGTTGCAACAGTTGTTTGAAGACTAACTCGATGGGTTTGCCGAGGGGAGTGAACTCACATTTGGGGAATCGTCTCTATTGTTGTGGGCGTTGGGTGTTTTGGGTAGTGTTAGGGGTTTGGTTAACGGTGTTAAGTGTGTTGGTAGAGGGGTTATTTCCTCTAAGTGCGATGATTGGTCCTACTTGTAAAGTCTTTGCATCAACTACCCCATCATTGGTAATGTTTTTATTCTGAGACCAAAACTTGTTTATGTCACTCGGTGTGTTTTGCACATTTGGATTTATGTTGGGTGTCTGTGTCTTAAGTTATCCTTTGTCAATGAGAGTTTTTTCTAGTATGATCCCCTTTTCCACTAGTTTTGTAAAGGATGTGCAACAATGTACCCTCAAGTCACTTCTCAATTTTGGGTTGAGGTTTTCTTGGAAGATAGTGACCTTTTGTTTCTCAGGTACTCGACAGGACACCGGTTGGATATAGTTCTCCATCTCTGGAAGAAAGCGATAAAAGTTTCTCCTTCATCTTGTGTAGTATGACACAAGGTTGCTATGTTAATTTCATGATCTATGTTAAAGGAGAATTGTTCAATGAATTTCTCAACCAGTTCGCCCCATGATTTTATGCCATAGTCAAGGCCTGAAAACCACTCTAGTGCAATTCCAACAAGACTTCTAAGAAAGAGTCTCATAAGATAAGTGGGGTCGTAGGTGACATCTATGCACATCGTAGAAAATTCCCTTAGGTGTTTGATTGATTTCGCTTTCCATTATATTTGGGAAAGTTTGGTATGACATACCCATGAGGGAAAGCTGTCATGTATAATGATTTATCGAAGGGAAATGGGCATAAATCCTTGGCTGAAAAGGTTTTCTTGTTAGACACTGCCATGTTATCCATCTGTGTTTGAAGTGCATGCATTGTTTCCTGCAGGACGTCAACTTGAGTTAATGATGTGTTGGTTGGATTATTTGGATCTATGTACGTGTTTTGGAATCCAACATTTTGTGATGGGTTTTGGTTAAATGTCAGTATGTAAAGTGGATTTTGATTTGGAATGTTAGTGAATGGGTTTTGATTTGGAATCTGCAAGAATGGATTTTCATTTGGGGTTTGTGTAAATGGATTTTGATTCAAAATCTGTGAAGTGACGGGTCAGTTTCCATATTGGAAAGAGGGTATGTCTCATGTCTGTGAAACCCCAATCTGTGGTATAGCACTAGCAACATTAACGCTAGGTATAGCTGTTGTCTATGGAATAGTGCTAGTGACATTGAAACTTGGTATAGGAGCTGATGTTCTAGAATTTTTGTCCCCAACAAGAGGACTGAAGGGATTGGACGATGACACCCCTATGATGAAATTTAGCCCCTGTGTCATCCTAGATGTACCAAATGGAGACGTATGGACTATGGTACTCTGTGTAGGTATGCCAGATGGTATGGATGTAGTTACTTGAGGTATAGTGGTACTAGTAGTCTTTGTGTTTGTCCCTTGTGTAGGTTGAGTTTGTAAGGTATTGATATCAAATCCTGTAGGTAAGGTGGCACCTTCAGCTAGAAATTTGGCTAAGTATCGTTGAAAATCATTTGCTAGGTACTCATCTACAAAAGACAAAAAATCAAGGTCTTGTGAAGCAACCTCTATGTATTCCACTAAAATGTGTCCTTGTGTGTCTCTAGTAACAAATTTCTCTAATAAAGTATTGTGAGGTCTAGATGAAGATGTCCCTGAAAAGGGATTTAAGAATGGATTGATGAATTCGTTTGGATCAACCATCTTTTCTCTTTCTTTCCTTTTCGATCTTGTTTCAACCATGTATTGTAAGCTCAAAGTGCAAGTGATGCAAAAGCTAAGTCTATGGATGATTATGAGTCTAACCTATGTTTTTGGGATTTTCTGAAATGCATTGCAAAAATCAAATGCATCATTTTCATTTGCAAATGTGTTACAAATATACATATGTGTCATCCTAATATGCAAATGTGTCTTACAAATGCAAATGTGTAACAATGCAATCATGCACAATCAATAGACCATACAACATGCAAATGCGTCTTAGAAAGCAAATGCATTTCAAAATTCTATATGCGCTACTATAAAATAAAAATGCGATGCATAAGTAAACATGCATTGAAAACCCATTCATATGCAGTGCAACATAAAAGTGACGCATGACAAAATGTTGAAATAAGTGCCTAGAAAAGCGTGAAAATCAAAATTTCAAAAGGCAGTTTCTAACTACATACCGAGGGGCCCGCATCTGCAGGTCATCTGAAGGTTCAGATGCGATAATCGCGATGTTGCAAGTGTGGAATTGGAGACATGATGGCTAAGAAGTCTAGAGCAAAAAATCTTAATTTCTAAACTTGGAGGGTGAAAATGAATTTTATTTTCACCCAATTTCTATATATACCTAGGGTTTTGGGTGGAATTTCCTCAAACCTTGTCTATTGGCCACATAAACTTCCAAATTCTATCGACCCGTACACAAACCCAACACCTGAAAACTCATTTATGTCAACTCCACTACATTTTTGGCTATCAAATTGACTAATTTCGAGATTAGTTTTTGGAATTTTTCAAAAATTTGTCAATTTTCTTGAGGGGGCATACCTTCACCTATTTTACACTGGGGCATGTTTTTGATCGATTTTCTTTGACACAACGCCAAAATGACATTGTATCAAAGAGGGGCAAAATGTAGACACTGAAATTTGGTCTAAGCTTGTGACTTCAATTTCTTCATAATTTGTATTATCATGGCCGTGATTAAATAATGTTAATTATTTAATTACTTTCTAAAGTCTTTTCTAATCTATTAATTAAATAACTTTTAATTATTTAATTAATTCATTCTAACATTTTTCTTCTATTAATTAAATAAACTTAATTATTTAATTAATTCATATTGTCTTTTTTCAAATCCTGATTAATTAAATAAACGTCCTTTATTTAATTACATCACTAATTAACTTTATCCTCTTTCTTAAATTAAATAAATTCTTATTTAATTTATCTTTATCATATTTTTGACTATAATTAAATAAATACTTTAATACTTTAATTATTCATTTAACCTTTTTTACTCAATTAAATAAATAAATAATCTTATTTATTTAATTTATCCCTAAATGTCGAATCTTGAATTAAATAATCATTTAATTCATAAAAGTCTATTTTTGACATATTCTTCTATATTTAGATTATTGTTTAAGTTATCTAAGTATTCATTCCCACTTGATTCGAGATTTATTTAAATCAGTCAGTTATCCACTAATTTAATGTTTGAGTGTCTTTTGCGAATAAACTCTCTGTCATAACTAGTCAGTTATCTAGCTTTAATTCTTATGCATGTACACATTTATTAATTAAATATCTTTATTTAATTAATTAATTTATGTGTGTTGTCGAACATATCGTTTCTGTTATTCTATCTTTATACTTTTCATGCAAACATTATTCTTCTAATTTTCAAATACTTTCAACTAGAGATTAAATAATTATTTAATCTTTATCTCTATTATTAGGTTTTATCACTCATGTCAGTACTAACACTTATCTCAATGCATGTTGAATCCTTTGATCTGAATCATTTGTTTATCTTTCGATCTTGGCCTCTCATTCGAATGATCAATTTTCTATAAATTGACCTATCTTTCATCATTTCAACTCCTTCCAAAATTGTATGACTTTTGGAGCACTTGTTAATCTTCAATATTTTTCTATAATCGCATACATCAAGGCTATACTTGCACTCATACTGAAAATCTGAGGGCAAGAATACCATCACGGTGAAATGGAGAAGGACAATCGAGGTCAATCATGGAAGGATGTAGATACTGGGTGAGATTTCTATTTGTTTATGTTCATAGTTTCCTTTGTGCTTTGTTGTTCAACTTTAGAGTACATTAGAAGTTTATTATCATTGTTATTGTTTTAATCTCTCATGTTTTCCTGATAGTTACAGTCAGTGTAAATCAATGGAGAAGAAGAGTCAGCGGTGCATCTTTGTTGGCTATTGTGAGGATGTGAAGGCATACAGATTGTTTGATCCTGACAAATGAGAAATTCATTTCTAATGTGATGTTTAATTTGTTGAGTCATTCACACAGAAAAATCCTCCTTCGACTTCCTCTTCATCACAACCTACTCAATCTTCTTTAGTTGATGATGTTTTTCTACTTGAGGAATATTTTGATGATGGTCTTGATCCACCTCCTCCTCATTCATCCACTAGGCCATGATGGGCTTGAGTTACTCTTGAGGAGGCTTGTCCTCTTGTTGGTGATCTTACAAACACTTAGGCACTTGTTCTCAGACTTTAGGAAACAATATTTTGAGTCATGTTGTTTCAGATGATCCTCCAAAGTTTTAAGATGCTTGAGATATTTAAGAGGGGGATAGTGTTATGGCTGATGAGTATTCTTCTTTGATGAAGAATCATACTTGAGATCTTGTACCTCTTCCTAAGGGAAGAAATTTGGTTCAATGCGAGTGGGTGTATCATACCAAGTATGAAGGAAATGGTTCCATTTACAAGTGCAAGGCTCGTCTTGTTGCAAAGGGTTTTTCAAAGGTTGAAGGAATTGACTATTCCAAGACCTTTGCTCCTATTGCCAAGATGGATTATATTCACCTTGTTCTTGCTATAGCTACATCTCAAGGATGGTTAGTATATCGAATGGATGTGAAGAGTGATTTATTACATGGGGATCTTCATGAGGAGATCTATATGGAGCAGCCACCAAGTTTTGTGCATGACTCTTCACTTGTTTGCAAGCTTTGATGTTCATTGTATGGTCTCAAACAAGCCCCTCGAGCTTGGTATGAGAATATGGATAGCTTCTTGCTTTTTTTCGGCTACACTTGCTGCCATTTCAATCCCACAATTTATACTCAAAGACATGGAGATGATCTACTCATACTTGTGCTCTATGTGGATGATTTGATTCTCACAAGGAGTTCTACTTCCATGATTCATAGTACACAACGAGTATTGATGGAGTGATTTGATATGACTGACCTTAGTCTTCAGGTTCATCAGACTTCTGAGGGGATCTTCATTTTCTAGCAGAAGTATGCTCCTAATTTTCTTCAAATATTTGGCATGGCTGTTTGCAAGCCTTCTGCCACTCCATTTCAGTTAGGTGTTGTATTTTCTACTAGTTTCACTACTCCTATAGTTGATCCTACCTTGTATTGGTAGTTGGTAGGAAATATTTTGTACTTGACACATAGTCATCCTAATATTTCATTTGTGGTTGGAATTGTCTCTCGCTTCTCATAAGAGCCTCATGAGAATCATTGGAAGGCCGCCAAATGTATCTTGAGATACATTCAAGGCACTATTCATTTTAGCATTCAATACACATTAGGAGCATCTCAGATAGTCAACTTCATTGACTTAGATTGGGTTGGTGATGTCAATGATCAGAAGTCTACTTTTGGCTTTGTCTTTTTCCTTGGTTCCAATCTGATTGCATGGTCATGCAAGAAGCAGAATGCTATTGCATTATCATCAACAAAGGATGAGCATCGAAGTGCAGTTTTGGATAGTCAGGAGGTTTTATGGCTTCATCAATTGATGATTGAATTTGGATTCCCTTCCACTTAGTCCACTACTCTTTGGTGTGACAAAAAGAGTGCCATTCATATCTCTTACAACCAGGTGGAGCATCAAAATGCTAAGCATATTGAGATCCACATGCACTTCATTAGGCAACTCATCCATGAAGGTGTTCTCAACTTGGATTATTTTCCTACAGATCAGCAGGTTGTAGACATCTTCACTAAACCTTTGGCATCACCTCATTTTCTTCATTTGTGATCAATGCTTGGGGTGAAGGAAGTTTCCCTTGGGGGGTCTTGATGGGTCCTCCTTCCTTCTTCAATTTTTAGTTTTCTTTGTAACTTTTTCTCTCTTTTGGATAGGAGTTTTCTCCCACAGGGTTTTTCTCCTTTTCTCCATTTATGAGAGTTTTTTGTTTTGTACATGGTTACCTCATCAGGCCTTGTTTCCAGGACCCATAGTTTGCATATTTTCATTGGCTTGTTCCTCCCTAAGTTGTACTTAAGGGGGTGTTGGTGTGAATAAAGTCTTGTACCTAGTTAATTCTTTACTAGGGACTTAGGGGACTTAGTTCACATGTTAAGTTTACTTAGGATAAAAGATTATTTCTAGATGTCTTAGTTGTCTTATATAGAATTCACACCATCTTAAGTAGTTATGAGTTAGTTGTCTCATCTAATAGGATTAAGACACTTGTCATGATCTTGTCTAATCCTATCTCTCATCCTTTCCTTTATAAGCAAGGAGTCTCTAGCATATTTTGAATTGTATTGTAAAGTATTGCAATTGTATCATATTGTAATTCTTGTTTGGTAGAATAACATCTTCCATTGTTGCTTCTCTCTATTTCTTGAGGTTTCTTGGTGTTGCAGATTCAAGATCTTGGTTGGTCACTTCAACAGGAAACAATACGTATTTTTTGCATGATTTTATATGAGCCATAATATTTGGAGAACTTGTTATTCTTTGTCTATTTCTTCAGTAACATTTGCTTGTAAGGTTGCAATCTCAAGAAAACCCATCCCCAACTTCAAAAATTCTTTCACTATGATGTTGGTTTTCATGTTGATTCATTCAATTTTGTCATAGATAGATTATCTTTAAGTCCTAAAAGTACTTGTTGATGATGAAGCATGTGGTCCTCCACAATGATAGCTCTTGGTGACACCTTCAATGATGATGTGATGGAAGGAGGATGATATCCATACAATTCCATAAATGGAGACATTTTTGATGAACTATGGAAGGAAGTGTTATACCACCATTCTAATAGTGGTAGCTAATCTACCCATTGATACTATTTATCTAAAGTGAAACAACATAGATATCCTTCCAAACTTATTAACAACCTCCATTTTCCCATCAAATTGATGATGGTATGAAGAAATATGAGCCAAGTGAGTACCCAAATATGAGAATAAATTTGTCCAAAAGTTACTAGTAAAGATAGGATCATGGTTGCTTACAATAACCTTACGTATACCATGTAGCTTTTTAATATTCTCCATAAATTATTTTAGCATTGTACTTGTTGTAAAAGGATGTGATAATGCAATAAAATGCACGTATATTTAGTGAGGTGATCCAATATTGCCATGATGATATTCATCCAATAGATATTGGAAGCCTTGTGATGAAGTCCACGGAGACCTCTTCCCAACATTGGCTACGAATAACTAAATTTTGCAAGAGACCAGGTGTCTTAATTGTCTCTCATTTGTTTCTTTGACAAATAAAACATTCCACCACAAATTTTGGAACATCTCCTTTTAGCCCTTCCCAAAACAACATCCATAAATTATTGACTTTGACATCAAGCCTATAAAATTATTGCATGTGGAATTCTCGCCTTGCTATCAAACGGGCTCCACCATGCCTTACGACCTTTGATAATCTCCACGTGTCATCAACACGCTATCCCGCATATGGTCTGTTGGGATAATGATCAGTGGTTGTAGGATGGCGAGAAAAGAAACCAGATATGTCCATGTGTCAGATCTGACCCCATTTTTAACCTCCTAAAGCATGAATCAATCACTTAGAACCTTTTGAGCATGTGCTTAATCTTTCGCAAATGGATGATTGAGATTAGAAAATCCTGGTCACCTTTAATCTATAAACCTTTTGATCCAATTAGTAGCTCACCCTTTAACCTCACCAAATTCATAGGAAATATTTACTAAAATATTTATTCCCTACAATAGTCCTATGAACACTGCAAAATAGCCATGTGGTAGTTGCTCGCTGCTCCGCACTCATATAGGTCCCCCGCGGGTTGGTGGGGAATGGTTAGGATTTAACCAACACATCACAAGGAAGCCATTGGATCTTCAAGCTTTTCATCATCATTTCCTTTGAGACTTGTAGGGCCCATCACAAGAATGGACACATGACACACACCCACTACCCTGCACAACCTTTTATTTGAATATTTTAATGGTGTGGGCTAGTGGGCAACTGATAAAATGTATATTGTGGAACCATACCAATCACGACTTAGGGGATTTTAGATGCACATGCAGTAAAATGCAACTTAAGAAGGGGACTTTACTAGGTCAATGATGAATTAAACTTAAATTGTTTCAAACCTAGGGCTAATACATAGCATGAAGGTTTTAATATTCCTGGACCGCATAACATTAGACATAGTTAAATATTTCAAGTGGGACAATGAGTTGTTTAACTAGGGAGTGGGAGCCAATTTACGAACAAAGTCAATGACACAAGAAGTGAATTGAATGACTAGGAATGGGCAGAAGGTCAATGGCCAAATATAAATAAAGCAAAGGGTTTAATGTTCTAAGGGTTTAATGAGGGTTTTAACCCTATGGTGAACCCAAAAAGATAAAAAATGAAAAACTTAGCAAGAGTAAATGATTATTAAACTCAAGAATTGAAAAGTAACATAGAACCATGAAAATTTTGAAGGGGTGCTATCAAAACAGGGGACTCATCTTTTGAAGACTACTATGGAAAGGATGGAGAACATGAGAAATGCAAAGGAAGAACTAAACAAGGCCATTGATACATTTTTTGAGGATTTGCAAGAAATGGAGGATCATTTAGGAGCTTGGATGAAGATGAGAGAAGTTAAGCTCAATGTGTTAGCTGAGAATGGGATCATTCCCAACAAAGAGATGTTCATTTATTTCAAGGCAATAATGAATCATAAGATTAGTGTTATCAATGGTTTAATCAAAGACTTGCAGGCAGCTTAGGAAGTTAGTAAAAATGATTTAAACTTTGTTAACAGGTTGGAGGAGCTACCTTGCAAATTACTTGATGACAATAAGAAAATCCTTCCTTTTGATGAAGTTATCCAGGAGTTCACATCCATGATCCTAAGGGAATTTGAAGATCAAGCCTTCTTAGTGGCTTCGATGGACAAATTACTAGATATTTAACTCACCTTAGATAATCTTAAGGTATTTTTGGAAAGGCACAGGAAAGCTCGCAACACTATCAAGAAATCAATAACAAAATTTATTTCTATCTCCAAGCATACATCAGGTCCTATTGATGAAGAAGTTTAAGCGATCCTAGAGAAATATGTTGCTTTCTTGATGAAGAAGTTAGAATGATGGACATTTCTTTCCTATACTTAGTTTATTTTTCAATATTTTTGCTTATATGCAATTAGTTTTTGATATTTTACATGTCTTTTTCCAAAATGTAATTACATGTAAAAATAACATGAGTCCTAAATCAATTCGAGCTGTGCTATTGAATAAGTCAAATTAGTTATTGTTTTCCTAGATTAGCTCTCAACTCTCCTCTATATATATGAGGGAGTTTCTTTTGTAAAGAACCTTTGATCTTTTGAAGCAAAACACTACCTATTTTGAGAAGCATTCTTGAATCTTTGTGTTGAATGTGCATATCGGAAATTGATCAATAAAAGAATTGGATTTGCATCCAACCTTTGTTTTGGAGCATATTTGTTATGTGTAAGATTATTCTTACGTCTCTCTTATCACATTATCTTGAAATTGGTTTATTAAAGTGGTGTGATATTTCATTGTTGAAGGGAATTCAGATTTGATATTGATAAACTTTGAGCTATAATATTGTGTTTGGAGATTTATGTGCTTGTGTATGAGTTTGGTTAATTACTTGAAGTCTTTGAGCTATGATTATTGGCTACGTTCTTGTGGATCTTTTGGTGTTGTTCGTTGATAGTTTTTGAGCTGCAACTTGCTACACTTGTCACCATTCGAATCATCATGGAAAGTAACAAAAGACTTTGTGCTTTTGTGAATTTTCTTGTTATCATCACTTGTTGTTATCATTCTAGTTATTCTTACGTCTAACTGAATTGGATATTTGTCATTATTCCTCCAACTAGTGTTTTGTAGTTTGTTACATGTTGTAAACGTCAAGGGAATACTATTGTAATCTTGAAAATAGAAACATCTATTCTGAAAGAAGAGGATACGATGATGGAAACACCCCTATGGATAGTTGTAGTGTACATAAGCATAGTTTAATTTGTTAGAAAACCAAGATCACCTGCATGCAAGATGGATACCTATCACATGCAAAAGATATGAAGAACCAAAAAGATGTTCTGTAAACCTCTCAGTAAAAATGCATTAAGAGAATCAATTATTACAAAAAGATCAATCCTTATGAAGGAGATCAAGAAACCCTAAAAGGGAAACCCTAAATGAAACCCTAGTGTGCACACTTAATAATTAATAATTAATTAATTATTAATGTGCCTAAGTTTAGCTTAAGTAACAAAGAGGAATAAGTGACTTAATTAATTAATCAATTTGATATAATTAATTAAGCATAATAACTTATTACTCTAACATAATTACTAGTTGTTTAAGTTAGCAATAAGAAGGGAGCCTCCCCTTTATGAGAGGAGAAATTAATTTCTCATCATAGCTATGGATGAAACTACCATTTTGTAATTGTTAAAGGAATTACAAAATATTCACCCAACATTGCAATGCCTACATACACAAAGTGTAAAAAATTATATTATTTTATTTTTAAAACCTTAAAAAAATTAATTTAAAAAATATATAGTATCTAACTAATGATTGCATGTGCAAGAGATCATATAATTGTATGATATTTTGTATAATTTATACAACCAAAAGTGTAAAAAAATTTGAGGGCCTAAAAGAAAGTGTTTCTATTTTGATGAATTGATAGTCAATCCTTAAATTTTTGGGCCTTATAGACATGATGGCATGATCAAACTTGACTCAAAGTAGTCCAAAATTGTAACTACCTTCTAAATCTGGCAGCCATCTCCCAACTTTAAACCCTTGTAGATTTGGTCTCATATGCTCAATTTAGACAAATCAAAAGGTTAAAAAAACTTGTTTGGACACTTTGAACTCTATGGTGAGCTCATATTTATACTGACAAGATCTAAAATACACCTATAATAGAAAGACACAAAGATAAACCTCCCCAAATTTGGTATTTTTATCAAGTTTTTATAATTCTTCAAGTCATCAGATGATGCAAGAGAAGTGCATACTCAACTTTTCAAGATCCACCAAGATTTACAACTTAGATCTCTCAATCAAAATTAACAAAAAACAATCCCACAAACTCTAATACCATGTAAGAGTTGGTATAGAACTCTCTATACCATTCACTTGATTTAGTCGAAGATGTAACCACCCAAGATATATGAGCTTCAATGGAAATACAAGAGAGTTCAAATATGAGAGAATAATGTTATTCTATCAAAAGATGCAAATAATACAATGAGAATGAATCATTACAATGAATTAGAATAGAAAGAGAACATGCCAATTATATAGACCAAGATGAGATATAGGATTGGATAAGATTATGACATGTGTTTAAATTTCATGAGTTGAGACATAAAGTGATAAGTATTGTATGTGTACCCTAAGTAAACTTAAGTAACTAGTGTGAATAGGACCTAGGTGAAGAACCAAATAGATAAAACACATCGTTCACACCAACACTATGAAAAAAATGTAACCTACATAAAAAAGATGAGTCTAAAAAAATACGAAAGTTTCCTAAAAATTAAACTACTAAATATATATTTAAAATGAATTTGAATTTATAACCCATCTTAATGTGTGGAATTATGTGGAATTAGAATAATTTTTCTTATTTTTTATAACTCAAAATATATGATTTACGAATAAGTTGTAAATAATTTGATAAACTATTATATCTATTCCTACTACTCTACAATATACAATAAATTGATATCACTACCATGTTAATAATATCTATTTATTCCAATTGAGCAAACCAAATCTTTTACAATTTCATAACATTGACTGCCATGAGATACTTCGCTTCAAGCATGTATACAAATAGATAAATTATTAAGTTATTGAAAACCATTTACATAGATATTCCTCTACTTCTCCAAGCTTTTGACATATGGCAGCCCAGGGACATTAGATATCTCTTGAAAAAAGAACAAAATAAATCTCCTATATACTAAAGTTAAAAAAGATGATGAGCATTCAACCACTTCCCTGTCTAAGTCATATTCCTCTAATTTAAAAATAATTTCCCTGATTCCTGATATCCATGGAAGCATTTGACTTTATATAATTGAAAAATATTTTACTTGGCATTGGGTTTCTTATAATATATATTTCTCATTTAAAATTTTATAATTCCTTGTAACTACACTTACTTGTGACCTATATATATGTTTTATATCTATTCATACACACGTTGAAAATGAAACCATTTTTAATTTATGTTCTGTCATATTTTGTAGAAAACTTTGTTTATTAATGAGTGTTTATTTTATTTTCAATTGAAGTTTTTATTTTTAAAGGGATTTTAATGTAATGTTAAATAATTACGACAATTTATGGTTATATTAGAAATTTATAATTAACTATATTTATATTTATATGTGTATAAAAATATAAATGGAATATTTTTTTAATGTTTTAGTTTAGATTAATTTATTATATGTTTTATAAAAATTATATTTATTTATATTATTTTTTTAAAAATAATTTTACAATAATTAAATTTTATTAAATTTGATATTATTTATAAATTTATTTAAATTATTGGAGACAAAAAATAAAATTTAATATTATTTTTTATAATTTTTTAAGATTTTAAATATAGATAATAGATGAACTTAATGATATTAATCTTAATTTTAATATATTTTTGTTTTTAATGAACTCTTTTTTTTATAGATTCAAAAATATTTTTATTTTATAAATTTTTATACATAAATTTAATCTCAACTCAATACTTTTGTTTTCTTTCCTTCCTCCCTCTCTCCCTATCAATGTCCCTCCTTTCTTTCCTTCCTATCACCTATACTTTCCTCCTCCATCCTTCCTAAGAACAAAACACTTGTGTAAGGATATGTTCAAGTATTTCTACTTTATAGACAGTTTTTTAAGGCTATTTAAAATCTCTTTGAAAAATATCAAATCAATATTGTGATATATGTATTGCTTTCATGATACTTTAAATATATAAAACATGAGGTCCCTCGAAACAAATCAACATTGCATCATGAATTATAGAAAAAATAGTAAGTTATTGAAAGCCACATGTTAGTTATGTGTTCAAACCCCATAAATATTTCTTAGGATTTAGTGTGGTTGAATGTAGCCTGATAGCATTCATGTGGTAGTAATTCTATGATGATAGCTCTCTTGGTTGCAAAAAAGCCAACATTGCATCAATTGCTTGGATTTTATGTAGACATTGCACAACACATTGCTTGACATTTTTCTAGAATTTGTACAACACTTCTAAAGGGTATGACTACAAGCAATACTTTCCTCTATCCAAAAAAATTGTTATGATTGTTTGTCAACATATTATTCAATAATTTGGGGTGAGATCAGCATAAGTCACACCAATAACTAAAAAAAATGCAGTAACATCACCAAATTGTATTCCTAGCTCCACATCACATTACCATTAATTAGACATATGTCATCACAAACCTATATATTTCATATTAAAAAATTTATTCCCTTTTCTGATGTGCAACATAACAACAAACCACCATACATTAACATATTAAAAATAAATAGGTTATATCTCTCTTTACTTTATCATTCTTAATGTTTTATTTATTATTTCATGTTTTAGGTAAAATTAAATTAGTTTACAAGAATCACATAATTCCATTTTTTAATGAGTAAGACCTTTATTAATTTTAAGGAAACCGAATGAAACAAGTTCAAAGTAAACTCCCCATGCTAAGGTTGATTATCTTCCTTGCTTCTCCTCCATTCTTCTTGAGTTGCAAGTTTTCCCTCAGCTTTCAAAGTGTTCAAATACCTACAAGTGATAATGACAAGATAGCAAGGACTTGAGAGAATGTGGTTGTAAAGCCAAAATGAAAGAGACTGTCTTCTTTTATAGAAAAACTTCTCAAATGGATGGATGAGATCAAAAGTCTAGAAGATGCCAAGATCAACAGTTGAGGTTTCATGCACCACAGAGTAGTAGGGTTAGGGATGGCTAAGGATAGACGATCGAGATTGAAAGAAGACCAAAAGGAACCAACAATTGAAATTCAAAAGAGGAAGTGGAGGGAAAGTGGAGGCATCAAATAATAATTTTTAATTCAAGAAGGGAATCTTCAAAATTAAATTAAATTATTATTTAATTTGGGAGAGGAAGTGGAGGAATAAAATAATAAAAAAATGATTATTCATTTATGGAGAAATAGGGAAAATGACATTTAACTGAAATGATTGTTATTTGACCATTTAATTAAATATGGACGAAATGGAAATAAAAATATTAAATAATTAAATTGGATTAATTATTTAATAATGGAGGAAGAGGTTAAATGAATAGTTAAAATAATTAAAATAATTATTTAACTATAGATGAATAGCAAAGGGTGAATAATTAAATAAATGAGAATTTATTTAATTATAGAAAGAAATAAGATGTTAGTGACGTAATTAAATAAATATTTAATTTATTTATTTAATCAAAGAAGAATAGCAACAAGGAAATGAATTAATTAAATAATTAAAATTATTTAATTAATAGAAAAATGTGACCAAAGAAAATAATTAATTTATTAAAATTATTTAATTATGCAAGGAAGAAGAGAGACTGATGTGGAAAAATGTTGTTCACAGACCAAGACATTTTTCAATGTCTACATAAGCTTCTGATGAAGAAGAAGAAGAAGGTGAAATTGTTTGCTATTTAGAAGAGAATGATAGAGGTGTGGAACCAGACAACTGAGGGGGGGGTGAATCAATTCTAACAAACTTTAAACTTTAAAAATTTCACTAGAAATTAAATCAATCATAAATCCTTTATTTTTCTAATTAAATTAATCATTAAGTGTAAACGAAAAAATTGAAAAACATCACACATACACAATAACACTAGATTTATGTGGAAAACCTAATAAGAGAAAAACCACAATGAGGATTAGCTCATAATATATAGAGAATATCAAAACCGATTACAAAGTCTCACTGCCAGAGAAGGCTCACTACCAAAACAAGACTCACTGTCTAGATTAGGACTCACTGTTCGGATCAGGACTCATTGTCCAGATCAGGACTCACTACCCAAACAAGGGTTAACCACCCAGAGGGCTAAATACCACACAGATACAAAGAAGATAGAAGAGATATGTTATAGAAAGAAGACAATCTCAATGCAACAAATATTTCCACCATAATTCACTCAAACACTTGTAGACATGCTTGAATGATAGAGAACACCTTTAGCTCACTACTTCTGAAAACTCAACATTTAGACTTCACACTAATCTATACCAACTCGCATTACTTACACACTAATTCACATCTATCTTTCTCTATTTCTTTGCACATGTCTTTTCACCAATATCTCATCTTGTATTTGTACCATCTTCAACTTTGAAACATATCCAAAGTTAGTCATACACCATCTGCATTTATAAATTCAAATTAGGTCGGTGCAAAAAAATTCTAGGGTGGAATTAGAATGAGGGCGACCCAATCACATGCTTCAACACACTTCCATAAGCTTTGAAAGTAATCTTAAAAATAAGGTCAACCAAACTAGTGTTAAACACATAATTAAATTAAGTGCACACATCCTTAACATGATCCAATTCTTCCAAATAACAAAATTATCTTCAACATGATCATATCACCTTAACTTTAGAACTGCAATTCATAAGACTCGAACAAGAAGAAATATAAAGCAACTACATTTCTCCCAGATCTCAACTAGAAACCCTGAAAAGAATAGTTCACAACTGGTGAACATAACTCACACTATACAATGATCTAGAAGTCCAAATCCTGGATATAGCAACTTCCAACAACCATGATCAACATATCTGAACCACACAAACATAGGAGAAAATCCCAGAGAAATAATTGAACACTCGTAACCTTTCTTCATTATAATTTTCTCAATATCCTCGACATATACAACCAATAACCATTATCCATGGCATCCATGACATTAGCAACTAGTTGAGAACCAGCTAACCAGTTGACATCAATGACAACACCATCATCATAATTCCTTCATACTTGCAACAATCTCTCCCTTTGTCATTGATGGCAACACATGATGTGAGAAACCATCAAAGACAACACACATCCTCATGATTTTAATTTCTCCCCCTTAGTAGATACTCTTTGCACATCTTTATCTCTTCTTCTTCTTTTTTAACATATTTCTCTCCCCCTTTGACATCAATGGAAAATGCATAAGAAGTTTTACATTGATTTCCCCTTTGACATCAAGAACAAAATATTCTTTAAATGACAACACATAACACTACCTACTCCCCCTAAGAGGTAGCCACCAAAACATCAGTCCAAAAGAAAGATATATCCATAGATCCATTGGACTGATGCATCTCCATATGCATCTAGTTCAAGAAAGGAGGGGAAATAACCCCTAACTTCTCTTAGAGATACTCAAAAGTATTTTTAGGAAGAGCCTTCGTTAATATGTCAACTACTTGATCCTTCATCGACACATACTCAAGTTTTACTTCATTCTCCACAACCTTCTCTCTTAAAAAGTGATACCTGATAGATACATGCTTTGTCCTTGAGTGCATCACTGGATTCTTTGAAATGTTAATTGCACTTGTATTATCACAAAATATAGAAATAGGATCATCATATATTACTCTGATATCTTTCAATGTGTGTCTCATCCACAAAACTTGTGTACAACAAGATTCATCAACAATATACTCAACTTTAGTAGTAGATAAAGAAACTAAATCTTTCTTTTTACTTAACCAGGCCACCAATCTGCAACCAAGAAATAATGCACCACCACTTGTACTCTTTTTGTCATCTACACAACCAACCTAATCTGCATTTGTGTAAGCACTTAGTGTAAAATTAGTATCCCTAGGATACCATAATCCATAATCTAGAGTGCCATTCAAATATCTAAATATCCTCTTAATAGTAGCAACATGTATCTCTTTAGGGTCTTCTTAAAATCTAGCCACAAGAAAAATTGCATACATGATATCTGGTCTAGTAGCAGTCAAATACAACAAACCTCCAATCATAGATATGTACATACTTTGCTCAAACTTAGGTGAATCATCATCTTTACTCAATTTGCAACCAGTCACCATAGGAGTGCATACTGGTTTGAAACCATCCATCCCAAACTTCTTCAACATTTCTCTTACACACTTTGACTATGAAATAAGGATCCCTTTCTTTGTTTGATTAATTTATAGCCCAAGAAAGAAATTCATCTCACCAAACATAGACATCTCAAATTGTTTTTGCATCTCTTCAACAAAAATCTTGCACATTATTTCATTTCCTCCAAAGATAATGTCATCAACATATACAACCACTATGAATATTTTATCATCCTCAATTTTAAATTAAAGATTACTATCTGGCGTACCTTTGTTGAAACCTTGCTAAGTCAAATATCTGTCTAACCTTGCATACCAAGCTCTAGGAGCTTGCTTCAATCCATATAAAGCCTTCTTCAATCTGTAAGCCATATCCGGTTGATCTAACAACTGGAATCCTTCTGGTTGTTCCATGTAGACCTCTTCTTCTAACTCACCATTCAAGAATGCATACTTAACATCCATATGATAGACCTTGAAATATTTATGAGCAACAAATGCTAAAAACATTTTGATAGCTTCCATTCTTGCCACCGGAGAAAAATTCTCCTTAAAATCTATAACTTCTACTTGTGAGTAACCCTTGCACACAAGCCTTGCTTTATTTCTAACTACTTCTCCATTCTCATTCAACTTGTTTCTAAATACCCATTTTGATCCAATTATTTTTTTGTCTACCGGTCTAGGGATCAATTCCCAAGTTTGATTCTTCTCAATTTGCATAAGTTCCTCTTTCATAGATTTCATCGAATACTCATTTTACATGCTTCACTTGCAATCTTTGGATCAATATTAGAAAGTAAACATAGATTTATCTAACCACCAGTAGTAGCTCTGCTTCTTTTCAATACTCCTTTCCTTTTGCCTCCAATGATTTGATCGTCTGAATGATTTTTTTGCACATATCTAGGTGTCTTAGGGGACACCACCGAAGCTTCTTCTTCTTCATTTTTCTTCTCCTGTTCTTCTGCAACTTCTTCAATTCTTACACAATCAGGTTCATCAGATACATATCCATAAACTTGAATTGAATTCTTCATTGCTTCATCAACCTTGACATTTGTGCTTTCTACAATCTTTCTCAGTCTTTTATTGAAACATCTATAAGTTTTTCTCTTAGTAGAATATCCAAGGAAAATACCTTCATCACTTTTAGCATCAAACTTCCCTAACTTTTCTTCATCCCTTTTGATATAGCATTTGCTTCCAAATACCTTGAAATACTTAACAATAGGAATTCTTCCTCACCATAGCTCATAGGGGGTCTTAGTACTGTTGGATCTTGCTTGAACTCAATTGAACACATAGACAATAGTGTGAATAGCTTCTCTCTAGTAAAATTTTGGTAAACCAGCTTTAGTAATCATTGATCTAGCAGCTTCTTGAATTGTTTTGTTCTTTCTTTCAACAACTCCATTCTGCCGAGGAGTTTTAGGAGGAGATAACTATCTTTTTATTTCATGAACTTCACAAAACATATTAAACTCATGGGAGGTGAAGTCACCACCTCTGTTAAACCTCAAGCATTTTATTCTTAAATTCACTTCATTCTCTACCATAGCTTTGAATGTCTTGAATCTATCTAATGCATCAGATTTCTCTCTAAGTAACCCATGTATACCTAGAGTAATAATTAATCAAAAGCATAAAGTACCTTTCATCTTGTAGACTTCTCACTCTTGTAGGACCACAAAGATTTGTATGAATAAAATCTAGTAGTCTAGTAGTAGATTGTTCCTTTGATCTGAAGGTGTTTCTTGCTTGCTTACCAAATTGAATTTTTTTGCAAATAGCATTAACAGGCTTTGTAATCCTTGATAAATCTCTTATGGCTTGCATTGCACTGATCCTTGCTAAGTTATCAAAATTCATGTGACACATTCTTCAATGACATAACCAACTATCATTAATCCAAGTCATAAAGCAACGTCCATCAACACCCTTAAGATAATATATATTTCCTTCAGACTTCTTTCCTCCAATAATCACTATTTCAGATCCTTTCCTGATTTCACATCTTTCATCCTCAAATACAAGATTATATCCTTTACTACACATTTTTCCAACACTCAAGATATTATGCCTTAAACCCTTAACATAGTAGACATCATCAATATTATGCTTGCCATCAAAACTTACTGAACCTATTCCACAAAATTTAGCACTAGTATCATCTCCAAACATAACTAAACCTCCATCATATTTTTCTAGTTTAACAAAATTACTCTTATCACTGGTCATGTGATGTGAACAACCACTATCAACAACCCAATAGTTCTTTTCTTGTTTAGCATGTAGGGAAGAGATTACAATATCTTCCTCTTTCTCTTTCTCCAAAGGACATTCCTTCACCCATCTTTTAGATTTAGTAGAAGTAGGTTAATCTTTTATAGCCAAGAACAAGCATTCATTGTCATCAAAATCTCCATAATCAGACTCATCATCATAAATACTAGTATTCTCTATTGACCTTTTTTCCTTTTTTTTCTCTGTCAAATCTTTGTTTGTTCCTATTATCTCTTTCCGGACATCTCAAAGCATAGTGACCTATTCCTCCACAACTAAAGCATTTAAAGGGAAACTTACCTTCATACTTGTTGGATTATTTCCTCATCCTTCTCACAAAGTTAGCTTCAACTTCATTAGGGGTTGTCCTCATCCAAATCTTTAGCTCTTGTAGCCTTGAAAGCAATTTTCGATTTGGATCCATTCCTCAAATTTGGTTTTCTCATCTCATAGGATGTTAGAGTACCCAATAGCTAATCTTTAGTATAAGTCTTGTAATCCACATATTTTTCAATAGCAGATACCTTTTCACTATATGCATCGGGAAGAGTTCTAAGAATATTCTTCACAATCTTGGGTTCATCTATTGTAGCGCCAAGCCCTCTCATTTCAGCCACCAACTCATCTATTCTTAGTACATAAGATTTAATGTTCTCATCTTCAGACATATGTAGAACCTCAAACTGTGCCTCTAAATTTTGTAACTTTGCTTCTTTGACTTTTTCATCTCCTTCATGCATCTTTTCTAAAGCATCCCAAACCTCTTTGGAAGTCTTCAGATTCTAGACTTTAATCAACTCGGAATGTGAAAGACTGTTATTCAAAATGAAATTTTCCTTGTTGCTTGCTTCATGTGCCTTGATTTTATCAATTATTCTCAGAACATTAGCCAGAGGAGTATAAGAAATTTTATAGGTAGTGTCAACATCATATCCACAATACTCCATATATCCTTCCATCTATATTTTCTAGATAGCATAATTTGTTCCATCAAACCTAGAACATTCAAAATTGATCTTTCTTGCCATCCTGGACCTTCCTTAAGAAGTTAAGCTCTTCTCCAAGGAACCAAGATCTGATACCAATTGTTGAACAAGACAACTGAGAGGGGGGGTGACTCAGTTGTAACAAACTTTAACCTTTAAAAATTTCACCAAAAATTAAATCAATCACAAATCCTTTATTATGCTAATCAGATTAATCATTAAGTGCAAAGGTAGAAATTGAAAAACACCACACATACACAATAACACCAGATTTACATGGAAAACCCAATAAGGGAAAAACCATAGTGAGGATTAGCTCACAATATAGAGAATATCAAAACTGATTACAAAGGATCACTACCAAAGAAGGCTCACTTCCAAAATAGGAATCACTATCCAAATAAGGGTTAACCACCCAGAGGGCTCACTGCCACATAGATACAAAGAAGATAGAAGAGATATGTTATAGAGAGAAGACAATCTCAATGCAATAGATATTTCCACCACAATTCGCTCAAACACTTGCAAACATGCTTGAATGATAGAGTACACCTTCAACTCACTGCTTCTAGAAAATCAACATTTAGACGTCGCACTAATCTGCACCAATTCGCATTTGCTGCAGGAGCACCTAGGAAGCATTAGGTAGCACTAGGCAAATTTGTGAGCCTAGGATGAAGTTTTGTGGTTTTAATGATTTAAGGTCATGTTGACCATTTAGTTTTGAGTTAGAGGTGTTAGAACATGTTAGGAGTAAGGTTGATCAGTAGCTCATGGTAGAATGGATGAGTTTAGCAACTTGTTTCCACTAGGATTCACTAGGAATTGGAAATAAAGCCCAAAATGTTGCATTTGTGCAATTTTGGCCTAATGTGGTGGTTATGTCCGACCAAGGGGAGAAGTAACCACTTTATGAACCTTTAAAAGGTGGACCTCAACTTGGAATTGAGGTTGGAATCATTGGAGTTTGTAATTAGTTTGAAATCAAGAAACAATGATATTTTGTGTGTGCATTTCCTATTTTGTTCCTGTTTTTGGAATTAGTAGATTAATGGATTGATCTTGGAAATTTGTATAGCTTAGAATGTAGTGCAATTATTTTTCAATCATTTTTTGGAATAGTAGATAGTAGGTTATCTATTTCCAAGATTTCTTGTAAATACCCTGTTCTTTCTTTAATTGATGTTTTGACTGTTAGACTATGACAAATGGGGTTTTAGCTCACATTACCACGGTATCCAGAGTATGGGCTTGTGGGAAATGTGGCTAAGCTCCATGTCTATAAATAGATTAGGATTAGGAGTTTGTAGGAGTCAAAGTATCATGCAGGAAGTCTTCTCCTAGGCGAGCTTGACAGTGCTCGGTTAGGAAAGATAGTGTGAACAAAGCACTTGGTTTGCAGGGGTTGACCTTTCCCTGTCAAGTCATGATGTGGAGAAGTAGATAGATGCCTTAAAAAGGCTTGGCATGAAGGAAGAGGTTTCACTAGCCCATTTGGTGATTGAAATAAGTTGATAGTTTGCTGTGTGGTCAGGAAATGGCCTAAAAAGCCGTAATTCTTGAAAAATGTGGATTATGCTTGTGTACGGACAGTGAGGGTCTATAACCTCAAAAATATTTGAGAGGTAGGAAAATGAACCAAGATCCCAAAAGGAAGTTTGGAATTTTCTTTAGAAAGATTGGAGATTAAGCCCATTTTCTTGGAGAAAGAGGCCTAATTAGGGCTCAAGGGCTAGTAGCCTTTCTAACCCTAAATGAGGGTTTGGTGGAAGCGATGGAAAAGTGGTGTTTGGAAGAACCTTCAGTAACCCTAGGAGGATGGTTTGAAGCTAATGACAACATCTCTACACCCCTGCAGTACCGAGTTGAGTGTTGAGGTAGTGATAGCCTTTAGGGCAGAATTAAAGGCTAAGGAAGAGCTAGAACTAAGGCACCAAGTTTGGTTGGCTGATTGTATGGAATGGTAGTAGGGTTAGCAGGATGAACTAGGGGAAACTACATAAATAGTAGGTCCTATAGGTCAAGGTGGTGAAGTGTGACACCATAGGGGTCTTTCCCAAATAAGATCCAAGGCATGGAGCAGTAATTGTTTCCATCCAACCCTAACCCTATCAACATTACTTACACTAATTCACGTCTATCTTTCTCTATTTCTTTGCACACGTCTTTTCACCAATATCTCATCTTGTATATGTACCATATTCAACTTTGAAATATATCCAAATTTGGCCATACACCATTTTCATTTACAAATTCAAATTAGGTCAGTGCCAAGAAATTCTAGGGTGGAATTAGAATGAGGGTGACCCAGTCACACGCTTCAACATGCTTCCATAAGCTTCAAAAGTAGTGTTAAACACAAGGTCATCCAAACCAGTGTTAAACACATAAATCAATTAAGCACACACATCCTCAACACGATCCAATCCTTCCAAATAATAAGATTATCTTCAACACAATCTTATCACCTTAACTCCAAAACCACAAGTCATAAGACTCAAATAAGAAGAAATTTGGAGCAACTACATTTCTCCCAGACCTCAGCCAGAAACCCTGAAAAGCACAATTCACAACTAGTGAACATAAATCACACCGTACAATGATCCAAAAGCCCAAATCCTAGATATAGCATCTTCCAACAACTATGATCAACATATTTGAACCACACAAACATAGGAGCAAATCCCGGAGCAACAACTAAACACTTGCAACCTTTCTTCATTACAATTTTCTCAATATCCTCGAAATATACATCCAATAACCATTATCCATGACATCAATGACAACAACTAGTTGAGAACTAGTTAACCAATTGACATCAATGACAACACCATCATCATACTTCATTCATACTTTCAACATGAGGAAGGAGAATAAAAAATAGGAAAAACTTACACAAAGGGAAATTGAAAAGTTGTCGAAAAACCTTAAAGAATATAATCAGATGGTAATCAACTTGAAGACACAAGTTGAAGAGGCTAAAAGGATAGAAGATGTAATCAAATCTAAACTACAATCAAAATTAGATGAATGCATGAAGTTAGAAGAAGAAATTGTTTCCTTGAGAAAAGAGTTAGAAAAGGTTAAAGAAAAAATAGATAAAGGTTTCAAGCTAAAGGGAGGCTCTGAGATACTTGATGATTTGATTAACTCACAAAATCCTTCAAAAGAGAAATCAGGCCTTGGGTTTGAAAAAGGAAAGAGTCCTCCTACCAGTGCATCCACAAAGTTGTATGATAAATTTAAAGCAAAAGAAATTTCTAGTACAAATGATGAGAAAATCTACATGAAGAATGCCTCTGAGAATGAAAAATATGAGATGAAGGAAGTTGATGAAGAAAAGAATCTTGCAGCAAATAAGAAGATTAATAAATCAATCCCTGAAGACTTGAAGAAGATGAAAAAAAAAAAGGGAGCTGATGCAAACAATTTTATAAGGGTGAGATATTTGAAGAAATCAAGACAAAGAAGAACTCCTCATCCTACACAGAGAAATGTTATGAATAGGTATTCCTCATTTTTCTATGGTTATTGTTATACTTGTAATCAGTTTGGTCATAGGGCAAGTTAATGTAGAGTTTTTCCTCAAAGGAGAACAAATTTTGTGAGTAGAAATCAATTTTCTCCCTTGTTGGATATGAATGTGATTTTCTATAGTTGTAATAACTTTTGTCACATAGCTAAGAAATGTAGAAAAAAATTTGTAATACCAAAAATGAAAAGTAAAAATAAAATCATGGGCCTCCTAGCATGAAAAAAGGTTCACAAAACTTTGAAAAGAGGGAAGATAAGGTAGAAAAGAAATCCAAGAAAGTGTAGAAGGAAAAAGAGTAGAAGCTCACACAATCAATGATTGCAGAAACAACACTTCATTCCAAAAAAATAAAATTGGGTAATAGATAGTGGTTGTTCTAAATGCATAACTGGAGATAAGAGCAAGTTCATCAAGCTAAAGAGTTGTAAGGAAGGTTTAGTCAGTTTGGGTGATAAAACTACTGTAAGAATCCATGGTAAGGGAACATTGAGCATTGATGGAAAATTTCCTACACGTGATGTTCTCTAAGTTGAACTAGAATGAATTATAACTTACTGAGTGTTAGCCAAATGTGTGAAAATGGATACAAAGTCATGTTCAATGTTGAAGGATGAAAAATCACAAAATCAGGAAGAGTTGTTGTTGAGTGAATATAGATTGAAAGCAATCGCTACAATCTTAATCAAGTGAATGGAGAAAACTGTATGATAGGGTAGGTTGATGAGATTTAGTTGTGGCATAGGAGAATGGGCCATGTAAATTTTGATAATCTGGTTAAAGTTAGTTTAAGAGGGCTGGTCAAACACATGCCTAAGATAACAAAACCAACAAATACCACTTGTAAGGAATGTCAACAAGGAAAGCAAACAAGGGTTAAATTTCTTGAAAAAAAGAGTATGCAACTACAAAGCCCTTGGAATTGGTTCATACTAATCTTTGTAGCCCCACAAGAACAAAAGGACTAAAAGGTGAAAGGTACTTCATGTTGTTGATTGTTGATTACTCAAGAATGACATGGGTGACCTTTTTGAAGGATAAGTCACAAGCATTTGAAAGATTCAAAATATTTAGAGCCATGGTTGAAAAGGAGATTGGTAAAAGGATCAAATTCTTAAGATTAGATAGAGGTGGAGAATTTACATCAAATGAATTCATTGAATATTTTGAGATGCATGGAATTAAAAGATAGAATTTTGTAGCAAGGAGTCCACAAAAAAATGGAGTTGTTGAGAGAAAGAACAGAACAGTCAAAGAGATGGATAAAACAATGCTAAATGATGCCAAGTTACCTAATGTATAATGGAGAGAGGTAGTACATATAGTTGTATATAATTTGAACATAGTACAATTGAGAGTAAACAATGAGAAAACACCTTCTCAACTATGGTATGGAAAACCTACACCAGTTATGTACTTCAAAGTGTTTGGTAGCAAGTGATATATTAGGAGAGAAGAAGATAATTTGGGAAGATTTGAATCAAGATGTGATGAAAGAATATTTCTTGGATATTCCACCCAAAGAAAAGCCTATAAATGCTACAACAAAAGGTTGCACAAAATTGTAGTTCAAGTATAAATGTCAAAGTTGATGAATACCTAAAACCTGTTAAACCTAACAAAGGCAACTATGATGTTGAATCAAAATATGAAGATGAAGTTGCTGATGAATAGTCTGAAGAAGAAAATGAAAAATCACCTACAAGATATGTCCAAAAGGATCATCTTGAAGAGTATATTATTAGAAAAAAGGATGAAGGAGTTCAGAAAGAAGGAGAATAGAAAAGAATAAAGAGCAAGTAAATTTTGCTCTCATGTCTCAAATTGAACCTAAAAGTTATGCTGAAGCCAACAAGGATGAAAGCTAGATAAAAGAAATGGAAGAAGAGCTAAGCAAAATTGAGAAAAATAAAACTTGGGAATTAGTTCCAAGATCCCCAAACAAGAATGTGATAGATACAAAATGGGTCTTTAGAAACAAGCTCAATGAATATGGAGTTGTTGTAAGGACTAAGGAAAGATTGTGTGCAAAGGATATGCACAAGTTGAAGGTATAGACTTTGAGGAAACATTTGCACCAGTTGTTAGATTAGAAGCCATAAGAATGTTTCTAGAATTCTCTATTTATAGAGGATTAAATTTTTATCAAATGGATGTTAAGTCTACTTTCTTAAATGGGAACCTAGAAAAGGAAGTCTACATAGAACAACCAGAAGGTTTTCAACAGTCAGAAGAAGAATATTATGTTTGCAGACTGAAGAAAGCATTGTATGGTCTAAAATAGGCACCTAGAGCATGGTATTCAAGACTAGATCAACACCTACAATAACAAAGATTCAAAAAGGGATGTGCAAATTGAAATTTATACTTCAGTTCAAAAGGTGAGGATATGATTATTGTTTTTGTGTATGTGGATGACATCATTTCTAGTGGTAGTAGTGACAAAATGTGTAAAGAGTTTGTTATTCAAATGCAAAATTAATTTGAGATGTCAATGCTTGGAGAACTTTCTTTCTTCCTCGATCTACAAATAACACAAACTGATGATGGGATATTCATATCTCAAACCAAGTATGCTAAGGAAATTCTTAAGAAGTTTAGAATGGAAGACATCAAACTAGTTAGTGTAATTCCCTCTCTAGAATAAGCTAATCAAAACCACTAAATAAATAAACTAAAGAAATATTAATGGAATTAGAAAATAAAAAATAAACTACTTTTAATTTTTTAAATACCCTAAATGAAGTGGATATGAAAGAATGATAAAACCTTGTTTGCTACAACTGTTAAAAAAATAATTTTACTAGTTAATTATTTCCAATAATAATTCTACAAAGGTGATCCCACAAAGCTGGTTTACAATTTCTGGGAGGAACTGATTTTTGCTGAAATCACATATTTTTAGAAAATATAATGATGTAAGCCTTAAAAGGTTCCATTTAAATAATTCCAATTGAAGAGGGCTTGATCAAACTACCTCAAATCAAACCCCCTTAGATAGAACCCTGCTAGTTTTAAACGATACCTATAATGGAGTCTCCTTTACACCTATCAAAATCCTGAAAAAAAAACCACTTTTGATTTAACTTTTGGGGGATCAAATGAACTCATTTAATTAATTTTTTTAAGTATGTACTACTTATTATAATCTTCCCAAAAAGTATAATTTTAAATAAATTTAATTTAATTATTATATTTATTTTTTTATTTCTCGTGAATGTAGGTTTTTCACCTAAAATCAAGCTCTGTCTTCTACACATGTGGAAAAATAGAAGATTATTAGAAAAAAATTTTAAAAAATATTAGTGCACCAGATATTGAAGTCCTTGATCCAAAAAATAAAAAAAAATTGAATTTCAATACATACAAAAAAAGTTACACATTATACAGTCACGCTATGTCTGAATTATAATTGGTTTGAATTCAAAACTTGATTAAAGAAAAAACATTCAATAAAAAACTATCTAACCAAGTGGAAGCACTAGATATCAGAGTTACACATCTAAATTAGAAATAATTAGAATTTTATCCTTCATGGAAAAAAAGTTATGTGTTATACGGTGAGAGTCACTTTTTAAAAATGTTGTTTTCTAAAAAAAACTTGTTTTCGAGGGAGATGGAAAAAGAAATACAATTTGATTCCAAAATTTTTGAAAAAAATATATTTAGAATCTATAGACAAAATTTGATGAAACTCTAGTTTGCATCATCTTCAAATTCCTCACAGTTTAGCCACTATAGGTGCTCGAAAGTGAAGATTTAGTTAAAAAAAATTATTTGAGTGTCCAGTTTGGCCAAAAATTCAAAAAAGAAAGACTAAAGAAACATAATATCTAATGAATTAAGAGTTTGTGGTTTACTAACTTCTAACAGAAGGAAATTTGTTTTTTAATAATTTTATTATAAATCAATTTAAGCAATTCAAAACTGATAATGATTTGCATACAATTGAATTGCACCTGATATACTCTTGCAAGTAAGTGTATGGATATACTTATATTAAATCCTAAATACAAATTGATGAAGAGATATATGAATATTTATATATATCATTAATTTGTAATGTATATCATATATTTAAAAATGTATCATGTTCATGCATCAATTTGAAAACTACAAGATTATCATTTGCATTTAAATTAAATAAGCACATTACTACTGATAAGGAGGAAAATTGAATAACAGAGTGGGACGTTACAAGCACTCATTAAATGTTCAACCATGCAAGACTCTACATTTAAGTAACATATATTAGATTTTAAAATAAACTAAGAAGCTATATATGGAAACATAACATACAACATCATAATTTCCTTCTAATAGCAGATTGCTTGAATAGGGAACTGTAAGTGTTAACATCATAATTGACTAAGTCTTTAATGCCAAGGGCCAAGAGTAGGCAGGTCGTACAACATAGCAGAGTCTAGAATATAATGCATCTACCATGTATGCAGCTATAGCACTCATAAACTACTCAACGACTAAAGGTTTTGAAGGAATATTTCATTAGACACTATTTAGAAACATTACAATAAGGGTTAGATTGTATGCGAAAAACTGTAAGGTGATTTAGTTAATATCACTTTTTACATGCTTTTCTAGCAAATTAACCTTGAATAGATAATCGAGATTTCTTGCCATTTGATGTAACGCCAAAACTAAACTCATTAATTAGCAATGCCAAAAATAAAGAAAGGATTAAATAAATATGTAATATACCATAGCATTTAGTGGAAATATTTGTAAATATAGAGTTGGCTGACCAAACTCGCATAACCAATCTTTAATTACACAATGAATGCTAAAAAATTATAAATGAATGGTCAAAACTGTTTTACACAAGACTCGGTATGACAAAAGGAAAATCAATGATACTAAGCATAAAAGAATACTTGATAGTACTATCGAAATCGGAAGCAATATTTCTTAAAAAACTACATGTTAGTTTAATACACTTGATCAAGATATTAACTGGAAATATTAATAATGCAAGACTATCCAAGAAAAAGGTATGAAAATACCATATTTGATATGCTGGAAGTTTCAGTACGATGAGAAACACAAAGTAACAGTTACATCTCTTGTAACATTGACTGGTAAAACTATTAGACGGTTTAATGGTATTACTAAAGTCATATCTAAGACAAAGGAAATAAACATTGCACTGGCGAAGAAACATTCTATACAATTTGTAGGGAAAAGTTGAAGGAAGCGTGTTATCCACCTACTAAGATTAATGTCATATTAAATACAAGCTAGGGACAATAGCGCTTGATATTAAGTGATTAACAATATACTATATTTGATCATTATCAACCTTGTTGATCATAGTACTAATAAAGAAATTATGATCAACACTTTCTCCCAATTGCTATCCCCAAATTATTTCATACCCAACAAAGTAATACATAGGTAGTGTTTATAGTTGTTTTACTTGCATAATTTTTAATGTTGAAGGAACAAGATAAAAAAGCACCACTAGAAAGAGAATTTAAATAATTTTTCATTCATTTACAACCTAGTTTATACAACAGAATGTGTATAGTTCAACTGAGAAATTATTATGTCATAGGAATAGGAAAATTATAGTATTATTTTCATAACCAAATTTAATGAATCATTTTTCTTGTGAAAGCATTATATAGTGCATAAACAAAAATACATAAAACAAGAAAGGAATTTTATAAAGATGTATTTTCAGTTCATAGGTATCTCCTTGCTATTCACAAGAAAATTTTCTACAATCTACAACTAAATGACTCTAAGCATTATATTAATATTTCAATACAAAAGAGTTTTTCCTTCCAATCCATGTTCCTCAATATTTCCAAATCACCTTGCAAGCCTACAAATACAAAATAAATCAGCCCAATTCTACTCTCCTCCCAACCATAGGACTGAATAGTCCACCCTCGAGTGGGAGACAAAGTCTGTATGCACAATGCAATTGAAAGAATATAAAACAATAAACATTGACTCACTCATAAAGAACCCACACACTGGATTCTTACAAAGGGGGAGAAGGGGGATTCCCTTCCCTCTTGGGGAACAACTTTTCATCTCCATACACATTCAACTCCTTCAACATATAACCTTCTTCATCACACACCCAATTCACAACTCCTTCACATCCAGCCACTTCACCCATCACCCAATTGTCCCATTCACAACACCTCCACAACCAGCCACTCCATACACCATCTAACACCCAATTCTCCCATTAATACATATATACACATTTTATCACAAATCCCCAAGAGAGGCTTTGTGCTCTCCTCAACCCCAAATGAAGGAGGCTCTCAGCCCTCAAGCGAGATCAACTCCTTATTCACACCCAAAAACCCCCATTAGACAAACAAGACTCTTCACAAAACATAAAAGAACACAAATTTCCTAATACAACAACACAATTTGTCAAAAATTTAGTAACTATATTAGAATTTCAAAATCAAAACTCAAAGCTTACCTTGGATATCCAAGTTAGGATTAGCCCAAAATCCCAAGCAAGTATTCAATCCCTTCCCTCTGTTAATGTATTTCTACCACCAATTTCTTACAACCAATACCCAAAAGAGCAATAATCTTGTTACACACCAGTTGGTTTCTCCCAAACATGAAGAAAAGTAGTAAAAATATTTAAGAAAACAAACATACCAAATCCCTCTCAAAAATAGAATTCCTCCCAACCCTTCAATTTCTCTCAAATGAAAAGATCATTCAAATAAATGCATATTTCCCTCCACAAATAAACAAAATCATAAAAATCAAATTACACTTAACATTAAACCCCCCTTTCAAAATTAAAAGCCAACAATTATATTTTTAGCATTTGGAATTTGTCTCCAATTCCTAAGGAAGTTGGGCTACCCACCTACAACATCTCAATAGAAACATTAGTACACTTTGGAAATTATAATCAAAACATTAAATATAAACATTGAAGTTTTCTATCATCAAATAATTGTAAGATCTATCATAACAATTAAAGACATTTATTCTTGCAGAAATTAAACATTTAACCAAAACACTTTATGATCAATCTATTTTATTAAATGAACATATCATATCATCTATAAGCAAATAAATATCTAAATATGTAGATTTAACATTTATGTCCATAATCCAAAAATGATAATATCCATGAACCAAAATCTCCATATAATCCATGTCCAAAACACCACACTACATAAAATATGAAATCAAACCAAAGTCTTTGGAGTAATACTAGTTATGCCTCACATTATCTCCCTCAAGTCTTAAGATTCCTCTTGGAAGCTAGCAAAAATATATGGCAATAAAGATCTCATATTGGTTGTATCCTCCCATGTAGCAGAAGACTCATCGTAAGGGTTCCACTAGACCATGACCTGATACAACTATTGTCCTCGCAGGGTCAGAGTTCATTGATCCAATATGTAAACTGATTCCAATGTTAGCTACCCATCTTGATCCACCTATAAGGCATCCCACTCTAGAACATGAGATAAATTTGATACATATTTCTTAAGCAAAGATACATGAAAATCATTGTGGATCTGGGATAGGTTGGGTGGTAATGCTAAGCGATATGCAATTGGGCCAATCCTTTCTAATATCTCAAAAGGACCAATAAATCTTGGTTACAACTTAGAACCCTTCCTGTAATGGATAGAGCTCTTATAGGGTCACACATGCAAGAAAAATCTCTCCCCAACCTGGAACTCTTGATCAACCCTTTTAGTATCAACATATTGCTTTTGTCGATCTTGGGCTATCTGCAATTGTTCATGAATATGAGTTACCTAATGCTCCATCTCTTGAACAAGCTCAGGGCCTAATGTGACCTAGTCCTCAAGTTGGTCCCAACTTAAAGGATTCCTACAAGGTCTACCATAAAGAGAATTATAAGGTGCCATCCCAATCAAACTATGATGCCCATTGTTATAAGCAAATTATACTAAATATAAGTAATCCTCCCAGTGAGTTTGCTAGTTCATAACATACACCCTAAGCATATCCTCCAAAACATAATTCACTCACTCTATCTGACTGTCTGTCTCTAGATGATAAGCGGTACTAAAATTGAGTTGAGTCCCTAAGGCTTGCTGAAGAGTGGTCTAAAAGGATGAAGTGAAAATAAGATACCTTTCAGAAATAATCCTCTTTGAAACTCCATGTAATCGAACAATATCGTGTAGAAAAACTCTAGCTACTGAGGTGACATTATATGAAGAACTCATAGGAGAAAAATGTGCCACCTTAGTTAACTTTTCCATAGTCACCATAATCACATCATGTCATCGAGTTGACATAGGTAAACCCACAATAAAATCCATTGATATCACATCTCATTTCCACTCTGGAATCGCATGAGGATACAATAAGCTAGCTGGATGTTGGTATTCTACCTTCACCCTCTGACACTCAAGGCAACAAGCAAAAAAATCTATAATATCCTTATGCATACTTTCCCAAAAGTACAACTTTTAAAGATCTACATGCATTTTCTTAACACTAAGATGAGCTGCATAGGGTGCTCTATGAGCCTCGGCTAGAATCAACTCTCTAAGATCACCAAAAGGAGGAACATAAATACACCCATGATGAATAAGAAACCCATCAATATCTATAGAATATCCCTCAAAATTTTCCATTTGAGGACCATGATAGTGAATAATGTTACTGTATAACATGTCCTGAGGCAACAACTCCAAAATACATCCTCTTAGATCTGTCTTTACTGACAATGCCAACAAATCGTGTCTTTTCCTACTAAGGGAATCAATTACAACATTATCTTTCCCCTTAATATAATGAATATCAAAATCATACTCACAAAGAAACTCTATCCATTTGTATTTCCTAGCATTCAAGTTAGGTTGGGAAAAGATATACTGCAAGCTCTGATAATCTGAATGCAATTCAAATTTGTGCCCAAGAAGAAACTGTCACCATTTTGTTAAAGCATGAGCCACTATAGCCAGCTCCAAATCATGCGTCAGATAGTTAAGCTCATGATTCCTCAACTTGCAAGAATCAAAGGCTATCACATGACCCTCCTGCATAAGAACAACTTTGATACCCTCGATCGATGCATCAGTGCAAACAAAAATACACCAAGTGAAAAGATATGGAATTACTAAAATAGGAGCACTAGTGAGTTTCTCCTTTAATATTTGGAAAGCTTTCTCACACTGATCGAACCAAACAAACCTCTTGCCTTGCCTCTGAAGAGAAGTAATCAGATGAGTAATCCTGGAAAAGCCTTCCATAAATCTTTTGTAATAACCATCTAGAACCATAAAACTCTTTACCTATGCTACATTAGTGGGTGCAGGCCATTCCAAAATAACTTGTATCTTAGAAGGATCCACTAAAATTTCATCCCCTGAATAGTGTGCCCTAAATACTGGATTTTTGTCTAGAAGAATTCACACTAAGAGAGATTGGCATACAATTGATTTTCTCTCAAGCACTGCAACACTTTCCGTAAATGCACCATATGCTCCTCCACTATGCGGGAATAGATTAGAATTTTGTCAAGTAAAATAACCAAAAATCGATCCAAAAAGTGCACAAAACACCATTCATTAGGCTCATGAAAATAGCTAGAGCATTAGTCAAACCAAAAGGAACAATAGTGAACTCATATGGCCATAATGCGTACGAAAATTTTTTCTTATGTATGTCAGCTTCTACAATCCTTAACTAATGATACCCTGATTTAAGATCTATCTTTGAGAAAATATTTTCTCCCTAAATTTGGTCAAATAGATCATCTATTATGGGAAAAGGATAATGATTCTTAATGGTGAGCTTATTTAACTTCCTATAATCAATACATGGACGAAGAGTTCCATCCTTCTTCTTTGCGAAGATAACAGGTGCACCCAAGGAGAAATGTTAGGATGAATATGACCTTTCTCTAAGAGGTCCTCCAACTGTAACTTAAGCTCCTATAGTTCTTGTGTTGTAATTCTATAAGGGGCCATAGAAATAGGTTTTTCTCCTAGAACCGAGTCGATACAAAAATCAATCTCCCTTTGCAATAGCATATCTGAAAACTGAGGGGAAAACATCAAAAAAATATCAAAGAATAGGATTGTCATCCAAAGAAGTATCTGGCTTGTCCTCTGATCTGTCGCTAATAGAGATAGCATAGAATTGGCTTCTTTTTCTCATAGAATGCTTAAGTTTCATAGAAAAAATTATCCTAAGTGATTTTGGTCTCTTAATTCCTAAGACTGCCACCTTTTTGCCCATATCATCAAAAAACCCAACAAACTTGTTACAACAATAAAGCTTGGCCTCATGAGTATTCATCTAGTCCATACCCAAAATTACATCATATGACCCTAACAGTATCACTCTAAAGTCTGCTTTAGTAGAGAAAGGGCTAAGTTATAATCTGCAATCCCTAACCAAAGAACTAACAAACATCTTAAAATGATAAAAAATGGGGTTATATAAAATGGGGTTTACCAAAATACATAACCCTATTCTCCACTATTTCATTCAAGAAATGAGATCCAAACCATGAAGTGACTATCAATCAAAAGGTGAGTTAAATCAAGGAATGAATCAACAATTTCTCCTAAGTTCTAATATGCAATCCCTAACCAAAGAACTAACAAACATCTTAAAATGATGAAAAATGGGGTTATATAAAAGGGGGTTTACCAAAATACATAACCCTAATCTCCACTATTTCATTCAAGAAATGAGATCCAAACCCTGAAGTGACTATCAACCAAAAGGTGAGTCAAATCAAGGTATGAATCAACAATTTCTCCTTTATGCAAGGATGGGGGTGTGAGCCAAACAACACTTAGGGGAGAAAGATTTGAAATAGAAAAACAACTCCAAGCCTAGATCTAAAAAGTGCATTAAAGATATTTAACATAAAACAAAAGAAAATAGTAAACTTTATAAATAAATTGAAGGTAATAAATGTTGTGAACCTGTCAAAATTTATTATTTTTGCAACCCTAATAGGGACTCATTTTCCCTATGGCGAATGGGTCCTGGTATGCTTTCCCAGAAGACTTTGAATCAAAAACTGGAACTTAGAAACTGTGAAAACTTGTTGCCTTTGTAACCCTAACCATTTGATAGGTCTTAATATCAAGCAAACTCATATTCTTGCATATCCTCTTGTGGAAGGTTTATCATTGTTTTTGCAGGTGTTCTTGGGTGTTGAGATAATCTTCAACTCTTACAAGATATCAAAGCAATTTGAGGCTCTTACATGGTATCAGAGCCAAGCCTTGCAAAACCCTTCTCAGATTTAAGGGTTGAGCTATTGCTAGTGAGATCTTGGTGATATTTTGAGGTAGTCTCTATATGTGGGATTTCATGGAAAGTCACTTTTGGTTCATGTTGGAGGATATATGAGCTCAAATTTGAGATCAAGGTAGTTAAGAAAGTCAAGATCGACTTTTGTTTTGCTAAAATCTGACATATTTGGCCAAAGTTATAAGTGTTTGAATAAATTGCAAAATTTGCAAGATATGGAGGTTGCAGAGTTTCTGGAGCATTTTCACCTCAAATGGATCTCACCATCATCATCAGGGAACCCGAGAGATGAAGATTGACATAAAATATGCCCTATTTTGACATTAGCTATTCAAGAGGCAAAAAAAATTACCCAATAGGTCGTACAGCCCGCCAGGTGAAGGTACAATTTTGTAAAATAAAAAACAATCATTTTTCCATGTTCTGTGGATTATATTTTTCATCGAGCTATTGATATTTTATTTTGGGCATATTATATTTTTTGATGGTTTGAATTTTATTTTTTTGCAGGCTGTATTTTTGGTACCATCATACCAACATGCTGCTACATTTATTCTTTGTCGCCCTTTGACTAATTGTCGGCCATCAATCTCCTGCCGATGCCTTGTACTGTTGTTGACTAGCCCATTTTTCATAAGATCCGATGGCTACATATTGTTTTGTGGCATATCATATATTGAAGGGTTTTTAAATTCTGCGGCCTATTCTCAAAATCTGACATATTTTTTGATTGGACAGGTGAATTTAAAATTCCCCCAGTCAACATTTTCATTAGATTCATTAATTCTTTGACAAGGTTTGTCCTTCCTGCCTACGCCATCAAGGCCTTATCAGCCCACATTTGTAGTCTTGGATGGGATTTGTACTATTTGGCCAACCTTTGCATATAAACCAACAGTTTATTTTTCCACCATCGGCATTCATAGTTGACCCTATAGAGTTAATGTACCTAGTCGTCAAAATTTATTGAATCTTTTTGTTGGCCTTCAATTCTCTGCCAGATCTGTCTTCCTACCAATGTTGAATTATTCCAACTGCCATTGGCCCAAGCCCCTTATTACATAAGCCTATGTATTCATCTTTGAATCGAGTGCTCAAATCTGGTGGCACCTTCACCACCAGCGACACTCACCGCCACCACATCACTGCTCTGTTGCCACCCATGGGACGATGCTTTTTTTTTGCCTAGCTTGAGACAAGGGCACATGGGGAACCTAGATCTATTCACCTGGGTGCTTATTTTTTACCCTATTTATCCATCAATGTACCTCAAATTTCCTAAAGCAACTATTTTTTTCATTTTTCCATAACTTTTCGCCACGATATCTAAATTCTACAAACGAGATACCATCTGAAAGGTGGTTCTGCATACTTCACAGTTTTGCAACCAATTTTTTCATATTTTGATGTAGGTACAAATTATTTCCATTTGAAATCAGATCTCCCATTTCAACCTCCGAGCTCATAAATTTCTACCAATTTCTTCAATTTTGGTGATTCAAATTGCGTTTGGAAGGTATTCAGGAGCTCTTTCATTGTGCACGTAATTTTTTTTCAGATTCAGCACCAGGTATTATCTATTCAAAATTTTGCACATTTGGCATTTTTACTGATTACTTGGACATCCTGACTCCTAGAGAGGTTCTATTAGTTTGGGAAGACTTCATTTGCAGTATATATCATATTTGGGAGTTTCTAATTAATATTGAAGGTAAATGTCTTTGTAATCTTGGAGATATATCATAGTTCATTATGGGGTTTTCATTTCATCCTGCTTTGATTATGTTGAAAAGGGGAAACTATAAACAATGGAGAAATGGTATCATCAAACATCTCCGATGGCTTCATTTTTTGCCATTTGCATAATTTTGTTCCCCCTCCTATGACTGATAGTAAGAAATCTGCATGGAATTACAAAAGGTATCATGTCTTAGGATTCATTGCAATGCATATTGATGTTAACACTTTGATCATTATGATTTTTGTCATACTCTTTGAACTAAAATTTGGGAGATACATGGAGATCTTGATACTCCGCCATTCCTAGATGATCCTATTTCAAATTGTCTTGTGCCTCTTCATTTTTTAGAAAGGATACCATATGATGCAGATACTATGTGGGAGTTTGAATATTTGGAATACTTTGAATTTTTAGATGAGGACGACGAGGGTTCTAGATGCTCCTTCTTCTCCATCAGAGACAATTGATGTACCTTCACCTTTAGTGATTCATTGTGAAGAGTCATTGATTGAGGCTCCTATCATTCATATTTAGCAGGAATATTCTTCAAATGGTGATGATTCATTGAGAATTTCCAGTGACTCATTACAACAAGTATCTCATTGTATTCTTGATTGGGATTCCTATCTATCAAACATTTCATCCTTGTTTGTGGAGTCTCACATTTCAGATTTGGAGGACACATTTGAGGGGATATCTCTCCTATTTGATGACAACCATTGTACAACTGTTGTCAAACCATCATGGTCTTTGGATGTTGTTCAACATCAATTTTCATATAGTCCTGATTTGTCACCTTCTTCATTAATTGGGCATGTACCTGATTTGATTGTGGCATCTTCATCTTCAATGGAAAAGGAGACACATGAGCAACTTTCAGAGACAACATCATCATCATCCATATTCATCCTTCCTTCCTTAAAATCCTATCTAGAATGGGAAGCATTCCTGCATTTGTACTTGGTTTTTTTTCTTCTGAAAGGGAGACAAGTTGTTTGTCGACATTGGATAATGTTTTGTCTTTAGGCACTTACCACTTTTGCAGGCGTACACATATTGTGGGGGGGCTACCTAGTCTCTCTATTTCCATCTTATGAGGGGGATATTGATTGTAATGTATCTATGTGATAGATGGTGTACTTGGAAGGTATCATGGAGTCCTCCATCCTTCCTCACATGATTTTATTTTATTTGCATTATATCTCTTTTTTGGAGAGGAGTTTTGTACCACTGGGTTTTCTCCTTTGCTCCATTTGTAAGATATTGCATTATCATTTGTACATGGGTACCTAAAATGGTCGTGTAGTTGGGACCCATCATTACATCATTGAATAATAATTTGCATTATCATTTCCTACCTAAGTTGCACTTATGGGGGGGTGTTGGTGTAATTAATTATCTAATTACACTTACATAAGTTTACTTAGGCATTTGTTTAATTCCTAGGTTGCATTCACTAGGTAATTAGTTATAATGGGGTCATCCCCCTTCACATGTTTGAATAGGAAATAAGATTCCTTCTAGAAGTCTTATCTAGAATTCACATTATCCTAGGTAATTAGTTAATTGTCACATGTCATAAGATTATGACACATTTCATCATCATATTGCATACTACATCTCAACCTTTCCTACATAAGGAAGGTTCTTGTATTCATTTGTATCATACTTCATACCTCATCATTTGATAGGTCTTAATATCAAGCAAGCTCATATTCTTGCATATCCTCTTGTGGAAGGTTTATCATTTCTTTTGTAGGTGCTCTTGGGTGTTGAGCTAATATTTAGATCTTACATGATATCAGAGCAATTTGAGGCTCTTACAGGTGCAAAGTGTTTAGAATTGTCTAAAGTGTCCAAGACCCCTCGTCCAAAAATGGCATAAGTGTCCATATTGGCTGTAAAGTGTCTTAGAGAAACTCTAGTGTTATTTAATTGATAAATTTAGGATTTATTTTATGTATTTTGTTATTTTAGATTCCTCCTTGAGCCTGACAGCACCTCAGAGGGAGACAATTTTATTTCCTTAAAGAGTCCATCACACGACTGTCAGAGGAGGAGGTCAACATTCTATAGGATATAGGATTCTTCTGGGTATACCTCATGCCACCTATGAGGTATCATGATGCTATGTTGATGGCCCTGGTAGAAAGATGGGATGCTGAAACATCTACCTTCCACCTTCTTATGGGTGAGATGACCATCACCCTAGAGGAAATACACCGCATCCTATGGATTCCTATACGAGGTGAGGTTGTACACTCAATAGACGAGTGATCATACATACATATGTAGGATGATATTCTATATTGTTTATAATGGCCCATCTGACAATTTAACCATCAATCCACAGATTGAGCTTAGATGGCTTCTACATGTGTGGACACCACTACTTCGGTGCATCTTGATCACTACTATAGAACTTGCATTAGTACCAGATGGATGACACACCCACTTAGATGGTGTACTTATTCATATCATCAAAGACATGGAGGAGCACAAGATCATTTATGCTTGGGGTCACAATATGTTGGCTCATCTATATTATGATATGGGACAGTTTGTATACCAGGAGATGGACAACATAGTACATTGTACACTCTTATAGGTATGGTGCTTCGAGCACATCACATGTACTAGGCCCACTAGATTTCCTACCATAGCGGCCATGGGCTTCCCATGGGCCTTCAGTTATGCACTAAGGCGAGCATGATAGGAGGGAGATTTACAGCACTGGAACATTATATTTGATCTACTAGATGAGGATGATATCTCCTCGAGACCGTATCTTAGGATTCCATAGTGGACAAATGACAAACATGAGCTAGTCAGGAAGCAGTGGGACCGATTTATTTTACGTAGACAAAATTACATAGTGAGACCATTCTACTATGATCATGTCATGTGCTAATTTGGACATATTCAAGTACCACCACAAGCCTGACTGAGATACCTACGATCAACATGGAGTGCTCCTAGACTTGGGGACAGTCATCATCTTATGATTAAGGATGTATACATTAGTGGTTCAGAGGATGATGACCACAACATGCCTCTAGTCTCTGATTTTGATGATGTATGCACTAATCAGGCCTATGAGGAGTGGTGGGATGGACCACAGTCAGCTCATTTATTTCCCATTCACTACCCTACAGGCCACACCAGACCTCTTTCAGGTCGCAGAGAGTATAGGGATGATGAGCAAGTTGATGGAGATACAAATGATGATGAAACTGCGCCTAACATATTTCTAGGTTTAGATGAGGATTTGTGCCTCCAATTATTTGCTTGATATACTCCTTGAAGTCTTGTTTCTATCTCTTATTGGCCTAACTTCCTCATATTGGTGTGACCTTGTTCTTAGTCCTCCCGATGCTCCAATGATCTCCATGGTTTGGTGCTAACAATTTCCTCTGGTGTTGTGTTCTATTGGTAGGAGTTAGTCATGTTGACAGGAGTCTCCAAGAATTCTCTGCGATAGTTCGATGTCCTGCCTTGGTCACTCGTCGATAGGACTTCATGTCGTCAGTGGGACTCTGTCTTGAGTCCCTCGATGACCTGATGGAGCAATGACTTGTATGGTGGTAAAGGCTTGTTGGTGAGAGATGACATCGTCAGTGGGAGTCTATGAGTTGTCACATCGACAGCCCGATACGTAGCATTGGATCCTCATCGGTGGGAAGTTGTGTCTTTGGTGGGACAATGAAGCTTGTCCCATCGATGGAATGATGGAGTGGTTTGTCAGTAGGAGATGCTGGTATCAGTGGAACCTTTGTGAGTGTTCCTTTGATAAGCCAATGGTGTAGGTAGTGTATAGTTCATCGGTGTTACTCAGTGGTATCATCGGGACTTCATGTTGGGTCTCATCGATGAAACAATGGAGTGGTGAACGTATTGAAGACTCTTGTCATTAGGACAGTGCTTCGTCGGTAGGATGCCAAAGGTGGTTCCGTCAATGGACTGACGACTCTCATCGCTTGGACTCATGGAATTCAGCAGGACTCTTGATCTTGTCTCATCGATGATCTAATAGACATGAAGATGCAATGTGAATGTCAATGGGACTTCCCTATATCAGTGGGAGAAAAATTCGTGTCCCCCCAATATGATAATGGATGACTCAGTGACCTATGTAGAATGTCCGAGTGGGACCCGATGGATGCTGAGGTGGAAAAAAAAATTGACTGGAACCTGTTGATGGTTGGATTGACAATTGGGAATCGATTGATTTTCGTGGTTGGCCTAGAACCATTGGATAAAATGAGTGTTGCGTTAACATTGAATGTTTTTTTAGTATGCCAAGGAGGGAGGAGAAAAAATGTATAGAGAAGGAGGGGGGAGAAGTATCTACACTGTATGTTGTGTGAGAGTATTGTAACAATGCAAGGATTTTGAATGGTTATGTTGTATGTATTCTCTAGATGGAACAAGATGAAATCTCCTGTAAATGAGCTTGAGATTGTATTTTAACTCTATTTGTTGTTGAATAATGCAATGGCTCGATCATTTTGGAGTGTGGGATTTTTTTACCCGAGAGGGTTTTCCCCACGTAAATCTATGTGTCCATATGTTTTTGTCTTTCATATTGGTTGATTCTGCAAGTTGAATTTCTCTGTGCATGTTGTTGGAATTGGTTAAATTTGCATGAGATTTTTTTAGAAGGATTAATGTGGGAAATGAACTATGTCTGATTATTCTTTGTGCCATAGTAGTATGTGTCTTTGAGGAAATCTGATGAAATTAAAATTACTAAAGGAACTGTTATTCTTGGATGTTTCTTTCTGAGATGACCAAAATTTCCTAAAAATTGGTATTAGAGCCTTCATTCGGGATTTGTTTTTTCTTGCATGTGCAGGTTTGTGAGTTGCATGTACTTGCATGGACTCACATGTGGTTTGCTTGCGTGTAAGAATTCTTGGTGTTTCTTGGTTCTGTGGATTCCTTCTGTGAATATTTCTTAGCCTTGTAAGCTTGAGGAGATCTGAAGGAGTAGGTTGATGTTTGATCCTTTGGTGAGTAGAAGTCCTTGCTCTTTTTTTTGTTTTAAGAGACAACATACATCGTGAAGGATGTTAAAGATGGAGAAACTGGAGTTGATCATATTGTAATGATGTGGTCTGAGGCTCCTAGTTGACAATGAATAATCATGATGCAAGGGGTGTAAGTTTATGCTTATGTTTGTGTTGCAACAAAGTTATCCATACTGGGTGTCTGTGTGAGAGGCTCCCCGATGATATGGAGAAGCTTGGGTTGTTATTCATCCATGGAGTATTGTACTTGTGCTAGGTACTTTGCCCTATTATTAAAGGTGTTGTTCCCTATTACCCTGATTGCATGTAGGCTATAAAGTTGATCCTTTGGTGGTCTAAAAACTTCTAAATAGCCTGGCTCTCTCGTATGAATGTGCATGTTGGTGGTTATGGAATTGGTTTGGAATGGGATTAGAGTTCATGTACTACTTGTTCCTTTTAAGGATGCCTTGTACTTGCATGGTTCAGATTCATGTTCTTTGGATTTGAATGGGTTTATACATTTTTATTCAAAGAATCTATGGTTATGCATATTCATGTTATTCCATTGTTTTGGTTAACTGTGATGGTTGTATGTAGAATTTTGTCATCTAGACGTGCAGTGGATATGGGTGTGCATGGGTGTTTTATAAAAACAATGAATTTGCAGGTTTTACATGGTTAAGAAAAACTTGCAGTTTTGTGGAGTTGTTGGTAGAATAATTTCTAGACCCTAGCTTGTGGGGTTTTACTAGATGAGATTGTTGTAGTTCTGCATGCATGCTTCATGCATGGTGAGAGGAGGTTAGGTTTCTTCTCTACATGGGAATGTTGGTAAGTGTATAGTCACTCAAATTTTTTGTGGTGGTGCTTAATGGATTCCCTTGACTATGGAGCTCATTGTGAACATGATTGGAAAATCAGTTATGAACTTTATCTGGTGTATGAGTCAAGTTGTCAACGTTGTTACTCTCCTTGAGATCTTAGTTTTGCAGTTTTTAGTGTGATGATGGGTTTACATGTTTTATTGATTGAATCTATGGTTTGAGCAATGATGTGGGCTGTCTTTACCTACATGTTTCTTGTGGGACAACTCGAAAGTGGATTGTCAATATCCATGAGGTTTCATTATGTGATGGTGTATATTTGTTAGCTGGCCTTGTCTGTGGTCACTTATGCATTGGTGTGGTTGCTTAGGATGAGAGGATGGATGATGTAGAGTACCTAAATAGTTAGCTATGGGGATATGTAGAATGTGTATCATGATGTCATGGATAGCTTGGGTACACTGGTTTGTGTTTCCTTTTGATAGTGATGGTTTTGTCTGCTTGATTTGGAGATCTTGGTGTTGCTTGGTATTGTTGTCAGATGGGCATGTTGTTGAGTGGACCTAGAGGTTTTTCAGATTAGAAAATGTTTGTTCATGATGCTTGGAGAGATTTGGTGTCATGCTTTAGTGGGAGCTTTATCAGTGACCTTGGATTCATCGCTTGGTGGTGAATGATCTTCTTTAGTGTTGTAGATGTTACTAGGAGGGACGCTTAGATCCTGTTGCTCCAAAAGGGTTATTTCAAATTTGCATGGAAACTATTTGAGGATGTGTAACATCTTGGAACCATGGAGGATGTTTGGAGTCTTTAGATGAGGTGTTGGTGGTGCTTGATAGGTGATGTTGGTTTAGAGCTGTTTCATGTCATGTTATACTTTTGCTTGTGCATTAGAGTTTTGGCATGAGGCATTGCTCTTGAGACCATGGTAAGGTCACTTGGAGCATGGTATCTCCTAATGGGGATGGTAAGATCATGATGTCATGATAATTTCCTAGTTTAAATGTTTGGAGCTTTGACAGTGGTCTGGAGATTCTCCGTGTTTTGGGTGCATTGGTCGTATGCTTGTGTAGAGAAGGGGGATTCACTACTCATGAGTTCTCTTCATTTAGAAAGCCTCATTGGGCGAACTTCCCTAAACTACATCAAGGAACAACACGAAAGCTCTAGAATCAGAAAGAGAAGGCCATGAAGATTTCCTAGACAAACTGACAAGCTCTCAACCAAAGGATGATAGTGCGAAATACTGACTAAGAATAGCTAAATGACTACTTCTACTTTGATTGCTAAAAAATATTGGAACATGAGAAAGTAACAGAATGTAATAGAAATGAGAATAAAGCAAGGTAAATGATAAATATAAAGAGAAGAAAGAAAGTACTCACAACCGCACAAGTGATGAAGCCTCCAACATGTGAATGTCTTTAATACCTACACGTGCAATATCTGGAGAAAGTTTTGAGGATGTATAGGGGTTTGCCTCTATAAAACCCCCATTTTGGTGTTCCCACCTCCATGGATAGCTAGATAGATAGAGAGAAATGAATTGAAATGGACAAAGTGTGTGGTGAAAGAAAACCCCATTTTGGGAGTAGAACCTACACCACCAAGTATGAGTGATAAAAGAAAACCCCGCTTGAGGAGGAGAACCCATATCATAAAGTAAGGATGCAAATGATAGGGGATGTGGAATACCAAGATTCTCACAAGCATGGAATAAGGGAGATGAAGCTGCAAGATCCAAAGGAGCTACAAAGAGGGAGGGAAAGATAGCTGCAAGAGCCAAGAGTGGTGCAAAAAGAGTTGTGAAAGCTTTAGAGAATGCTACTATAGTAATCTATATGTAACTATGCAAGCAAGATAGCAAGTTTGGAGAATGTGTCAAGATAGAAGCCTAGAAGGAGAAGAAGCTAGAATGAAGCTAGAGGACCAAATAGATGGAAAAGATAGCATTTAAGGAAGGAAAAGAAGCTTCCCGAGCCGTTACCATCGATAAAAGCAGGTGAAAAGTGGAAAACATGCATAGAAATAATCATTTGAATCTTGAAACGTCGCAAGATGCTAGTGCAGTGTATAGACATCCATGTGGTATGCTAGTGTCCAAACACATCACGCTACAAAATGACAAGAATGCGAAAAGCACAAGGTTCGATACAAAGCTAACGTGTGAAGGGTAGCTGCTAAAAAGGGGTGTTGGAGCATCCTAAGAAGGGAAAAAGGTTGATGCAGGGGCTAAAATGAGCCCACACAAGATTCTAAGGGAGTGGACACTAAAGAAGACACAAGAATGCATGTGAAATTGTGAGGGGTGAAATTTAATGCCATTACATTTTGTCCCCACTTTAGCAGGCATATGAATCTACTCTACTATGCATGCTAAAGTAAATCTACTAAAAATAAATAAAATCATATGCAAAAAGGATACTGTAGAGGAAGAAAATAACTCTTCAAACCATAGAAGCATACCCCCAGGCTGAAGACTTGTAAAACAAATGCATTAGACAAGAAAAACCTGCACCAAACAACAATGTTAGTGCACAAAAAACTAAAGGATTTGAGTTAGCAAAGTGAAAGAGACCTCAATGTAAAAGGTTGTCTTAGTACTATGCATTGTCCCCAGATTAAGAAATAACATACTTAGAAGAATTCTTAAAACGAAGAGAGGAAGGGCATATACATAGGATGAAGAAGATGCGGATCTTCGATCTAGTAAATACAAAAAACAAGAGAAGAGAGAGAAAGGTATGAAAATTCCAAGAGAGATGGCTCCACAGGTACTCGACCTAAGGAGGGTTGAGAAAAAGGACTTTGTAGCTCTACAGAACTACGATGTTGCATAATGAACACCAAAGGTCCTCAAACTAATGATAGACAAATCTTGCATGATGAAAGCATCTCATATGCCTGAAAACCTGTAAGGAGGCAACCCCCAAGATCTCTCACATGAAGGAAGCCTCGTGAAGTATGTGCCTTACAGGCCTGCAAACCTATAAGAAGGTATCCTCCAAGATCTCTCACATGAAGGAAACCTGAAGAAGTGAGTGCCTTATAGGCCTACAGACCTACAAGGAGGCATCCCCCAAGATCTCTCACATGGAGGAAACCAAGATGAAAGCGCCTTACAGGCCCACAGACCTACAAGGAGGTGTCCCCTGAGATCTCTTACATAGAGGAAACCAAGATGAAAGCACCTTACAAGCCTGTAGACCTACAAGGAGGCATCTCCCAAGATCTCTCACATAAAGGAAACCAAGATGAAAGCATCTTAGAGGCCGGAAAACCTGTAAGGAGGCATCCCCCAAGATATATCACATGGAGGAAACCAAGATGAAAGCGCCTTACAAACTCACAGACCTGCAAGGAGGTTTCCCCCAAGATCTCTCACATGGAGGAAACCCAAAGGAGGAGACTCCACAGAGTCCAATTGGAAAGTGGCTTTACAAGGGCACCTACAAAGTGACATGTTTACCTGTAGATAAAGCATGTCCCAAAAAAAAGTAGCCACATAGGAAAATAAGTGGACAGTCACATGGACCATCAATAAATTGGAAGGCTTTCAAAGGGGTCCCTCAGGAACTCTTCAAAAGAAAAGGAGGTCCACTCAAGGGACACATTTTTTGAAAAGCAAGGTCTAGTCAGGCTACCCCCAAGCTAGACAAAAATGATTTAACTCAAGAGAAAATATTTCAAAGGGGTCCCTCATGAACCTTTCAAAAGAAGAGGGGTCCATTCAAGGGACACGTTGTTTGAAAGGTGAGGTCTAGTCAGGTTTCCCCCAAGCTAGATGCAAAGAATTCATCTAAGAGAAAAGATTTCAAAGAGGTCCCTCAAGAACCCTTCAAAAGAAAAGGGGGGTCCACTCAAGGGATACTTCATATGAAAGAAATAGAAAGAGAGGGGGTCCTTAAAAAGGACACACATCTGCAAAATGAGTTATCACTGCCCCCAACATATAGGGGAGGAGAACCATGCAAACATACAGGATAGAGGTAAACCTCGATATCACTTGTCATTTGAAAAAGAGGTAGGTGCATCAAAAAATAAATGAGTGATGGCACCTAAATCATGAATTTGTATTTTATCCTTCAAGGCCTTACATTCACTAGTGGAATGGCGAGGCACTTGATGTTATGCACAGAAAGGATGTTTTTCTTTATCATACTCATGAGATCTCCTAGGAGGAGGAAGAGTAATCAAGCGGTCTTTTAGGAGCCATAACAAAATACACTCTTGCTCAGACAAAGAGTGAGGAGTAGGAAGCAAACCTTTCTTTTGTAGAGAAAGACTCAACTGCTCACAAGAAGAAGACATGGAGATATTAGATAATGGAGGATCTTCATAGAGAGCATTATTCCAACAATGGGGATCACACTCTTCTATGGGATCACTATCGGTATTATCCCCTTTAACAGAAGTGTGATCATCTTCCTTAGAAGGAGGATCAACACTAAGAACATTACAATTTGTGTTCACATTATCTTGCGATACAAAAGAATAATCATCTTTGATAGTGGGTGTGGATAATGTTATTGGAAGGCTTAAGTGGATCAAGTCGACTTTATATTCTCCAATGAAGGATTCTACAAAGTCTAAAGAACCCCAATCATCACCAAGACATGCATTATTTTGAGGAGTAGACTTAAGATTTCTTTCTTTTTAAGGGTCTTCTTCAAGGACATCTATCTCAAGAATATCCTTTGTAGTAGGTACTGTTGGCATAAACATCGATACATTGGAAGAAATTGAAGGAATAAGAGTAGGCACAACCGAAACCTAACAAGCAACTGCCATTTCACATAAGTACATAGCCTCAAGGTCAGCCCTGACTATGACTACTTTATTGTTAGCAATGAACTTAATGGATTTATGCTAGGTAGACAGGACTGTGCCCATAGCATGAATCCATGGTCTGCCAAGAAGAAGGTTATATGGTAGCTTTTCTAGCATAACATATACAAGGGTAGGTATAGTAATGGGTCCCAACCTCAAAGGAAAGACTATCGTGCATGGGGGTTGTCAACCAACATTATCAATCCCACGAATATCAACAAAAGAAGCATTAAGAGAAGATGAAATGATATTAATCTTAGGTAATAGATCAATGCTACATACATTGAGCATTGAACCAACATCAATGAGAGTATGTCTAATGTCAATTTTATTAATGTTGAATATAATCATTAGAGGGTTCGCTTGCTTCTATACTTTCAAAGGTGGGAGTTCCTATGGATAGAACGTAATATTCAGAGAATCCGCATGAATATGAGCTATCAATACATCATCTAATAGCCTAGCAGAAGAAGGAAAGAGGATCTTTTACAAAGCTTATTGAAGCATACTTTGATAAAATGAAGCAGACTGAATCAATTCCCAAAGTGAGATCTTATCCGGAGTAACCCAAGGTTGCTTGATAAGATCGTAATCACTGGGTGCTTTAGCCATAGGTTTAGGTGCTCGAGGAAGGCTTGGTTGTTTATTCATTCTATTCTCATAAGTATGGGCTACTACTCTATAAGAGGGATCCATTGAAAGATCAGGAGAGTCATCATCAAATTAAACACCATTAATAGAACAAACCCTCCTAGGATAAGGACTAGCTGGAGTTAGGTAAATGACCGATCTCTTAGGCCTTTGAGGGGCAAGAGAGACATAGATTACATTTACAAACTCATTGCAACTAGTGGAATAATTATTTGAAGACATATTCTCAACATCAATCCAAGGAGGATTAGATGTGGAATGAGTTTCATCATTCACTAATGCCTCATCTCTAGAAGAGATTTCATTGGAATAAAGATTAGACTCATCATTCACCAATGCAACATCTCTAGAAGAGAGTGCATTGGGATGAAAAGATTCATCATTCACTAATGCATCATCTCTAGAAGAGAGTGCATTGGAATGAAGAGAAGGTAGAGTAATAATAAGAAAGGTATCAATGATTTCATCTTATTGCAACAAAATATCCTCTGACACAAGAGGAATTTCATGAGAAGGATCAAAGATACTGAGTGACATGGGTAAAGCCAAGTCACCATCACATGCATGAAATATAATATCATTAACATTTTGAACAAAATTAGATTTCGAACTAATAAAAGAAGATATTAAATTTATTTTGAAAATAGTAAGTTAAATATGATAAATAATGAATAAACAAGTCTAGGAGTGACAAAATTGAGAAAATCCAAAAATCCATATTTTTAGATTTTTTTGGTATTTTCTAGGTTCAAGTAATTTGCATTTTTGGAGGTCTTTAGAGTGGAATTTGAGGTGGGAACTTGTGTCGAACAGTCCTTAAAATTCAATAGTCAAAGGCATAGTATTTAAGGGATTGAACTAGCTCTCTTGGAGAACTTTCCAACGGTGCAATCGGTTTTGAATTCCAAGCACCGAGTCAAAAGTTATAACCCCGCCAAGTAGGGGTAAATAAATTCCTAGTTTTTTGAAAAATACGCTCTTTACGTTGGGTTCACCAAAATGTAGAGAAAGGGGATTCGCTACTCACGAGTTCTCTTCATTCAGAGAGCCTCACGGGGTGAACTACCCTAAACTACCTCAAGGAACAACGTGAAAGTTCTAGAATTAGAAAGAGCAGGTCACGAAGATTTCCTGGACAAACTAGAAAGCTCTCGGCCAAAGGACGACAGCACAAAATACAAATGATAGTGCGACACACTGGAATCTTGTACGGACCAGAAGGAAAGTTTATTATAAAGAATAGCTAAATGACTACTTCTACTATGATTGCTAAGAAATCTTGGAACATGACAAAGTAACATAATGTAAGATATCTACAAGAGCCAAGAGTGGTGCAAAGAGAGTTGTGAAAGCTTTAGAGAATGTTGTTGTAGCAAGCTAAATGGAACTATGCAAGAAAGATAGCAAGTTGGGAGAATGTGCCAAGATAGAAGCCTAGAAGGAGAAGAGGCTAGAATGAAGCTAGAGGACCAAATAGATGGAAAAGATAGCATTTAAGGAAGGAAAAGAAGCTTCCCAAGCTGTTTTAGGGCATCCCTGGCTGTTACCATTGAAAAAAGTAGATGACAAGGGGAAAAAATGCATGGAAACATTCATTTGAACATTGAAGCATTGTAGGATGCTAGTATAGTGTGCGGACATCCGCACAACGTGCTAGTGTCTAGACACATCACGCTACAAAACAACGAGAACAAGAAAAGTGCAAGGTTTGATACAAAGCTAATGCGCGAAGGGTAGCTACTGAAAAGGGGTGTTGGAGCATCTTGAGAAGGGAAAAAGGCTGGTGTAGGGGCTAAAATGAGCCTACACAAGATGCTAAGGGAGTGGAAACTAAAGTGGATGCAAGAATGTATGTGAAATTGTGAGGGGTGCAATTTTACGCCATTACATCTTGAGAAATTCATGATAATGCAGTGATGCATATCAAATTTTAGTATGAAATGATTGTTTGCAGGTGCTCATGGATACATGGAGAATAAGGTGAGTTTGTAATTCTCTTGAGATGAGAGAAATGTTGATGATGGTTACTCCTAATGAATATTTCAATAGAAAGTCCAAGGAGCCTACAACTTGGTTGGACGTGAGCTCAATAGAGACCAATGAGGAGATCACTCTTGGATGAGTCATGGTGGCTTGTATATCTTGGAGGAGCATTCTCATTCCCCACTCTTGGTCTACTCGGTAGTGAAGTCTATTTGTGAGAGTTATTTTCCTATTATATCTTTCGAATGTGTTCTATGCTTTCTTTCATGATATGGATCTTGAACTGTTGTTTAATGGTTTTGGAGGATTCATAGTGAAAGATGGACAACATGATTATCTCCTTGTAAATTTGATTTTATGATATCTTCCATTGATAAGAATAGTTAGGAGATGCTTTATGGGTTTATTTTCCTGAGATGGGAAATGGAGTGGTTTGATCTTATTTGAGAGGCTTACATCCATATTGATTACTTGATATATATGTGTTGTGTTTGATCTTGGAGATTGAATGGTTGGGTGTTGTTATGTTGTTCTCTTTGGGGTATTATGAAGGAGATCATACTTGTAATAGCTATAATTTAGAGGTGTATGTAGGAGGATGTCCTACAGGTATATGATGTGCAGTGTTTCTCTCTTTGGTCTAGGTTATCTTCCTGGAGGTTTGATTTCATATTAAATTGGTTTGAGATTTGGTCAGAGCTATTGTTTTCACTCAAGTTCTTGGGTGGTAACTTGGAGGTTCTTTATCTCTTTCCTATGTTGGGTGTGAAGAACTTGGGAGAGATGTGAAGAATGGTGGTGAGAATTGTTCTTGCAGGTTATTAATTTACAGATTGTGCATATCATTGTGGATGTTTCTTGGTACTACATGGTTACACTTTCTATGGGCTGCCATTGGTAGACTTGGTATGCCTTTGATCTTTTAGATTTGGCATTAACCATGCAATGGGAGTTCCTGGATGTGTTTTTTCTTCTTCAACTAGTTGGTGCATGGCGCTTGTTTTTGTTGTTGATGGGTTGGCTATGTAGGTGGCATGAATTTGCTAATGTGGAGACCTTGCAGGATGAGAGATTGGATGGTTAGCACGTGTTGTGGGTGTTATTTTTAGTCACGTGGGTTGATTTGTTGGATGGGAGCAGTTAGTTTTCTGATTATTGTTCTAGCTGGTGTTCTATCTTGTTTCTGTAGAATGGCTTCACGATTGTGTTATGTATGGGGCTTTGAAGTTGGTGCTTATGTACAAGCTATGAGCACAATGGAGTGGTGGCAGTGAGCTATAATTATTGTTGTAAGTTGGGCCTGGAGATGGTTTTCTTTTAGACTGGTGCATACACACCATGGTGAGTCTCTTTCCTTTGGAGGATGACTGGAACAATTGTCAGAGATGGTGAACATTTTGAATGTTGTTGCATATGTCTTGGAGATAGGGACTTTGATATTTGATTGGGAGAATCCAATAAGTTCTTCATCAAGTGGGAGCATGTTGGGATTTGTTCCTCAAATTATTGGCTTGATATACTCCTTAAAGTCTTGTTTCTATCTCTTATCAGCCTGACTTCCTCATATCGGTGGGACCTTGTTCTTACTCCCCCAGATGCTCTGATGACCTCCACGGTTTGGCACTAATAGTTTCCTCTAGCATTGTGTTCTATCGGCGGGAGTTAGTCATGTTGGCAAGAGTCTTTAAGAAGTCTCTGCGATAGTTCAATGTCTTCCCTTGGTCACTCATCGATAGGACTTCATGTAGTTAGTGGGACTCTATCTTGAGTCCCCCCGATGGTCTGATGGAGTAGTGACTTGTATGGAAGTAATGAATTTTTGATGGGAGATGACATCGTCGGTGGGAGTCTATGAGTTGTCACATCAACAAATCGATATGTAGAATTGGATCCTCATTAGTGGGAAGTTGTTTCTTTGGTGGGACACTGAAGCTTGTCCCACCAATGAAACAATGGAGTGGTTTGTCAGTAGGAGATGTTGGTATCAGCGGAACCTTTGTGAGTGTCCCTCTGATAGGCCGATGGTTTAGGTGGTGTATAGTACATCGGTATGACTCAACGGTATCACTAGGACTTCATGTTGGGTCTCATTGAGGGAATGATGGAGTGGTGAACGTATTGAAGACTCTTGTCACTCATCGGTGGAACTCTTGATCTTGTTTCATCGATGATCCGATAGACATGAAGATGCAATGTGAATGTCAGCAAGACTTCCTTGTATCAGTGGGAGATGAATTGGTGTCCCCCCAATATGACGATGGCTAATTCAGTGACCTATGTAGAATGTATCAGTGGGACCTGATGGATGCTGAGGTGGAAAAAAATGATTGGACGAAACTTGTTGACGGTTGGATCGACAATTGGGAATCAGTTGGTTTTCCTGGTCAACCTAGAACCATTGGATAAAATGAGTGTTGCATTAACATTGAATATTTTTTCAGTGTGCCATGGAGGGAGGAGAAAAAATGTAGAGAGGAGGGAGGAGAAGTATCTACATTTTATGTTGTGTGAGAGTATTGTAACAATGTGAGGATTCTAAATGGTTATGTTGTTTGTATTCTCTAGATGGAACAAGATGAAAACTCCTATAAAGGCTATGAACCTAAGATTGTATTGTAACTTTGTTTGTTGTTGAATAATACAATGGCTCGATCATTTTGGAGTGTGTAATTTTTTACCCGAAAGGGTTTTCCCCACGTAAATTTGTGTGTCCATATCTTTTGTCTTTCATATTGGTTGATTATGCAAGTTGAATTTGTCTGTGCATGTTGTTGGAACTGGTTAAATTTGCATGAGTTTTTCCTAGAAGGATTAATGTGGGAAATGAACTATGTTTGATTTCAATTTTTGGCATAGTAGTATGTGTCTTTGAGGCAATTTGATGAAATTAAAATTATTGAAGGCACTACTGTTCTTGGATGTTTCTTTTTGAGATGACCAAAATTTCCCACCAACGATTCAAGATGTATACATTAGTGGTTCAGAGGGTGAGGACCACAACATTCCCCCAATCTCTGATGCTGACGAAGTAGGCACTAATCAGGCCTATGAGGAGTGGTGGGATGGACCAAATTCAACACATGTATTTCCCATTCACTACCCTACAGGCCATGCTGGACCTCTTCCAGGTTGTTGAGAGGATAGGGATGATGAGCAAGTTGATGGAGACATAAATGATGATGAAACTGTGCCTAACATATTTCTAGGTTCAGATGAGGATGAGGAGAAAGAGGAGGAGTCCCAATCTATGAGTGAGGATGTAGATGAGATAGAGGAGGATCCAGTTGCCCCTGAGAGGGGAGATGCATGCCCTACCAAGGTCACTAGATCCCATGTGATGACCACATCAGAGATCTGCACTCATGAGCATGGGGAGGCATGTGATAGTGGGCCATCCATACCTCCCACACAGAGGGGGACCACCATGGTACAATTATACCTCGACTGGAAAACTAGAGATCCGGGTGATGATTTGATATTTATGTTTTCATTACACTCTTTAATTTTTTTGTATGATTTATATATATGTCATGATGTGTATTGATATCTTTTATGTTTTCCATCTTGCAGGGTCCACGCGAGAGTGGCATGAGCTCTATCAACATGTTACTGTAGAGATGATGCCTGCATTGCACATAGATGATGATCTACCCTTAGAGTAAATTCCCCCACCTTCTATGGGGCAACACATAGATCTCTTCGAGTCTTTTGCTAGATTGAGGACAACGTATGAGAGTACGGCTAGATGCACCGACCTACCTACAAGACAAATTTCCACACTGCATAAAATGTTGAATAAGCTTCGAGCCTCTCGAGGTCCATCAGATAGTGAGACAAAGTCCACCCTCCGAGAAAAAATATCAAGGCTGGAGAGAGATATGGATAGGCTACAAGCAGAGAGAGATCACATAGAGGATCATGTTTAGACACTCATACAGAGGAAGATATGAGAGGAGAGGTGTGTGGTCTATAGTTAGCTATGAGGTCTTTGAGAAGGACACCATCACATTCTACTATCTCACAATGAAGCCCACCACCAGGCACCGGGGGGTCTAACAGTCACATGCCCTATTAGCATTGTATTCATTGATATATGTATTTCAACTTTTGATGATATATATGATATATGAGCATTTATGTTTTTATGATGTGTTGAATTAAATGTCAATGTGATTTATTAAATATCCTTTTCAAGAATTTCTAATAAATATCTCCGTGATTTTATGTTTATGTGATCTAATTAAAACATTTTCAATTTATGTTAGATACTACATTGTGATGAAGTATGCTATGTTAACTTAAATGCACATATGGTCTAATAACATTAAACACATATAAATATATAAATTAACATAACACACAAGATTTTCTTTTGAATAGTATGGCAACTAAAGTAACAATTCAAACTAATTGAACAATCACCTTAGACTCTAAGACACACTATCATCGTTTGTCAAAGAATGAAGCAATACGAGATAAAATAGAACACCATCTATCTAATCTAACAATACTACTTTAACACACCATTCAAAAGAGATGAGAGCTATGCTTAATATTGATGCAAATGCACAACATTGATAGGTTCTTTTAGGGGTGTATCATTCATTTCTAAAATAATGTGTAGGCTTTGGACCCATATTTTTCTTTGATTACATAAGGTCCTAACCAATTAGGGCTGAATTTTCCTTTTTCATTTAAAAGAGAATTGAAATTACGTTGATTTTCATATAACACCAAGTCACCTCTCTTAAATGCACGAGTTATGACATTATCATTATAACTACGTTGCATTCTTTTGGAATAAGCTTAGAGATGCTTGATACCATTGATACACGGTTCATCAAGCATTTCGATCTTATGCAATTGATTCTCTTTATAAGTAGTATCATCAATAAGCCCTCTACGGAAAATTCACAATGAAGGAATTTCTAACTCCAAGGGCATTATTGCCTCAACACCATAAACAAGGCTATAAGGAGTGTTTCCAGTAGATGTTCAAATACTTGTATGATAAGCCCACAATGCATAAGTTAGTTGAGTATGCCAATATTTGTTATATTTACTTACTATTTTTCACAAAATTTGTTCAAGAGTCTTGTTAGTCAATTATGCTTGTCCATTTGATTAAGGATAATATGTTGTCAAAAATTGATGTTGAATATGAAAAGTTTCCAAGGATTTCTTCATGTCATTGTTCTTAAATGGAGTTCCATTATCCGAAATCAATGTGGAAGGGAGACCATAGAGAGAAATAATATGTTCCAATATGAAATGACATATTGCATCAACTGTCATGGAATGCAGAGGAGTAGCTTCTACCAATTTTGTAAAATAATCAGTTGCGGTAATGATAATCGTATGTCCAATGGAAGAAGGTGGTGATATTTTCTAATAAGATCCAAACCCCAAACCGAGAATGGCCAAATAGGAACTTGGGCATGAAGCTCAAAAGCAGGAGCATGAATCAAATTATTGTGCTCTTGACATTTATGACATTTCTTAATGTAAGCAAAACAATCTTGTTCTATGGGCCTCTAATAGTATCTTATACGAACTAATTTTTGAACTAATGATCTTCCTCCAAAATGCCCCCCACAAGCACTTGCATGAGCTTCTTCAAGTGCTATAGGGATTTCAGATTGTTTAAGACATCTACATAAAATACCATTAAATGATCTTTTGTATAAAACATCTGCAAGGATTATACACTTAGATGCAAGTTTTTGAAGAAAAGCTTGAGTGTTCTTAGTTCTAGGCTCAAGAAAGGTACCATCTTTTAAATAGTTGAATATTGTTGTGTACAATTCACTAGAGTTGTCAATATCAATTAATAACACTTCTTTTATTTTGTCATTTATTGAAAGTTTAGGGATCATTTGGACTGTGAATGTGAAATAAGCAAAAGGATATTTGGGATACACAAGGGAAGCAATGCTTTCCATTGCATTTGCATGTTGATTATCCTTTCATGGTATGTTTTTGATCATATATGATTCAAATTTATCTAATAATGTCATCATGAGGTCTTTATATCGAATGAGCTTATCATAATTTTCTTTATATGAACCATTTGTTTGTTTAATAACTAATAGGGAATCACCACATATAGAAATGTGTTTGACATCTAATGCTAACATTTTATGTATACCAGCTATTAAAGCTTCATACTCCATAGTGTTATTTGTACATAGGAAGTTTAAATGGAAAGATAAGGGAATAGGCTTACCTACGGGAGGAATTAATATAACCCTCTACCCCAGAGCCAGTTTGAAACTTAGAACCGTCAAAGTACAATTCCCATGTTTCTTTTTCTTTTTGAATAGTCAATACATTCTCATCAGGGAATTATTAGGTAACACTAAGGGAGAGGGAGCTTCATCTAATTGTTTGGTCAAGGCTTGTCCTTTGATTTCCTTTTGAGAGACAAATTTAAGATCAAACTTAGTTAACAACATAACCCACTTAGCTAAGTGTCCCGATCAATCTGTTTTAGTAAAAAGGTGTTTAAAGGATCGAATCTCGTCATCACATGGATTTATGTGTTCAATAAGTAATGTCTCAATTTACTACTAGAAAATATGAGAGACAAACATTTTTTTTCTATCATTTTATATTGTGTCTCGTAATCAATTAGGGTTTGACTAATGTAATAAACAAGATGTTCTCTACCACTGTTGTCTTGTTGAGCCAACAATGTTGCGAGAGTATGGGATGATGTTGTTGTATAAAGGATAAACATCAGTTTGTCTTGCATAGTAGGTTGTAAAACAAGTGGATTAGCAAGATAATCTTTCAAACTCTCAAAGGCTTGTTCACAATCCTCATTCTAATTAAACTAAACCTCATTCTTAAGGAGTTGTGTAAAGGGTAATGTTTTGTTTGCTAAGGATGCTACAAAATGACGGATAGCTTGAATTCTTCCTAGTAAAGTATGAAATTGAGAAAAGAATTTAGAGGTGGCATGTTAATGATATCATAAATTTTCTTTGTGTCCACCTCAATGCCTCTGTGAGATACTATAAAACCTAAAAAATTTCCACTATCTACACCAAAGATACACTTTTTAAGATTCAATCTCATGTTATATTTTGCCATTCTTTCAAATATTTTTCGAAGGATGTTAACATTGTCTTGTCGAGTTAAAGATTTATCCAAAATATCATCCACATAATCTTCCAAAATCTTGTGTATGTAATCATGAAATATCAATGTCATAGCTCTTTGATATGTTGTTCCTGCATTCTTTAATCCGAAATGCATAACTACCCAACAAAATGCTCCCAAAGTTGTAGTAAATGTTTTCTTGTATTGATCTTGAGGATTGATAAAGATTTGATTATATCCATAAAATCCATCAATGAACGACAACAAAGCATGTCCCGTAGTCAAATCTACTATCATGTTGATATTAGGAAGAGGAAAATCATCTTTTAAAGATGCTTTATTCAAATCACAAAAGTTCATACACATCCTAATACAATTGTCAGGTTTTGCAATTGCAACAATGTTCAAGATCCAAGGAAAATAATCTATAGGTCGTATAAAACCAACTTCAAGAAGTTTTTCAATCTTAACCTTAACCAATAAAGTTATCTTAGGATTCATCTTTC